>ML780775.1:571022-681722 GCA_009831015.1 Picea engelmannii | reverse complement strand
TGCCATTAATCAATGTAAATCCAAAACCATAAATTATATCAATGCGCCATGTGTGTAATCAAACCAATGTTAAATAAAAAATTCAAATGTTTAACCAATGCGCCATGTGTATAATCAAACATTGCCATTTAATATGAAATCAAACTCATGTGCTTATTACATAATCCAATGTTTTGATCAAAAGTTTTTAAAGCAATGTGACAAGAGATAAAATCGATAAGCCAAGAGCTTATAATAATAAGGACCACATCATACAAAAACCAAAATCAACCATGACCCCTATATAATCAAGTATAATTCATGAATTAACATGCTCAATGCCTTGTCAATTAAATAAAAAGTCAAGTTGCGCAATCAAAGCAAGAATAGGCAAATGGTCATAGTTTGAAAAATCATTCTAGCCACTCAATAACAAACCAAAGATAAGTGCCTTTCAGAATGTTTAAAGAGAAGATCATGACAGTTCAACAAACAGTGGAGGAGTTTTCACGCTTTCAGTCGTGAAAACTGAATCAAATAATTTGCAAGTGTCGCATGAAATGAAAATGTCGTCTATTTGCAAAAAGCGATGAAAATTTAAAGTTCAAGAGACATAGGTGTAGGCAGCTTTTAGGGAAATTAAAAAAATTGAATTGGCTGCCAACAATGGCGACACACTGGGAGAAGCAGTTATCTTTGTAAAAAATAAATAAATTCAGATTAGGACAGCAAAAAAATTCAACTTCAAAAACAACAATCAAAAAATCGTACAAACATCATCATTTACTATCTTTTCCAGCGATGTTTTAAAAGATGCAAACTAATAACAGTCCTAAGATCAGCCAGTCACGATTTTTATGATAAAATCTTCAATATTGTTGGCATGGCCACTGCTGCCAGCAGGCGTCCATAGCCTCGACAGGGTTTCCATTTAACCCACTCAGACATCCGTATCCTGTCAAGAAGCTCTGGATCAGAATAAAGGACAATAAGAGGTTATTTATAATTTTTACAGATTTTCATTTACCTGACATTGCTTCGCTGCCAGCGGGCCTATTCAGTACCCCAACGAAGTTGTCTTGGCACCATGCTTTCATTTACCCACTGCCAGCGGACCTGTTCAGTATCCCGGCGGGTTTACAAACACTTCCCACAACTCTTATTTTATTTCTTTTCTTTTGTGTATAGCTGAGCGGGGTGACGCTGAAAAATCTTGGTATTTTTTCATACTTTTCAGACCTCATCAGAATCTTTTGATACTATCCTTTATTCAACTCCAGAAATGTTTTATTTCTAAAACAACTTACTATGGCAGGGAGACATCTTTTTTGAGTCATTCCTTTACGGAAAAGGGACAGCGTAAAAGGATAAAGATGATCATGACAAACTTTGCTCAGAGATTGAAATTAGAAAACTTCTTTCAAACAATAAAAATTTTCAAACATAAATATCAATTTTTAGGAATATATCATTGATGTTTGTACAATCTTTGAGAAGTTATTTCAGCGAAGGAATTTTTCTATGGTCTTGGTCTGAATGGCTCAGTGCACAGGTATGCATATCTTTCAAAAAACACACAAAACAAACTGATCAATTCAAATCAAAACCAAACAAGAAGTAAACGAAAATACAACAAAAAATGAAATATTTACATACAAATACAAGGGTAAATATCAAGCAAAGTATCTTTTCAGGGCTTCGCCATTCACCAGATAGGTGTCAAGCTGCCCTTCAAGATTCTGTAATCGAAAGGAACTAGGACCCAACTTTTCAGCAATCAAAAATGGCCCAAGCCACAAATTTTGAAACTTGGTATGCTCACCCTTCACTTCGTGCGGTTTGTCCCACTTTAAGACAAGATCACCTACTTCGAAATTCCTATCTGAAGAAGAATTAGAATCAAACCATCTTTTAATCATTTGTTGACGTTGGTCTAACTTACGCTTAGCTTGGGTTCTTACTCCTTCTAACTTCATCAAAGCGTTGATACGGCTTTCTAAAGGGGGACAATCTTCTTCTTCAACTTTTTGCGACAATTGAAGCAAAGGAAGAAGAATGTGAGGTGGCAGAATGAATTCTCTGCCATAAACAAGGAAAAAGGGAGAGTTACCTATGGCAGCTTTGGGTGTTACCCTATTAGCCCACAGTGCATTCAGCAGTTCATTGTGCCAGTTCTTGTGATTTTCAGCCATGGTTTTCTTGATAATTTTGATCAAGTTCTTGTTTGTTGATTCTGCTAAGCCGTTACCCTGGGGGTAGTAACTAGCGGAATACTTTAGATTTATTCCTTTCTCTAAGGAAAACTCACTCATATCAAGAGAAGAAAAGTATGAAGCATTATCAAAGACTAGACAATCAGGGATACCAAAACGAGTGATGATATTCGAATTCAGAAAAGCAATCACCTGACTTGTATTAACAGTTCTTAGCGCGACGGCTTCAGACGATCAAGTAAAGTAATCAGTGGCTGTCACAATATAATTGCGTTGTTGTGATAATGGAGGGTTAATAGGACCAATGATATCAAGGCCCCATTGCTGGAAAGGAGAATCGACTGTGACGGGTTGCAAGGGAAAGGCTGGTTTTTGCAATCGCCCTGATGCTTTTTGACAAATGATACATTTACGGCACAAGGCATGGGCATCCCTAAAAAGCATCGGCCAGTAGTAACCGGCTCTTAAAACCTTATGAGTAGTGGTGTCACCACCGAAGTGACCACCAGCTTCTCCTGCATGCAACTCAAGCAAGACTCTTTCTGCTTCGTCCTTTTCAAGACAACGCATCAGTACGCCGTCAAAATTCTGACAAAACAGTATATCATTAACTAGATGAAAGGAGGCGGAATTTAGTCTCAATGCTCTTCTTTTGGTAGGGTCGAGGTGACAGGGTGCTGATCCATGTTCAAGACAAAATCGAATATCGTCATACCAAGGACTAGTGAGGTTTTGTGTGCAACAAATCAAACTCCGATCGCGTTGTTCTAGGTTTGACGTATCACTATCTGCTTGCTGTTCGGTTTCCAAATCAAACACCAACTTGAACAACCCTTGGCCTCTCACAATCTGTGCTGGGGTGATTTCTAAGTCATACTCCTGCAAGGAGGTGACCCAGTTGGCTCTTTTCTCTCCTAACTCTTTTTTCACTAACAAGTTCCTAACGGCAGGGTAGGGGACAATGACCTTCGTCCTTGACTTCAAAAGATATGACCGGGAATGCTTAACTGCTTTGAAAACAACGTAGGCTTTCCAATCGACCACTGGGTAGTTAAGTTCAGCACCTTTGAAAGTAGAGCTCATAAAGGCGATGGGTACTTCGTTGTTCTCAGAATTCTTCTGAGTGAGGACTGCGGCATAGGAACGGTCAGATGCAAAAGTATAGAGTGTAAAGTCTTGAGAGAAATCAGGGCTCATGAGAGACAGAGCGTCTATTATGGCCTTCTTTATAGCATTGAAAGCTCAGTTTTTTGTAGGCCCCCAGTGATATTGGGTGTCTTTCTTAATCAGGTTCTGGAGAGGCCTAACCATTTCGGAGAAACTGGGGACAAATCTTCTCACGAAATTAATTTGGCCTAGGAAAGACTGCATGGATTTTTTGGAGGTAGGTGGAGGAAGTTTAGCGATGACTTGCATCCTCTTGGGGTCAATAATCATTCCATTGCTAGACATAATGAATCCTAGTAGTTTTCCCTGTTCTACTGCAAAGATGGACTTCTTGGGGTTCAGGGAGATGTCGTATTTACGACATCGTAGAAGAACAACTCGTAAGTGAGCTAGATGATCGTCTTTGTTTTTCGAATAAATGGTTACATCATCTAAGTAGACTACTACAGAGTGATTGATTAAGCCTCTAAAAGTAATGTCCATTGCTCTCTGAAAGGTAGCACCAGCGTTAATCAATCCAAAGGGCATTTTGTGATAAGCATAAGTGCCCCACGGGGTACGGAAGGTAGTTTTTAGTTGGTCTGACGGAGAGATCAAGACTTGGTTGTATCCAGAGAAACCATCCAGTAAGGATAGCCTCTTAGAACCAGATACTTGTTGCAAGATCTGTTCCATGGGCAGGATAGGATAATTATCTTTGTCAGACGCTTTGTTGAGGTTTCAGAAATCGACACAAATTCGAATTTCCCCGTTTTTCTTCCGGACTGGGACGAGGTTGGATACCCATTGAGTGTGTCTAACAGGAAAAATTATTTTAGCACCAAGGAGTTTATTCAATTCTTTTTGTACGGTCGGTTCTAATTTAGGATGCATTTTCCTCAGTTTCTGTTGGAAAGGTAAGGTTTGGGGCTTCATTGGGATGACATGTTGTATAATATTTGGATTGAAAATTTTAATATCATCGTAAGTCCAAGCAAAGACATCCTTGAACTCTTTAAATAATTTAACAAAAGCAGTTTTTTCTTGTCTAGAACATCCCAAGCCTAGATTGATACACTGAGGATTTTCACTAGTCCCTAAATTGACTTTTTCATAAGACAATGAAGAACTGTTGGTTTTGCAATTGAACGTCTTTTTAAATTTATCTTCAAAATCATAAAAAATTTCTAATCTAACAACAGATTTGGGTATGAAGCTTACCATGTCCGATAGAGTTTCAGGAGATTTCGTATTAGGTATTACCGTAAAGTCATGCAAATTGTCATCGTGCATTTGTTCATCTATCACAATGCCTTGAAAGGTTTCTTCCATGTGCAAAAAGTTAATGATTTGTTAATCATCATCAAATACTCTCCAGTTTGTGATATTGTCTGGAACAGATGGTCGAAACAATAGTTCCACGGAGAATGCATTCGGGGATAGGCCTTCTGGGGATAGCCACGGGTTTAACAGTTTTCACATCCTTGGTGACAGAAACGAGTAGGTCAATAGGTGGTTCAGGTAGGGGTTTAGGGAATATAGCACTATAAGGCACAGGGGGTACTGACTTACTCTAGCTCACCACAGGTTTGTCAACCTATGGTGAGTTTGAATCATCAAAATTATTGCATTTAAGAAAATCATTCCAACAGTCCCGACGTAACCCCAAATGACAAACCATAAGCATTTTAATTAACCCAAAATGAAATAGGCTGTTATCGGCCTAGTTCCGTTTGAACCTTTTAGACATTTTAAACAGACTCCTATGCAAGTATTAAGGCATATTAAGTTCATAGCCCATGAAAACCATAAGTAGCCAAAGATGGTACAGGAAAACGAAACCATAGAGGCCCTTGCAAGTGATAAATTGCTTGGTTACCATCAGCAAGTCGTGCCATCGTTGCTTTAGCATATTCGCGGGCAAACCTTTGTCACAAGAGTTCACTCTTCGTGACTGGAAGAGAAATGTCCATGAGACATCTTCCACTTTACAATTTTTTGACCATCTCTGTCCGACAGCAGGCAGACCGGTAGCTAAACTGAGAAATTTCTCATCAATTTCTAATTGCACATCCCCAACCTTGGCTCGGCAGCCATCAAAGGTTAATGCGAATTGTCGAGCCACGCTAGGGTTATAGCCATAAAACTTTCGTATGAATGGGAGCCATCCGAATTCCTCAAGGTCACTGTAAGCACCATCAAACATCAACAATGCCTGGCAACCATTGGGTTCAACCCTCACGACTGGATCCATGGTGCGGGCTCATGGTAGGGTTTGGATCGAACACAATCAACACGGGAGAAAAGTCGTTTGGGATTAACAGCTATGAGCGCTCAAAGGGGAGGCAAATTAATTTGTGTGTGCGAGGGTGGTGGGATTACCACCACCATGCAAGATAGTAACGACACAGTACAACACTGTTTAATCAATTATGACATCACTCAAACCATATTAATCGACCAACCCAAGGATTAAACAGTGGATAACTATATCAACGTGCCATTAATCAATGTAAAACCAAAACCATAAATTATATCAATGTGCCATGTGTGTAA
Organism: Picea engelmannii; assembly: GCA_009831015.1. Classification (NCBI taxonomy): domain Eukaryota; kingdom Viridiplantae; phylum Streptophyta; class Pinopsida; order Pinales; family Pinaceae; genus Picea; species Picea engelmannii. The sequence goes on along the minus strand of ML780775.1, from coordinate 675,828 downwards.
TCAAACCAATGTTAAATAAAAAATTCAAATGTTTAACCAACGCGCCATGTGTATAATCAAACATTGCCATTTAATATGAAATCAAACTCATGCGCTTGTTACATAATCCAATGTTTTGATCAAAAGTTTTTAAAGCAATGTGACAAGAGATAAAATCGATAAGCCAAGAGCTTATAATAATAAGGACCACATCATACAAAAACCAAAATCAACCATGACCCCTATATAATCAAGTATAATTCATGAATTAACATGCTCAATGCCTTGTCAATTAAATAAAAAGTCAAGTTGCGCAATCAAAGCAAGAATAGGCAAATGGTCATAGTTTGAAAAATCATTCTAGCCACTCAATAACAAACCAAAGATAAGTGCCTTTCAGAATGTTTAAAGAGAAGATCATGACAGTTCAACAAACAGTGGAGGAGTTTTCACGCTTTCAGTCATGAAAACTGAATCAAATAATTTGCAAGTGTCGCATGAAATGAAAATGTCGTCTATTTGCAAAAAGCGATGAAAATTTGAAGTTCAAGAGACATAGGTGTAGGCAGCTTTTAGGGCAATTAAAAAAATTGAATTGGCTGCCAACAGGTTCCCGCTTGGAATCATCATGGGGTAACTTATGTAGAAATTCACCATAACAGAGGGTTCCCTTAAACTTGTCCTATTCAAAATCAACCACATGGATGTTGGAATGGGTGAGGCCAACAGATCTGACATGGATGATTGCAAGATCATGAGGGTCATGACCTTTAGGCTCTCTTAGGCATAGTATTAAATATTGTAGATCCTCTACTTCTTTCCTTGCATGTTGTCGATTGGAAATAGTGTAACTTCCGATATGGATAGGGAAAACAAGACTAATAGTTTTTCTTCTAATTTGCAATAGTGCAATGGCACCTGACCCCATGGTTTGGTATGCAATCCCCCTCATCAACAAACAATCTGGGACAAAGTAGGGTAAAATGTGTGGGGCTCCAGTGTTTCCATACACCATGATATATGAATAATATTTATAAAGGAACCAATCATCTACCCCTTTCATCCCATTCCTAGCTTCGAAGAAAATCATGTGCCTTGGGAAACCAAAAAGAACAGAGTGCAGAGGGGCTAGAAAGAGATTGCAAATGTCCTAAAAGTATTTTTTGTATTTAACACTCCATAGCTCAGAGAAACAAAATTGATAGGGGGTTGTTTTTTGTTCCAGTTCTAACCCAGGTCAACAAATTGTACAAAAGAGAAAATGGAATCAATCATGTAGTTTGACATGTAAAAACATGGATTTTTCATACCTAAGATATTCATCATGTGTAGACCTATGTTGAAAGTTATGATGTCTTGCCAGTTAAACATTTGTCCTATTTTTACGATGGTGTGTTCCCGAGGAAGAAAATCAGTTTGAAAATGTGTTGTTTTTTCTTCTCCATATAGATGGTAGATAATGGATACCAACATTTTTTAGGGTGTCTTCAGCCTATGGGTAGGAACTAACTTCTGACCTTGTCTAAGGGTCTCATCCTCATCGACCCACCAATGCTTTATTTTCATAGCTAGTCCTTTGTTTTCTTGGGAAAACCCTTTTAAGAACATTTCATTTAGTGAACATGTGGGGGTGGGAATATTATATCTATAGTTGATGTCTCCAGGTCTCATGGATGCTACACACATTCCTTGTTTACTCACAATTTTCACTAAGCTTATACAAAATTTTATGAAGCACCATTGCGTTGCCTCGTTGTATGGGAAAAGAAATGGTCGAGAAACTACTAGATGGATGCCACTATTTAGGATGTTCTAGTAAAAAACCAAATCCTTGTCAGTCACGAGGAAATCTACATAATTGAAGATCCTTTATATTTATTCATAACCAGGGAAGTGGTCTTCACCAGTGTGGTGATTAGTATCTATGACCAAAACATCAATTGGTCGAGACAATGATTCAGGCACGACAACTGACTGAAAGTAAACCAATCCCTTTGGTATTTTGGGATTATGTGTTTCCATGATTGGTTATTTCTTGGTACTTCATTATCACGTTGAACGAGTATCAGTAAAATAAACATATCATGTCGACCATAACAACAAATCATGTAAAATGGAAATGGGCTACCTATGATTAAGCAGTGATAATAACTGTGCAATAACACTCAGAGAAAAATCAAGACAAAATGAATGTTTGGAAGGTTATGGAGGAAGATATTTCTGAAGAGGGGAGTGTATATTTCTTAACGAACATTAAACAATTGTAAATGCACCATAACTTGTATTTGTACGAGGAATATTTTTAAATATGGACTCAATGCCCACCATTAATGCTCATTAAGGGTGGTGATTTCCCAAATTTGTGTATCAGACATGGCGAAAGGTCGAGGTTTGAAAATATCATAATCATATTTGTTCATTCAGAGAGGGAACAATTTATGATTAATCCAAGTTCCGATGGGAGAGGTATAGAAATAATATACCATCCATAAGCCTAGGTTCATGTGTTTTCTTATCACGGGTGACTAAGTGGGAAAGGTAGGAACCATCAGAGTCAAGGTGTCATAGTTTTTTGAGCTAAGCTTTCTGACAGAGTCCAAAGACGGTGAATCAAGGAAATATTTCCTTTTTTGAAAAGGTATTTCAAGCATACTATTTTCTAGTCTTCAGAGAAAATTCATCGTAGTTCCATCTTTGGGGTTTCACGGGATAAATACAAGTTTGGACTCCGATGAAGTGGCATTGAAGGAATATTAATTTTTCATAGAAAGGAATGTTGGGTGAAAATTTTTGTGGGAACTTTGGAAAGGTTCCATTGAAATTCCTCCTTCAGAGTTCCACATGATAAGGAAATGTTTGGACTCTGATGGAAGTGGTATTGAAGGAATATTCCCTTGATACCACATGCAGTAATGGGTTCTAAGAAAAAGAGGAAAAGGTGAACCTTTTGAAATCCAAAGGCAAGTATCATAGACAATAATCAAGTGCCACGTGGGGGTCATGATTGAGTGAGTTACAATGATTAAATGGAAAGGAGTACATGCTAGGTTCCTTCCTATTCATCTGTGGGACTGACATGTGTGAGGTAATATTGTGTGGTCGGGTATTCAGAGATAAAGGGTTGGAGTTATGGAAAGTGTGTGTAGATAAAAATACCGACGAAAGAGATTCTGACGGATCCCTTTTTGATGAAAATCATTGAACAAGTCTTTATCGGGATGTGAGGTAATGTGTGAATTGTCCCAATTCTTCCATGACTCAAAGCAGAGGATGTGAGAGTGAGGCTCATCATGTTGAATATGCAAAAATGGGTAACTTGTTTTTACATGAGAGAAACCCACTTGCAATGTATTTCTTGGTGTATTTACTTCAAACTCAATGGGAAGTACAATGTGATTACCATACATAATATTATAAGGAGTGAATCATGTAGTGTAGTAAGCCCATAAAGATTCTATAATTCTACTGGTCCAATCCTTGTGATGAATATGTAAAGTCTTGGTATCCTTGAACCCAAGAGTACATTTCACTCTATTTGATCATGTTTTTTCTTTCCTTCAGTGAGATATGTGCCAAAATTGTTACTGCAACTAAATAGTTAGCAATATTTACAAGCCTAGGAGTGTTAGTAGATAATTCAAATAGATGCTCATCAGGAAAACTATCTTCTATGGGAATGGAATCTCCATCATTGGTGAGCTTGGAAAGAAAATCTACAACAACATTCTCCCTTCCAAGTTATCAAAGATGGTTATGCAAACTCTTTCAACGGTGATTAATCCCTAGTAACTCTACCATTAGTTATGGGCTTATTCGTTAAATAATGAATGGAAGAATGATTAGCATGTATAAAAACATGATACATAGTAATATAGTGCCAAAATTTGTTAACAATGTATACTACCACAATAAATTCAATTTCAGTCACTCTGTAATTCATCTATGTTCGTGCATGATTTTTGCTAACAAAATAAATTGCATAAGTATTTTGTTCTTTGTTGTATCCAAGCATATGTGGAAATATAAAATGAAAAGGAACAATTTGGTCCCCTTAAGACTGACACCACAAATAAATTTTCTTTCAAGACTTCAAAAGTGTATTGACATTGTTCATTCCAAGAAAATTATGCATCTTTAGACAGTAAAGAAAACAAAGGAGATACAATTTTGGCAAAGTTTTCAATAAAATGACGATAGTAACTAACATGTCCTAAAATATTGTGAACGTCCTTTTGTGTTTTTGGAAAAAGAAGATTGGATATCACCTCATTTTTTTAAGGATCCACCTTGACTCGAGGAGGAGAAACATGGTGCCCAAGAACTATCCCACAAATTAATAGTATGTGACATTTCTCTTGACTAAGAGACAAATTGGTTTCTTTAAATCACTTGAGAAATTTCTCCCTATTAACCAATGCTTCATCAAATGTGTTACCATACTATGTAAATTAATTCATATATACTTATACATAATAATGAATCAAATCTGAAAATATACCAAGAAAAACTCATTGAAAAGTAGCAGGTGCATTACAAATACCAAATGGAAATACTCAGTTAGAAAACATTCTTTGTGGGTAGTTAAAAGTGGTTTATCTTGATCACCAAGGGCAAGTTGAATCTAATTGTATCCATTGAACCCATCAAGGAAAGAGAATTACTTATTCCTGGCTAATTTGTCAAGGAATTGATCAATGAAAGGTAGAGAAAAATGGTATTTCAAAGTGGCTTTGCCTAGTTCTCTGTAATCTATGTAAACTCTCTATTTCCCATTTTTCTTAGGAACAATCACAAGTGGTGAATCCCATTTAATATTTTTTGCCTTTCATCCTTCACTATCTCACACAATGTAGGGTTCATTCGATGTTGGGGTTGTCAAACAAGTCCACAATTATCCCTGATATAAATATGGTGATTACAAAGATTGAGATGAATTCCCTTCATATTAATATATTTCAATGCAAAGGAACCAACATGATTTTGTAACAACTCAGCCAAACTTTTTTTTTGTGAACCTTGTAGCCTAGGACTAATATAGACTTTTTTCCCAGACTAATTTTTGTTGACATATTGTTTGTTTTAGATACATTGTAGAGATAACAAGGCATAGAATAAAATTGTGATTTCATAGTATAGAATGATTAATGTCTTATAACATATTCATGATTTGATTGGTAGGTGAATAAGGGTCAACGAGTATATAAAAAATGAGATCATATTCTATCATATCTTGGAAAGAGAGGGTCAAATCAATTGTGATAAATTGTTGGACATATTCATCATCATTGTCCCCATTCCTTACCTACATGGGAATTTCTTGGTCAAAGCTTGGCTTAGAAGGAGCATAGAAGGTGAATTTCTTGGTGTAATTTCTGTTGTTCATGAGTCTGATTCTAAGGCTCAAAGAATAATGTCAAGCATCAAATATTTTAAATGAAGTGTTTTTATGAGTGCTTTTTTCTACCTTTAGTTTTCTGAGAAATAATCTTTAAATGAAATTAATGATAAGACAATACAGAGGTTTTATCTCCTTATCTGAGTCTCAATTATAATGTCAAATGAAATAGAAAATATTCAGAAAAGTGTTAAAACAAAGTTAGGTATCAATTATAGATAAGTCTCACCTTGTTTGCAGTAGAAGAAAAGTAGAAGATGCACCCTTGAGAGGAGATAAAAATGTAGTAATTCACAGAGGTCACAGGTCTTGGTTTACTCACAGTAATAACAGATGAAAAGTTGTTACTGAATGATCTTTTGATATATTATGATCACAATAGATGTAATAATAAATTGCAATCATTCACTCTTCAAGAAATACAGAAAGAAATTCAGAGAGATGGAAACACAGAGGAAACGCATAACTCAAATTGAATGAAACTTAGAATCTATGTCTGCACTTGTATTAATATTCAATTTTTTTTTTTATTTTACATTCGAAAAGAAGCAACCTCGAATAGATCTAAAATCTATCTATTTATACAAAAAATGTTTCAACTGAAAAACTGTTAGACCTCCCACAATATCTGCCTGAAAATAGAATACAATACGAATCAAATAATAACATGAAACTATTGTTGAGTTTAGATTTTATTGTGTTGGCACTTCATTTGTCCCTTCATTTTCTCGCATATGCATTCGTTTTTCTTTATTCTTTTAACTGAGTACACATGTCCATTAAGGCCATCACAATCATTGGCTTACTATATTTGTCATCTGATTCCGTTGCCATCTGTCCCTTCAAATACATTTACTAGGATAAAGAATTGCAATTAGAGATATGGGGGTGGTAATTGGATAGGTAGCTTAGCACTGGCTCGTTATGGGATGGCTAACAGTTACAGGTAAGAGTAACTGTTCACGAATAGGATGACGTGGGAACAAGTGTCCAATAGGGAAGTGGGACGAGAAGATGCGAGCATGTAGGTGGTAGGGATAGATGGGGTAAGTGACGTGTAGAGAGTGTTATAGGTTGGAGGGTGAAAGGTAGAGTGGGTGGAGGACAGGTGTTGATTAAGAGTTCTAACGGTCTAGCATCAAATAATAATCAAATAAAATAAATGAACTCAAGTCCCTTTATAATTTTCTATTTTGTGGAGGCACGAGGAAGTGCTTTTGAGGTAACCCACCTTTCTCCCCACAATGCACCTGGTGATGCCACGTACCCTTGAGAGAAAACCACGGTTTAAATTGCGGGACCACCCTTCAAAATTAAACCTCGCACAACTTCTCCCCCTACAATTTCTCTCGGTCGTTGGTCTTGAGAAATCATGATCCACGATACCACAGACCCGATCATCTTGGTTCTCCTACCATATTTATCTCTTACCTTCTATATTTGGTCCCTTTCCTAGATTATCAGGGTTCCAAATCGATTTAGCATTCTGCTAGATTCTAAAACCTGATCCATCAATCTTCCTTGCAACTTTTCGTGGTGCCATAATCCTTAAGGAAATAAAATTAGCCTTCCTGTAACAAGAGAAGTCTGTAAGCTCTTCATTGAATAAAAAAATGTTAATTGAAAATGGTAAGACGATTTTGAAATTCAAAGATATTTATTCACAAAGTCTATTGGTCTTCGTATAGATCTACTGACAAATAATTTATTAAAAAATTAATGGAATTTATTACCTATAAAATCACAATAATTATCTAAATTGTTAACTTTAGCAAATTATAAACGTCATTAACAATTCGATAGTTTAGCGTTTAGAGGTTTTGAATGTAAGAGGGAAGAAATCTCCTGAAGGCCGAATTCACAGAGAGGTTAATCTCTTATTAATCACTTTTATGTTTAAATTAATCATGTTTTAAACATTGAGTTAGCCTTAAGTACTTTGGCATTTCGACGTTTGGGAGTTTTGGATGTAGCATGATAGAAAAACTCTGAAGGATGAATTCTTAGAATAATTTATTAATACTTAATCATGATTAATTAAAGTTATTTAATTTTTTTATTAACTCCTTAAAACACTCTTTATTTTTTTGTAATATCCAATACTTTGGAAATTTGATACTTCGACGCTTGTGAACTCAATCTTTGATTAAAAATTCCAAAGGGAAATATCCCAGAGTGACGTGGCATAGATGACGTCATTCTGGATGATGTGTCAAGAAAATATAGGTTCCACATGTCACTTGAAAATGTGTGAATCATCCACTGTAAATGTCAAAAATAAGTGTCATGTGTCAACCCAAAGAAAAATACATGTGTCCCATGATGCGTCTGTAATTCCTTTAGGATTTATTGTGAGTGGTTATCTTCGAGACTTCAAAGTTTCAGGTTTTTTTTTGTTTATATTCGTTGGAATACCCAAAGCGTGAAGCTCTGAAGCGGCCGTTAAATATTTTCTTTTTTAAAACTCAGGAAGCTTCTAGACTTCAAAGATCATTAGGACCATTTGATCAAATCAGAGTAACTCATAGACGATTGATATTTTGAGTGCCTTATTGATAAAAACAACCAATGTATTTATTTTAAAACTAAAAGGCAATTGTCTAAGTTTTTTTTCTTTTTTGGGTAAAAAATTATTTATAAGAGGAAAAATCTAAAGTTCAAAAGCTCAAAATTATACGTGTTCCAACATAGGTTCCATACGGGGATTGTGGCTCCTTGTGAGGCGCAAAAGAACAGTATACCAAGTTCCTTTATTGGGTAAATGGAGTTATTACTGTTTTTTGAAAAACATTTTCTGGTTTTATTTAAGAACTAATCATACATAGAAACATGAAATTACCCAAGTCCAAAACTCTCCAAAACATACTTAATGATTGATCTCAAGTTAGGCTACTAAAAATTTCTTTTTCTTAAAATTGATTTCAGAATTGTTTAAGATAATCAAAAATAATTTTAACTAAAATATCAAGCTTCGACTGACTTTGTTCACTTCAAGGTTAAGCAAATGTAACATATTTATTTAGGGAATCCCTAGTTGGTTCAGGATGTAAATATCACCAGAAAGAGAACTAGATAAGAAAGTATGATATATAGATATGTATGACATCCTTATAGATATCATAGATATTGCTTCACTGTCAGCGAGCCTGTTCGGTACCCTGGTGAAGTTATCTACTTCTCCCATTGAATTTCATTTCACCACTTCAATTAACATTTTTGCATTTCTCATGTGATGAGGGAAATCGATATACAAATTTCCTTTCATCATCTCTTTTGGACAAGATGGGGGCAATCAATTTATGAATTTCCTTTCACCATAACTTTTGGACAATATGGGGGCAATGAAATTATGAATTTCCTTTCACCATTTGTCTTATAGTTTAATATTTTAAAGTGAGGGAAATCAATTTGTATGTAACATACAAGGGATGATATATGTTTATAATATTTAGAATGAAAAGGAGGTCGGTCAACTATTTTAGGAAAACTATGAAACTAACTTTCTTCTGATTTTCAATACACTTTCGCCTATAGGGGATTTGTTTTTGGGGAATTTTAATCTTTTCATAGATAAACCTTGAGAAAATTTGTGAGTTTAAAATCTAATATCAGAGCCAAGATTATCAGGATTAGCCTAGACATACTTTTTCAATTAAAATCAAAGGAACGTAAAACTTTTCTCCTAATCTTATTTTGAAAATATGCTTTTGAGTTTTTAGAGTCAGACTGCATATCTTTATTTCTATGAAGACTAAAAGGATGAGAAAGGAGAAAGAAAATATGAAATGAATAAAAGTTCAGGGATAGGTAAAAATAACCAAATCAAATATTTGGAGGGTCTAAAGCAAAATATCTTAATCCCACACAATTTTCTATCTTAAATTCAGATTTCTTTCGAGTTGATTTATTATTATTTTGATTCTTATTTCAGAGATGGCTTTAGAATTTATGAGCAGGACATTTCAAGTCATAGTTTTATCATCTCTAATTTTTAGGTCAGGTGATAATATCATCGTGAGAACAAATTTTCTTCACATTCGTTTCAATTTTATTTTATTTTTAATTTTATTTAAACTATAAGAAGAGTAGGGGCTGATACCTTACTTTCCTTTTGAATTTTTCAGCAAGGTAGATTATTTATTTATCACATGTTTTTAGAGAAATCAAATGATTGAAAGTCGAATGTCAAGTTTTTATTTATCCTCCTCTTCTATTCAACAAGATCTATTCTGCAAAGGAATGAAATACAAAATATTAGATAATCCTATACAATAGAGATGATATGTGATACATATGTTTTTATTTTTTAGTTTAATGATGTCAAGCAATCATAAATTTATTGAAAATATTTACAACACATGATCAAATGACTCAAAATAAAAATTGAAAATTAAAATGTCAATGTCAATCCAATCCAATATATACAATGGAAATCTAAAAGGTGATTACTGCATGAAATGTCTTAAATAACGCCCATTGATAGGAGCGTCAAGAATTTCTCCATTAATATTTTTCAGTGAGAATGAGTTTTTTCCCTCAGTAGCTATGATTTTAAAAGGTCTAAACCATAGATGATCGAATTTTCCATGTTTCCCTACATCTTCTTTTCTAGCTTCCCATTTTAAAACTAAATCGCTAGGAAGAAAATCCATTTCTTTAGCTTTTTTATCAAAAAGGGATTTCTTATTATCCTAGTATTTTTGGATCTTATCATCCACTTCTACTCTATTCTAATGATTTTCGATGATTTGATTTGTTTTTCTCGTAACATCATTTGGCTCTTCGTTTTCATCCTGCCAGAGTTTCATTACAGTAAGAGAAATATTAATAGGAAGAATAACATCGGTACCATAAAATAATTGGAAATGAGACATACCTATAGATTTCTTGGTGCCAATTCGGTTTTCCCATAAGACGCATTATAAGTTTATATGCCAAGATTTTTTGTTTTATGTCAAAACTTTCTTGATTATAGTCATCAAACTCTTCTTAGACGATTCATCCAACCCATTTTCCTGAGAATAATAAGTTGTAGAATGACCTAAAATAATATTATATTTCTAACATAAATTGACCATTGCCATAGATTTAAATCCTGAGCATTATCAATAACTATTTTCCTAGGAAAACCAAATATTTCTAAGATGTTTTCTTCCAAAATTTTTATCACTACTGAATCTGTAGCATTCTGAGTTGGAATGGCTTCAACCCATATCATAAAATAATCAGTAGCAGTTAGAATCCATCTATGTTGAGCACTCGATTGTGGATGAATTTCTCCAATGAAGTATAGCCCCCATTGTTGGAAAGGAGCTTCATATTTTACTAGAATTAAAGGTGAGGAAAGAATATTTTTCTTACCAGCAAATAGTTGGGATGAATTGCAAGATCTCACCCTTGCATTTACATGAGTAAATAAATTTGGCCAATAATATCCTACCCTTAAAATTTTGTAAGTTGTTTCTCTCCAAACATGATGTCCTCCACATACTCTTTCATGAAATTCATCAATGAAACCTTTTGTTTTGGATTGTATCAGGAAACATAACGTGAAACCCAAAGGGTCTTTCTAGTATAACTTGTCATCAATAATTCAATACTTCATTGCATGTAAGTTTAAATTTTTTTTTTTCGAAGGGGTCATGTCACCTAGACATTGAAGAGATAATAGATATGTAACAATATTACTGTACCAAGGTGAGGAGGAAATTTTTTCTTCGATTTGAATAATGGGTGGTTGATCATCAATCTCCTCTATAACTAGAAGAGAATCATGTGATTCAAAGTTATTTATTCCAAGAACTCTGAAATTTTATTCAGCTAAAAGCCTTTCCAGACCTTGAACTTTCACTAGTTTGGTTGGTTTCACTTCTAAATCAAACTCTTGAATCTTAGCCAACCATCTACCACTTCTTCCATCACTATCTGGATGAGCCAAGATATATTTAATTGCATTTGTTGGTACATAAGAAATTATTTTGGAGTGCAAGACATATGTTCGGAAAACCTTGAGAGCCTTCACCATCGCATACGCTTGTTTCTCAAGAATGCCATATGTTAGCTCTGCATCTCTAAGGATTTTTCTAAAAAAAGCTATTGGTTGTTCAAATCCTTCTTCTTTCTTTTGAAGGAGAACCACTGCAATAGTATGCTCCGAAGCAAAGGAAAAGATTAAGAATTCTTTTGAACAGTTAGGACTTACCAATATTGGTGCTTCTCCTATGGATTTCTTAACATGCTCGAAAGATTCTTTGGCTTTTGCAGTCCATTTTACTTCGCTGTCCTTTTTTAGCATATCTGTAATCAATTTGATTATTTCAACAAAGTTAGGAATACATCTCCTAAAAAAATTGATCTTTCCCAAAAAAGATTGAATCTCTTTTCTATTTCTAGGAATATTAATCAAGTCAATAGCCTCAACACATTTAGGATCAACCTTAATTCCATATTTTAAAACTATATATCCTAAAGGTTTACCTTCGTGCATGGAAAAACGTGATTTTTTTGGTTTTAGAGACAAACCAAACTTTCTGCACCTTTCAAAAGTTTGTCTGAGGTGCACCAAATGCTCTGCATCAGAGTTAGAAAAACCATTCAGATCATCCAGATAAATAAAAACGAACTTATCTCTCTCACCAATGAATGCGATATTCATTTCTCTCTAGAAAGTTGCTCCTGCATTCATTAAACCAAAAGGCATCTTATCATACATGAAAGTTCCCCATGGAGTAGTAAACACATTATTTTATCTATCATTTTCATGAACAACAATCTGATTGTATACTGAGAAACCATCGATCATAGAAATTATGTTAGCCCCTATCACCTTTTCTAAAACATGATCCTTTTTGGGAGGGGGTAGTTAGCTTTAAGAGAAGACCAATTTAGGTTCCTAAAATAAACACAAATTCTTATCTCACTATTTGTCTTCCTAACAGGGACCAAACTGGCCACCCATTTAGAGTATCTGAGGGGAACAACGATTTTTTCATCAAGGCATTTTTTAACCTCCTTTTCTATTACTGACAGAAGAATGGGGTTTATCTGTCTAAGATTTTGCTTAAAAGGATTAATACCATGTTTTAGGGGAATCTTGTGCTCAATAACATAATTATCATAAGTTTTTAAATCATCATAATACCATGCAAAAACATCTTTAAACTATTTAAGTAACTCAATGTATTTACTCTTTATTTGAGTTGGAAAATATTTAGAAATTTTGACCATCTTGGGATTTTCATTTGTTCCTACATTACAATATTCAACCCCTTCAGGTTGGGGTTGCAAAGTATACTTTAAAGGTATATCATCTTGGTCAAATAACCTTTCCGGAGGGATAATACCTCTGGGAATTTGATTTTTTTTAAGTAAGAGCATGCAGTGATTTGTAGTTTTGTCTTGGAACTTCTTTGCATTTTCTCCTTCCTGCATAATCCAAGAAGGATCATTATGATTTTCTTGATCTACGTGGGTCTCAGAAAACTCATCTACCATTTCCAAGAACTTCTTGATTTTTTCATCATATTCAAATCCTTTCCAGTTATTAACATTGTCTGGAATTGAAGTTTTATGTTTCATCTCAATATGATACTTCAACTTCAAAATAGTAGGTGGTACACAAGTTGCAATAGCTTTGGCTAAAGAGTCATCTTGTTGATTTTTCATTCAGGGAATAGAGTGGATGTTAAAAGACCAAAATAAATTCTCTATGAGATCCCAGGAAAAATTTCTATATGACCTCAATCTCAAATGTTTATCTTGGTATTGTTGTTTTATTTTTTTTACAATTAGCTCAACATCACCAAAGACTGTCAAATGTTTGATTTTTAGTTTTCTTGCAACTTCTAATACTAAAACTAAAGATTCATACTCACACACATTATTGGTATAATAAATATCCCATTGTAATATATAATAAAAATGAATCTAATATTCATTACCCGGTGCCACAAATAAAACCTCAGCTCCTTCTCCTTCGCATGATGAAGCACAATCAAAAAACATTTTCCACATCCCATCTCTAAAATTCATGTTTTTCTTTGAAATTTCTATTTTTTGATTTTCTTCTTCTATACATTCTTCAAAATCATCATCTATGGATAATACACAATTTCCTCAATCTTGATCAGCAACATAGACTGGATAGTTATTAAGGTTTTGAGGGTCACTTACAGTATAAGACAGTCTAGTTTCTCTATACAATCGAGTAAATTGACCACCAAAAATTGGAATTGTAGCATACATCATGTCTAACTGAACCAATCCTCTTATCTTGGCACCATACGATCTGGATAGAAGAATTCCATACTTGGAAGGAACATCAGTAAAAACCACATCCATAAGAATACTTTTCACGGGAATCTGAGCAATATTTACAACTAAATCTTTAATCATACCTAGACACTTAACCTTTCTAGAATCAAATGAGTATAAATCTTGATAAGGTATGGTAATTTCAAGGCCCAATTTTTCCATGATAATCTTAGGCATTAAATTATGTAAAGCTCACGAGTCTAACATGCAATTGTGAATTAAAGGATCGTGCACAATCAATGTAATATAGAAAGGAGAAACATAATATTTATTGTTTTCAATGTGTGGTCCAAACATGATTGTAGGTTTTTCATCCTGCAAATTGATAACATCATCTTGACATTCAACATCAGAAAAATTTATTGATTTTATGATTTTTTTTTTATAGATTGGATTTATGGAAAGTTCAACCAGAGGCATTGAAATTTTAATTTAATTAAGTTCGTTCTCTAAATTGAAAGTCCCAATTGTGTTTTCAATTTCCCTTGTATTAACTTCATCTTCTATATTTTCTGGCTTCTTAGTCTGTACTACCTTCATTTCAACTTGCTTTATTCGAGCAACTTGTGTTTCAATTGATGGTTTTGTAACTGCTGCCTCATTTGCTCTGTTTCTTGATAAAATCTTTTTTGTTGGAAAATTTGTAGAACTTTTTTCTCTTGGCCTCAAATCATATTTATGTTGAAGCTCGACCATTATTAAATCAGTGATACCTTTGTATATATCATCTCCCAAATTTTTGATGTTGTCATAATCATTGAACATACATTCCATATCCAAGGATTTCTCATAATCCTGTCTGGTTAGGTGAGGCTCAAGATCATCATTGCTAAGGTTGTTTGGATCTTCATATAATTCATCATAATCTTTCATCTCATCTCTCTATATGAAATTATCAGTTTTAAAAGGAGCTTGAATCTTGTGTTCCTCATTTTTTATTTTCCTTTGTTGTATCTGAGGATTAGGGTTTCTCTTGAATTTATTTCTAACATATGGATTAGATTTGGCTTGTTCCATTTCCATCCTAGAAATTTTGTTCGATAAATGTTTAATAATTTTTGCCATCTGATCCATTTTTTCCTCTGTAGATTTTCCATATCCAGAGGGCCCTGCATGCTCTTTAAAACACATGGGTTCTCTTGTTCCCATCTCAAATTTAGTTTTAAACTTCTTGGATTCCATGATATTTGATTCTATCTCTATAGCATCATATTTCATCCCTACTAAAGTAGTTGTTACAATAAAATCCCCTTGCAGACAGGCGAATTCCCTCTTGGATCCTATACCCGTAATACCAAGACATAAAATTCCTAACTTTGATCACTGACATTCCTTTAAAACTAGCTAAGCTAATCTATATAGAAGAGGAAAAATATATGAGTACCTTTTATGATGTTTGTCCTTGCCCAGTCCAAGTTGAGCTTTGATTCCTAAGCTCGTCAACAAGTCATGTAATCCAATAAACAACAAAGACAAAGCATACTTCCTATTCTACCATGATTAGTTTGAAACTAGATCTATCCATCAAAGACAAGTTCATGCAGATGTACACAATATTGAAGGAAACAATCCAAGCACATGTATTAATGAGAATAAAATAAGGTGCATACAAGTGTAGATGCAGATGTAGTAGCCCCATCCAACTCTCCTTGTCCAACCCCTTGCTCAAATGATCCATAATCAAGATGACTACGCTTTCACTGATAATTCTACCTTATGAGATCATAAGTTTGATGCCTTCAATGTCTCTCCCTTTCACCATGAGGAGGCCTCCTTATATAATCTTTGAGAGGCCCAACCACCTTAGAGATTCTTGGGACATGTTGAGGATCTTTCTCCATTAGTTGTGGATCCTCCCTAATATCCATCCTTGACCTCAGATTCAAATCAAAATAACTTCAAAGATAAGGGGTATCTTCCCCTGATTTCTTCAACAACATAACACTCCCCTAGAATGGTGCACAATTGCAACGCTCCCCCAAAGGAAGGCATGGAGCGCTAGTGCTCCCTACCAGTGAGTAGGGGAGAGCCGCCCTTCAAAAATGATTTTAAAGTGGTCTTTATCAAGGAAAAATCTTTGCATTCTTAGTCAAATGACATATCCTTCTTTTAACGAGTCTCTGAGGATGTCTCAAGTGTTCCTGTGATGTCGTTTGAGATACGACATAGGCAAGATGACAGTATGATATTTGCGACACTTGTGAAACTTGTGATGTTTGCAACATTTGTGGCCAAAGGGTGACACTTGTGACACTTGTAATGATAACAGTAGGTCATCATTGAAGTGATTAATTTTTATGTGTAACAGATTGCCCCCCAAAGTGCGAAGTTGGAAGATGAAAACTAATGACTGAAGTACTTTGTAGACTTTTTCGAGCAAGGGTATGGACTCAAAGAACCTAGTAGAAGATGCATACAACCATCATACAAATTTTATGATATGTTTCACACCCAAGTCAAGCATACCTATGATTGAGTGATAAAGACTTTCAAGGTATGGATGCCATAAGATACACCGTGGATCCATAATTATATTAATAAAAAGGTATAGCCACCAAAGATACAATGTGGATATATACTTCCATGACATGAATTGATAGTAGCCACAAAAAATACACAGCGGGTCTACGAGACAACAAGACATAGCCATGGACCAATACAAAGTGGATCTATGTAAAAATATATGTATCAATATTCTCAAAAGAAACTTTGTTTCAACCTGGGAAAAGTATATATCAGAGTGATCACTCAACACAGGGTCTTCTTAAAAATACTCATGCAGTATGAATCTAATCATGTGAATAGATGTACTGATGTCAAACATGGTATAAACCACTTGATTATCAGTCAATGAGGTAACCTGTTAACAAGTGTGAGGGAAATCACCATTGATGTCAATGATTCCCAAGGTACCCTAGTACATTCCAGTGAATGTGAATAAATGAGTTGAATTCAATAATTCGTGGAATCATCCGATCAGAGGTCAATGATGAAAACCTATTGCTAGAAGTGAGGAGGCATACCATTGAGGCATGCAAGTCCCAAGGTACTAAATGGTTTCTAGGTCTAGTTCCCAGATAATGTGTTGAAGTCGACAGGAACAGACTCGTCAAAGGAGGGCCTTGATGTATCCCTCATCAACGACACGAAACTGACATAGAGATATCAGGTGGTGAATCATATGAGAGCGGACTGACATGGGTGTTGAAATAGAAAATTTGTGATGGTTGAATCTCGAGGTAGACACTTCCCTTGAACACTGAGGCACAACAGCAGAAACATGACATGGACCAAAACATGATGATGCAGTGGATACTGTGAATTTCGTCGGGTGACCCAAAGGAGTAAAGAAACTCAGAGGATTGGTTTAGTGTAGAGGTTCAACATATTAAAATGTTTGCAAAGACAAAGTGTCATGTTCAAGGGCGACCGTAAGAGTGACCTGTGATGTTTTCAAAAACTTCTTGGCTTGCTTCCTTCAAACTTCCCCCCATCTAGATGGTCAAGTACCTATTTTTAATTTAATGAGCTCAAGGAGGATAACACATGATCAATATAACTCACCTTCAATAAGTCCCTCTTCCTTTGTTTAACAAACTGGAAGAAGTAAGTGTTTGGTCCCATATGGTCCCTTCAATGTATGATTTTTTTTAAACAAGTCTAGAGAAGGAAAACTCGGTGGTTTTTCATGTTTAGAGAGTCTAAAAAGAACTTAAAGAAGACTCTAGGGTTGTCCTTTTTTGTAATTTTATCCTCGCGAGGATGAAAAAGAGATAAACTACCACTTGAAAGATTCCCTTTCAAAACCTTTTAATGAGTGTGAAAGGAACCAAGATCAATCGAAAATCTTTTCATGTTTAGAGAGTCTGAAAAGAGCTTAAAGGAGACTCCAAGGGGTTCCTTTTTCGTATAACCTTTACGAGTTTGAAAAAGTGATAAAATTCTACTCGGTTACATTCTCATGTTTTTACAAGCATGAGAAAGAACAAAGACTAAGATCGACATTGGTCTCATTTTTTACACAAGCTTGAAACAAAATTAAACTATGCTTTTAAATTACCAACGTAATTTCCAAAGGTAGGGATACCCATGGATGGTTGGTACTCTGCCCCCATCTTGAAAATCTAGTGGCGTAACTCCATAATGATAATCAAAGGCTGGAGACATGCCCCCCCAAGATTCAATTCATTCACCGACTTTGAGGTTGTCACCAATTTCTGTACTAGATGGAGAAAAAGGATAAGCATGAATGAAATGAAGTTTCAAATACGATACCTAACAAAAGACTTGACTCGACATCTATGAGATATAGTGAAATACTCGACCTGATGGTAGAGGTGACTGTTTCATTTTTAAACGAGCTTGACATAGGAAAATAACTATGCTCAAGGCTTTGGGTTAAATCCCCATATTTCTATTTCATTTTTTAACGAGATTTCCACAAAGAAGAGAAACTATGCTCACGACCTCTGTTTCATTTTTTAATGAGCTTGCCACAGAGAAGAAAAACTATGCTCCAGTTTCTAGGTTCAATCCCCAGATTTCTGTTTCATTTTTTAATGATCTTTCTATAAGGAGGAAAACTATGCTCGTAGCTTCTGTTTCATTTTTAACGATCTTTCCACAGAGAAGAAAACTATGCTTGTAATCTCTTCTTGATCATGACTTCCAAAAGGACAATGCTCTGGAAGGTCAAGGGACAAAACTCAGTCATGGCTTCCAAGATATCTTTACTAGATGGAAGAACAATGCTTTGGAAGGAACACATGTTGAGGGTCATGTCATGGGTAAGGAGATCATTCTCTACTAGCCCTATCGAAGAGATCACCATGTCAACTACCATATATAGGTCATAAGAGGCTGAGCTTACAATGAGAGGCTCGTCTTCATCGACAGTTGAAGGCATGGGAGATAACGCCACATAATTGACCTGTGGTGGGCATGATACCATCTGCATATAGGAACTGTTTAGGGAGGTCATTGGGTTGGTAATCAAGTTAGGACCAATGCATGAAAGTTGATCAATAGCCACAATTATTCCATCATGAGGGAAATATATCACATGAAAAAAAGTGGACACAATAGCTTTCATGGCGTAGACATAATATTGCCCAAGGAGTAAATTGAAATCAAAGGGGTCATGGACTACCATAACATCAATGAAGACAGTTTTCCCTCCCAAAGTTATAGGAAAATAAGGAAGGACTCCTAAAGGGTGGTTGGTTCTTCTATTAAAAGCTAACAGATTTTGCGTAATTAGTACAAGCTGAGGATAACCGAAATCTTGCCAAGCAATAGAGGATAAAATACTAACGGACGCACCTTAATCTATCAGTGTCTGAGGAACGGGCCTGACCAGAAACCTGTACTGTAATTTTGAAAGGAGTGTGAGAGGGAAGACGAGGTCTAGTTAGCGCACCCCAATCAAAAAGGATGGCCTCATTAATTGGAGGGGGCTTTGCAGGAGAAGGAGGAATTCCTCCCAACATGATAGATTCTGTATCAACAAGAAAAACGTGGGAAGTATTGGATTTACTCTCTAGAGGGAGAGTAGGATCGATTGATGATGGGATCGGATTGACCACTTTGGGTTCACTCTTTATATGAAGAGTGGGATCGACAGATGATGTAACTGGATCGACCAATTTGGCACTCTTTAGAGGAGTGGGATTGACCGATGATGTAATTAGAGAAACCACTTTGGCACTCTTTGGATGAAGGATGGGACTAACCAATGAAGGGACTAGATCATTCACTTGGGTTTCACTTTTCAGATGAAAAGTGGGGCTGATCGATGACGGAACTGGATCAACTACTTTGGTTAGTGGTTCAACCGAGGATGAAACCAAATTGACCACCTGATCAACCAGACTGACCGGGGATGGAATCGGATTGACCAGTCCATCAACTAATGATGGGTTGGGGGAACTCTTACGATAACCAGTTGGAAGTTGAAGCTTTTCCAAAAGAGAAGAATCCACGTACATATGAGGACAAATAGGAGAGTAATGATCACCTTCATATAACGTGTAAGGAAATTTTATAGTTGTCGTATTCTTACCAACCTTAATGTCACTAGTTGACGGAGTGTCACCAACATGTCCAACAGGGGCCGATGACATGGAGGGCCACATTTCTAAGACCTTGGGAAGACCAGGGAAATCCCTTAGAAAGTGGTCACCCTTACAAAGACTATAAGGGAATTTGGGTTTCAAATTCTTCATTGTAGTCTTATCGACCTCGTAAACACTCCTAGTATGATTAATAGTAGTTGGTTACTTGGATCCAACATCTAATGTAGTTGGAGGTTTGGTCCCTTTCTGGTTCTTCTTCTTCTTCTTCTATTTATGTTTCTTCTTATTATTATCAACCTGGATACTCGTTTTAGAGATTTCACTAGGCGAATAAGGAGAAAGGGAAGGAGGTCCGATGGATGAAGAAGGAGAAATGTCGACATGAGGTTGATGTGTGGGTGGCTTGCTTACATCTGAAGAACTTGTTTCATTTGATATTACTAGAGTGTAAAACAACCATACTGGTAACCCAATTGTGATACCTGGAAGGCTCAAAGTAGATATGTAAGGAGGACCAACGTTTCCATAAGAACGAAAAAAAAAGGTTCCCCTGGAGCATGGGTTTCTCCATTGGTAGTTTCGGGGACATATACCATTAAACAAAGATCCAACCTAGAGTCTACTAGGGAAAATGAACAACACACGCTAAAAATATAGTAGGCAAGAAAACAAACAAAACCTTCTCACAATGAATGCACTAGTTGGTGATGAAATCTAACGTCCTGGGAACAATGTAAGAAGGGGATAAGATAGAGCAGGTGGAAAATTTACGTTGATGACCTTCTTAATGGAATTATGCCTTGGTGCAAGCTTCCACACAATAAACGTGGATTTACCCTCCGAGGCACCCGAGTGAGTCTGGCCAATGTCGATTCTAGGTACCATGAAGAATTTCCCCTCCACAGTCACCTTATGTAAATACCCTAAAGAGATAGGCTACTAAGGTTACCAACTACAACAATGATGTCTAGGGAAACAGTCGATAGTCCGATCCATGTGAAAAGGCAGGGTATCTGGACTGAAATTAACTCGAGAGGCTCCCACACATAATTGTGGATATACCCTCAAGTGACCCCCAATAATATGCACAATCTCTACACTAAGACCAACAAAGAAGGGTGAGTAACTCTGTCGGTCCTAATGTGACCTCGTGATTGATCCTTGTGTTAGAAGGGCTTCCCAAGACAAAATGTAGTAAATGGATTTCACCACTCCCTAAATCAATATTCTATGTTTGTTTATATCTTTGGAAAGTTATCTTTCACACCTATTCCAAATCCCTACACCCTAAGCTAATGTAGGTTTGCTACTAGAAAATATAAAAAATTCTAATAAATTTTAGTTTAGCACTTGATTTTTAAGGTTATTGTTTACTCAAGAGGAAAATGGTGTGGACTCAATGATGTTTTGGTTGACTCTAATCAGTGCAAATAAATGTGAATGAAAATATTTCACTTCGATGAAAGATATATTACAAGAAGGAGAAAACGTTTATCATTCCCAGATGCACAATGTCACAAAATACCAAAACCCATGCAATTTCGCTACTTAAAATGCAAGCTAGTTTCACTACCCAAAATCAAGAATGGAAATATGGTCTTTGTTTGATTCTAAAGTATAAATAAAAAATATGCAAATCCTTCAATGCTCCACAACTTTCAATCAGAAGAAAGAGTCATATGCAGATGCAAAAGACACAAAGTGAAAAAGGTTTCAAACGAAGAATGCACTCAAAGCAATGGGAACTGAAATAAAACAAGTATAAACTTGTTCTAACAAGAACTCAATCAAGGATTCAACAAATGAAAAACATCCAAGGATGATGCAGGATCATCGAACAAATCCAAGGCACATGCCTAGCCAAAGAAATAGTTGGACGCGTGGATGAAAAAAAGGGTCACATTTTTATGAAGACCGTTTTGAATTTTGAAACCAAAAGCATTAATGTAATAGTTAGGAGGAGCATAATTGCATTTATGTCTTGGAGATATGAACAGACCTGGAGAAATTAGTCCCATCTGTCTATTGTATTAAGGCATTTAAGTATGTTAATGTAAAAGTAGGTAGATATGAATGTTAGATTGGACAGTTTTAGAGCATAGGAGGGAAAATGAATATAGACACCCTCACCCTTGTATCATTTTTAACTTTTGATTATCATTTAGATTTTCATAAGCTAGAGATATGTAGCAGAGAGTTGTAGAGAATAACCCATGTACAAGAGTATTTGAGTTAATATATGAAGCTTTGACTCAGATTTCATGGTGTTATGATGTTTACTGTTTACATATGTTGAATGGTATGCTTACAACTATTTTATTCTCTTTGTTATGCCTTTGTTGTTATTTTGTGTTGAATGTATGATGTCTGAGAGGGTAGAATGATTTTCAATTGTTTCTCTTCCTGAGAGAAGTTCTTGCAAGGAGTTCAGTGAAATGTCCACAAGGTGTGCATTGACAAGAGTTTGAGTTTTATCTCAGAAAGCTCAGGAGGGATACCATTGTTCTCATTCTAGCAGAAGTGTAGGTGAAGCATAGAAGCTGTGCAAGGTGTGTGCAGGCTAGTTGAAGCCTTAGAATTTATCAACTAAGGTTGAAGAGTGAAAGACTGCTATTTCCGAGAGTGCACAGAGTCGAAGAATCAAATGCACAGAAGTATTTGAAAGATTGTCGCAAAGGGTGCGTGCAGGAGTCCTTTCGAGACTTGAGGTTGCAATAGAAAGCTTAGGAGGGTCAACGCCTTTGAAGTATTCAAAGAAAGACGGGGAGCTGAATCATCATTTAAAAGTTAAGTCCCGGAGAAAGAATGTCGAGTCAATTTGGGCCAGAGATTCAGAGGAAGGAATCGAACGGTCAGAGTTCTCCGTGGAGAATTTGCAAAGTTGCGAGGACCATAGGATACAGTAAAGCTCCAGGGTGGTTAGGAGTTGGATGAACCCACCACTCTAGTGTCAAGAATCAATGAAGACCATTGACTGTGTTGATTTTGGGCTATTGGATCATTCTTTCGAACTTGGGTTTCGTGAGTTCAGAGGGCAGACCAAAATCCTTTGGTTGTACGAACTCCCAAGTAGCGAGAAGTAGGAATAACCGTTGGATCAGAACCTCTTTTCTATATCGCGTATCAGGGTTTTAGAGGTTGGGAGGAATCAATTTCGACTATATAAGCTGCGAAGGGCGAGGGCCGAGGTCTTGGGTGAACACGTGGTGCGTCCATCAAGTGGGGACCGCGTGGTTGACAAGTGGACACTCGTCGCCTGGGAAGGGGTCAACACCCTGTTGACTTCTCATGCTTCGATTTCTCGTAAGAAAGGAGCACAAAGGCTCAACAAACCAACTGCTGAAGTTGGGATCCATGAGAAGTACTGAAGGAGTCAAATCTTCTCTGTCTTTTGTGTCTCGAAGTCTCGTAAAAGAAGGCCCTAGAGGTTCAACCCTTCAACTTGCAAACTCACAAGTTGTGAGTGAGGTTAGTACTTAACTCTAGCCGACGGTTATGCATGGAGGGTGCTAACAAGGAGGAGCCATATCCCATCGCATGTCGGGTATTGGTGTTTGGTGAAGAAAATTCGAGGGTCTTCAACCTGTGAACACGCGATTTGCGAAAGGCATTTGCGCAAGGACTAGGTCGTGGTCGTATGGAAGTGTAAGGCTCGCACCTGGAGTTAAGGTGGATAGGGCGGGTTTTTCAGGAAGGACCTGTGGATACACTCTTATGTGTGTGAGAGTTTCCTATAGGGAAATTGAAGATTCAATCTGAATCAGAGGAGAATTAGAATGATCCTGTGCGGATCTCAGCCCGAAGGTTGGGGGTCGGCACCATTTGTGGTATCAGAGCTTTATTGTGTCTGTATATTTCAGGTAGAAGGAGATAGAGAAAAAGGAGTAGTCTGATATGCACCAATTTGGTATCAGATCCGCAGAACAAGTTCTTTTCTTCTGTAGTAGAGAAAAGGGGAACCTTTTACAACCATGCCACCGAGAAGAAGAGACAGGCCAATGCCAATGCCTGATCCAACAAGAGAAAGAGAAATGTGTGAGTTACATGCTAGACCTGATGCCATGGAGACAGCACAAAGGCACACAGTTGATGTTGGGGGTATCAGCGAAGCTGGAAGTGAAAATATAATTGGAAACGAAGGAGAAGAAGTCACAATCGAAGATGCTACAGACGAACGCCTATTTAGGGCTATTGTAAGGATAGGTGCCAGAGCAAAGATGGATATTCCCATGTATGAGGGAAACCTGGATGTTGAATAGCTTCTAGATTGGATTAGAGCTCTGGATAAATACTTCGACTATGAGGATGTCGAGGAGGACAAGAAAGTTAAACATGTCGTCACTAGACTTAAAGGGCATGCAACACTATGGTGGGATGAATTGCATGTTGAAAGAGGCTGCAAAGGAAAGCAAAAAATCAAGAGCTGGGATAGAATGGTTGCAAAGATGAAAGCCAAATTTATACCCAAGGATTATCAAATCACTATGTTTCGGAGGATGTAGAATTTGAGACAGAAGTTGATGTCAATGAAGGAATACACTTAAGATTTCTACAAGATAAACATTAGAGCAGGTCATCGGGAGAGCGATGATGAAAAAGTTGCTAGGTACATGAATGGTCTGTGATGTGACATTTAAGATGAGATGAGCATGATGACCATTCAGACTGTGGAAGATGCTTATCAGATGGCTCTGAAGGCTGAAAAGAAGCTGAGCCGAAAGAAAGGTCAAAGAGGCCAAGGTAGAAGTCAAGCCAAAGGCAAAAATTCGCCCAAGATAGAACTTAGATACCTAAAGAAGAGGGGAAGAAACCTCAAACTCAACATGAGAGAGGAGGAAGCTCACAGAGAGGGAAATATGCTAATAGAAATACTTTTCCTCGAGCCAGAGGGAGAGGAAGAGGTAGAGGCAGTGACATAAAGTGCTTTTTCTGTGGAAAGATCGGACATAAATCCTATGAGTGTCCAGATAAGAAAAAATATGGTGGTGAAACTCACATTGTCGAAGCTCAAGGATGGAATGTTGAGGTAGAATATGCTGAGGGTGGAAGATCTTTGATGATGAGGAAATTTCTCTTGAAGCCAGAGAAGGAGGCAGAGAACCCAACCCAAAGAAACACTCTGTTTCAGATTGCTTGCAAAACTAAAGACAGAGTATGGAAATTTATAGTGGACAGCGGTAGCATAGACAATCTCATATCTACAGACATGGTAAAAAAGCTGGAGTTGGAGACTGTTGTACATCCAAGTCCATATAGAGTTTCGTGGCCACAAAAAGGACATCAGGTAAATGCCACTAAACAATGTTTAGTTGAATTTAAAATAGGGGGATATAAAGATGAAATATTATGTGATGTCATTCCCATGGATGTTTTTCATCTATTGCTGGGTAGACCGTGGAAATATGACAAGAACATGATTCATGATGAAGAAAGAACACATACACCCTAGAGAAGAATGGGAGGATGCATATGTTGCTGCCAATTAAAAACCAAGAGGTGAAAACATAGATGAGCAACACTGTACTTCTCATGAGTGGGAAGGAACTTCTTAATGAGGTTAAGAAGAAGGAAGACACAAAATTTATTGTGGTCAGGAAGCCCAGAATTGTTTTGATCAGTACGAGGATAGATGATCTACCAGAAGAAATCTAGGAGTTGCTGGAAGAGTTTGCTTATATAGTAGTGGATGAACTACCTTGTTCGTTGCCACCTATCAGGAGTATAAGCCATCATATAAACCTTATACCTGGAGCCAGTTTACCAAGAAAAGAAGCATACAAGTTGATGCTACAGGAAAATGAGGAAGTCAAGAGAAAAGTCCAGGACTTAATGGACAAAGGATTGATTCAGGAGAGCTTGAGTCCATGCGTTGTTCCAACAATGCTCAGCCCAAAGAAAGACAGAGGCTGGAGAATGTGTACAGAATCAAGGGTGATCAATAAGATGACCATCAGATACAGATTTCCATTACCAAGGATGGATAACTTGATGGATTGCTTGAGTGGAGCAATATTTTTTTCAAAGATTGATTTGAAAAGCAGATATCATCAGATTAGAATGAGAGAAGGTGATGAATGGAAGATAACATTCAAGACGAATGAGGGGCTATATGAATGGCTTGTTATGCCATTTGGTTTAACAAATGCACCTAGTACTTTCATGAGATTGATGAATGAAATCCTGAAGGATTTCATAGGGAAATTCATCATTGTATATCTTGATGATATATTAATTTTCAACAAGACAAAAGCATAGCACTTAAGGCATTTAACTGTAGTGATGAAGAGATTACAGCAAGAGAAATTGCTGATAAATATGAAGAAATCATCATTTATGAGGACAAAACTCATTTAGTTGGGTTTTTTTTTCTCTGCAAATGAGTTGAGGATGGATCCAGAAAAGGTGGATGCAATTAAGAATTGGCTATTGCCAAAGAGTGTATTTGAAGTTCAAAGATTCCATGGTTTGGCTAGTTTCTACAGGAAATTCATCCGAAACTTCAGTGGAATTAGTGCACCGATGATGGATACGGTGAAGAAAAGACATAAGTCTTTTCACTGGATAGAAGCCGAGAAGAGCTTCAACCTGCTGAAGAAGAAGATCACGGAGCAACCAATTCAGGTTTTGCTGGATTTTAGCAAGACATTCCAGGTTAGGTGTGACGTGAGTGGATTTGCAATTGGAGCGGTCTTGAACCAAGATGATAGGCCGATCACATATTTCAGTGAGAAACTGAATGAAGTGAAGATCAAGTACTCAACATATGACAAAGAATTTTATGCAGTCATACAAGCACTGAAGAAATGGAGACATTATTTGGTTCCTAAAGAGTTTGTTTTGTACAGTGATAATCAAGCTTTGCAATTCGTGACTCAACAAGAGAAGTTGAACCAAAAACATGTTAAATGGGTTGAATTCATGCAAAATTTTACTTTTTTAATTAAGCATATTTATGGAACTGCTAACAAAGTTGTTGATGCTTTGAGCAGGAAATGTTTTCTTATGCAGGAATTCATAATCAAGACTTTGGGTTTTGATAACCTCAAAGAAATGTATAGGGATGACCCAGATTTTAAGGAGGCATATGAGGCATCTGAGAATCCAGTTCTCAGGGACAAAAGCCAATGGACCACATATATGATCCAGGATGGGTTATTATTCTGGGGAAATCAACTATGTATTCCAAAATGCTCCATGAGGGAGAACCTGCTGAAGGAAAAACACAATGGAGGATTGTCCGGACACTTCGGTCATGATAAGACATTCTCAAAGTTGAATGGCTCATATTTTTGGCCAGGGATGAGGACAAATGTTAAGAAATTTGTGGACAGATGCAGGATTTGTTAGCACACAAAAGGGAAAAGACAGAACACAGGGTTATATCAACTATTACCCATACCAGAAAGGCCGTGGGACGTAGTGAGCATGGATTTTATATTAGGACTACCAAGAACACAAAGAGGATGTGAGTCAATCTTTGTGGTAGTCGACATATTTTCTAATATGGAACATTTCATACCATGCCAGAAAACCAGTGACGCAACTCATATTGCAAACCTATTTTTCAAGGAAGTCGTCAGACTTCATGGCTTACCAAGGAGTATTGTGTCTAATCGGAATACCAAGTTCGTGGGACATTTCTAGAGGACCTTATGGA
This sequence comes from Picea engelmannii, assembly GCA_009831015.1. Classification (NCBI taxonomy): domain Eukaryota; kingdom Viridiplantae; phylum Streptophyta; class Pinopsida; order Pinales; family Pinaceae; genus Picea; species Picea engelmannii. Next base: position 648,410 of record ML780775.1, on the reverse strand, counting down.
AAAAGCTGGGGACAAGTTTGTCTTTTAGCTCAGCATATCATCCTCAAACAGATGGGCAGACAAAAGTCATGAACAAAATATTGGGAGACTTATTGAGGAGCTTAGTGACTGAACACCACAGTCAGTGGGATCACATTCTACCACAGCAAGAATTTGCTTACAATGACTCACTCAATAGAAGCACAGGGCATAGTCCATTCTAGATTGTATATGGAATGTAGCCAAGGGGAGTTTCTGAATTGAAATATTCAGAACAAGCTGAATTCAGGAGTGCTAGTGCAGAAGACTTTGCAGAAGGAATGAAGGAGCTTCATAGCTGAATTAAGGAGAGATTGCATAGTTCAAGTCAAGAATACAAGCGGAGAGCAGATCAACACAGGTGAGAACTTCAATTTGAAGTTGGTGATCTGATTCTTACACATCTGATTAAGGAAATGTTCCCAAGGGGAACATATAATAAACTGAAGATGAAAAATATTGGACCATACAAGGTCATAAGGAAATTTGGGGAAAACACATATGAGATTGAATTACCCGATGGGGTTGGAATCTCATCGATATTCAATGTTTCGGATTTGTACCCTTACAAAGATGAAGAAGCAAGAGAAAACGATGAACATAAAGAAGTTCAATGGACAAAACAAATGCCTATAGCTGAAAAGTCGTAGATGGAAAGAATAATTGACAAGAGAATTAGTAGAAAGACTAGGAGAAAGGAGTATTTTGAATACTTGGTCAAATGGAAGGGACATCCAGTTGAAGATGCTAGTTGAGAAGATGAAGAAGAAATTCAGAGGCATGGACAGACTGTGCAAGAGCTCATGAACAGGAGTTCATGAAAATTTTCAAGTGAGGGAGTATGATGCAGGAGCATGGAACAAAGCCAAGGCACACGCCTAGCCAAATAAATAGTTGGACGTGCGGATGGAAAAAAGGGGCACGCTTTTATGAAGACCATTTTGAATTTTGAAACCAAAAGCATTAATGTAATAGTTAGGAGGGGCGTACTTGAATTTATGTCTTGGATATATGAATAGACCTGGGGAAATTAATCCCATATATATATTATATTAAGGAATTGAAGTCTGTTAATGTAAAAGTAGGTAGATATGAATGTTAGACTGGATAGTTTTAGAGTATAGGATGGAAAACGAATATAGACACCCTCACCCTTGTATCATTTGTAACTTTTGATTATCATTTAGATTTTCATAAGAAGGAGAGTTGTAGTAGAGAGTTGTAGAGAAGAACCCATGTATAGGAGTATTTGAGTTAATATATGAAGCTTTGACTCATATTTCATGGTGTTATGATGTTTACTATTTACATATGCTGAATGGTATGCTTACAACTATTTTATTCTCTTTGTTATGCCTTTGATGTTATTTTGTGTTGAATGTATTATTACATGTTGAATGTATAAAGTCTGAGAGGGTAGAATGAGTTTCAATTGTTTCTCTTCCTGAGAGAAGTTCCTACAAGGAGTGCAGTGAAATGTCTGCAAGGTGTGCGTTGACAAGATTCTAAGTTTTATCTCAGAAAGCTCAGGAGGGATACCATTGTTCTCATTCCAGCAGAAGTGCAGGTGAAGCACAGAAGCCATGCAAGGTGTGAACAGGCTAGTTGAAGCCTTAGAATTTATCAACAAAGGTTGAAGAGTGAAAGAATGTTGTTGTCGAGAGTGCACAGAGTCGAAGAATCAAATACACAGAAGTATTTGAAATATTTCCGCAAAGGGTGCGTGCAGAAGTCCTTTGAAGACTTGAGGTTGCAATATAAAGCTCAGGAGGGTTAGCGCCTTTGAAGTATTCAAAGGAAGACGGGGAGCTGAATCATCGTGCAGAAGTTAAGTCCTAGAGAAAGAATGTTGAGTCAATTTGGGCCAGAGATTCAGAGGAAGGAATTGAACGGTCAGAGTTCTCCATGGAGAATTTGCGAAGTTGTGGGGACCGTAGGATCCAATAAAGCTGCAGGGTGGTTAGGAGTTGGATGAACCCACCACTCTAGTGTCAAGAATCAACGAAGACCATCGATCATGGTCATTTCGGGCCATTGGATCATTCTTTCAAACTCAAGGTTCATGAGTTCGAACGACAGACCAAAATCCTTTGGTTGTGCAAACTCCCAAGTAGTGAGAAGTAGGAATAACTGTTGGATCGGAACCTCTTCGCTATATCGCGTATCGGGGTTTCAGAGGTTGGGAGGAATCAGTTTCGACTGAAAAACTCATGAAGGGTGAGGGCCGACATCTTGGGCGAACACATGGAGAATCCATCAAGTGGGGACCATGTGTTTAACAAGTGGACACTCGTCGCCTGGGAGGGGGTCAACACCCTGTTGACTTCTCATGCTTTGGGTTCTCCTAAGAAAGGAGCACAAAGGCTCATAAAACCAACTCACGAATTTGTGAGCTGCGAGAAGTACTGAAGGAGTCAAATCTTCTATGACTTTCGCGTCTCAGAGTCTCGTAAAAGAAGGGCCTGGACGTTCAACCGTTCAACTCGCGAACTCGCAAATTGCGAGTGAGGCTAGTACTTAGCTCTAGCCGTCGGTTATGCATGGAGGGCACTAACAAGGAGGATCCATATCCCATTGCATGTCAGGTATCGACGTTTGGTGAAGAAAATTTGAGGGTCTTCGACCTGCGAACACGCAAGTTGTGAAAGGAGTTTGCGCAAGGACCAGGTCGTGGTCGTATGGAAGTGTAAGGCTCACACCTGGAGTTAAGGCAGACAGGGTGGGATTTTCAGGAAAGACCTGTGGATACACTCTTGTGTGTGTGAGAATTTCCCATAGGGAAATTGAAGATTCAATATGACTCAGAGGATAATTGGAATGATCCTATGCAAATCTTAGCCCGAGGGTTGGGGGTCAGCACCAAAGGAGTACAAGACGATGTTGAGAAGATTCCAAGAAAAGACAGGGAGAAAGAGGAATCACTCAAACTGTCTCGACAAAACAAGTAGCTAGAATGGGAAATTTCACATTTATGAAAACGTTTCAAGCTCCAATCAAGACAATAGGGAGTGATAAGAACCAAATATCAAACTAAATAAATTCACATACCAACATACAGATTCTGGGTAAATACTTCCACAAACCAGGCTGAAAAAATCTGAGCAGAAGAAGGAAAACAACCTCCAAGAAGGAGACCAACGCTTCCTTTATCAAGGGTAAAGAGAATTGAAACACTCCCTAAATCACTGTATGGGAGTGCTAGCGCTCTGATGTTGGCATGTTTTTAGGCAGATGTGCCTGTCATTGATGGAAAGATCGAAGTATGCAGCAATGGAAAAACATGGACAATGTAAGATCATAAGAGATAGTGCAGAGGTGCACGAAGAGTGCAAGAGTGAGCTTGTTTTTTTTATGGAAAACAGGAAGGCACGGAAGATCACCAGCGCAGGGATAATTGCATGGAAAGATCAGAAGTGTAAACTCCACTTCAGAGTTTTGGATACCGGGCATTGGAGGAGTCAAGGAAGCAACTCATGACAAGAATGTTGAAACGACGAAATGCGAAATGCCAAAATCCCGAAAGTAGGAGATAGTTCCAGATACTGGGAGTTGAAGTGTTAAAACACTTCACCACAGGGGTCCTGGAATCGCAAAATGCGAAACATCGAAATCCCGAAAGTAGGGGATAGTTTCGGATACTAGAGTTTTGGATATCGAGATATGGAGGAGTCAAGTGTCGAGACTCCTCATCACAGGAGTCCCGAAGTTGCGAAGTGCGAAAATCCAAAAAGTCGATTTGAATTTATTTCAGAGTTTCACAGACCAAGACTTGGAAGTGTCGAGAATATTCACATCAAGAATGCCAAAATCGTGATATACGAAATCGTGAAGTGATATGGATCGATAGATCCAGGAGGAGAATGTGGCAAACCACATCAGAAAGGACAGGTGGAAGACTATGACATGTGGCATGATCAGACAATGATAATTGTCGAGTTGATTAGGCATTTTAGGCCACTGGAAATCACAATTCTGAGTGACACGTGACAACCACTCCGGTCATGACACATCATCGAGTGACGCAAAACTAACCTCACTCCGAGAGTTTTTTTGGGGGGAGTTTTAACTCCATTACTCCTCTAAAGTCCCGAAGGATGAAGTCCCGGGGTAGAGGATAGCCGTCCGATCACCACGGATCAAAGATCATTGATTTGGATATCGAAGCGCTTGTGTGATTGGAGAGGGGTCATATTCCGGTGGTCACCTCATCGAAGAACTGTAGAAGAGAAATCAAAGTGACAAGCTCCATTTCGGATTTTTGGGGATCGGGACTTGGAGAGTAATGAAATATTCACCACGGGGATACCGAAATGTCGAAATACGAAATGGCGAAATGAACACAAGATTCAATGAAGGAAATTCAATGGTGCAGATGAATTTGGAAAAGATCGGAGGGCTACTGTTGCACCTCATAGTGTAACTGGTAGAGAAAAATGATGGTTTCTGCCAAAGGCTGAGCTTGCCTATGACAAAGAAGACAAAGAGTCTCAACTGCCAGAGAAGTTGAGGAATCTCGAGATAAAACCCAATGATGATGGATGCATGGGGAAACTAACAGAGAAGATGAAGAGTTACCATGATGATCAAGAAGAGCACTTTGAATGAGTAGGAGATGCAGAATAGAGTGAGAGAAAATGGCACATAGGAGATGGGATAGTTGTGGAAGAGTAAAGTAGAGAAAACACCCCGATGTGGAGAAGATTGGAGGCAGAAGGTGCACAAAGAGTATAAGAATGTTGAAAAAATAAGAAACGGGTGCAACTATTGAGTGTGTTTGAGGTGTGAAGAAGGAGGCAGAGCGCAATAGCAGAAATGCATAGAAGGATAATGGTGCATTGAAGGGACATGGCAGAGAGAGCATAGAAGGCAAAAGAATAGAAAGAACAAGGAGTGTGCAGAAGACACTAATGCAGACAGAGTAGCGCAGTGTAGCAGAACAATGATGAGACCGGTAAGACATTGAAGAAATTTATATCACTATAATAAGTCTTAATAACAAATATTTAGATTTCTGGGTGGTAGGGAGGTGCTAGGGAGGACTGTTGTCCTCAAAGGTTCAAGTGGGTGCTTGAACAAAGGGAGTTGTAGCTTCCATCTGGTTGCAGCCAGAGAAAACAGGGTGGCAGGGTGGTGCAAGGGAGAACTGTCATTCTCTGTTATACAAGTTGGTGCCTGTGTGACTGGAAGTTAGTGCTTCCATCTAGTTGGTGTTGGAACACTTAAGGAGTTGGTGCTTCCTTCTAGTGGGTGCTAGAGAAACCAGGGAGTTGGTGCTAGAAAAATCAGAGAGTTGGTGTTATCAGCAAGTAGCAACTTGCAAAACAGAGATGGAAGCCTCATTATGATTTGGTGCTCATATGTATGATAATGTAAAGAATGTAAAGATTACTTATCATATGAAGAAGAAGAAGTTTTTACCCTCCATGGGTTTCCTTAGAAAATATCTATCTCTGAGTACCTCATATGTGTGACTGATACTGAATGTGCTATTACTTATTTCCCTACATTATTATGATTTTCATTCAGTACTTTGTAAAGAGTTGAAAATAAGCATAATTGTTTAAGCACGATAACAACTGATTCACCCCACCCTTTCAGTTGTCCAACAATTGGTATCAGAGCCGACCCCTTTTATCTAAGGGTAGATCCTAGAGCTTAAACATGTCAAGCGATGAAAGAAATTCAACCAATAAGGCCCCTCTGTTCAATGGAACAAACTTTGCCTTTTGGAAAGTGAGAATGAGAACCTACATAATGGCTTTAGGAGCAGATGTCTGGGATGTGGTAGATACTAGTTATGTAAATCCAGTTGAACTAGCTAATAAATATGAAAAGATAGAATTTAGCTTCAACGCTAAGGCTATGAATGCTATCTTGAGTGGGCTTGCAGAAGAAAAATTTCTAAAAGTTATGCACCTAGGAACTGCCAAAGAAATGTGGGACAAACTCATTAGCAGTTATGAAGGTAATGAGAAGGTAAAGGACGCCAAGCTTCAAACCTACATAATACAGTTTGAACAAATGAAGATGAAGGAAGATGAAACTGTTGGAAAATACTTTCTGAGAGTAGAAGAAATAGTAAATGCAATGAAAGCACTTGGTGAAAAAATTGAGGAACCTTCTTTAGTTCAGAAAATCTTGAGATCTCTCCCAGATAGGTTCAACCTGAAGGAATCTGCTATAGAAGAACTTAATGATCTAAAAACCTTGGAGTTTTATCAACTTCTAGGAACATTGACTGCATATGAAATGATAATAGTTAAAGATAAACCCATCTCCAGAGAAGCATCATTTAAAGAAGACAAGAATGAGGATTCTGAGCCCAATGAAATTGAAGAAAAAATTGTGAAGAGATTGAAGAAGGGATCACGAAAATACAAAGGTAAACTTCCTTTCAAATGTTTCAACAGTGGTAGGATAGGTCATTTTGCAAATAAATGTCCCCACAAAGAAAAGGATCAGACATGTGATGATGAGGAGAAGTACAAACACAAAAATTTATTTAAAGAGAATAACTTTAAGAAGAAAAGTCTTTGCGTAAACAATGATGATGATCCTTCAGATGATGAAGACAATGACTCCTCTATTGAAGATAAAATAAATGACTGCATACTTATGGCCAAAGAGGATTATGATAATAAAATAAAAATAAGTGATGCTAATGAAGAAGAAGTTGTGGTTGACATGGAAGGAGAACTGATCAATGCATTGGAATAGATTGACGAACTAAGAAGTAAGAACAGAAAGCAAAGAAAATTGCTGATATAGTTTGAGAAAGACAGTAAAGAACCTGATGAAGACCTTGTCCTACTAAAAGTGGAATTACAAGAGGCAAAGAAAATCAAAGATATTTTGAAACGATAGTTATCAGAAAATAAGGCAAGATGTGAATCCTTAGAACAATAAGTAGTAAAAACTAGGAAAGAGATGGATAAATTTCAAGCCTTGTATAATCAAAATCTGTCAAGTATCAAAGCCTCAGAAGGATTAGCCACCATTCTGAATCAGCAAAGGAATCCAAAGCTGAAAATTGGTTTGGGTTATGAAGAGGGATCAAGTAGTGGTAAGCCAAGAAATGAAGAACCCATCAAGTTTTTCAAATCTACAACCAATGACAACAACAAACCGACAGAGACAAAGGAAGACAATCAGCCTCCCATGACGAGTAAATAAAAAGGTGCCAGGACTGAATCTGTATAACAAAGAAATAATGCGCTTTCTACTGAAATACATCATCAGCATGGAAGAAATTGATTTTCTCAAAGAAGACAACCATTTTCCAGGTACAAATAACTTTTCTATGTCTATTGTTTCTACTATTTTAACTTTGGTCACAAAGCTGTAAATTGTTCCTTAAGACTTAGACATGAGCAATTAAGATTTCAAAGGAATAAATACTTGCCACAACAAAGAATGATACAACCAAATAACAAACCTTCACAGATTGCAAATTGCCAAATTAAGTCTAAGGACATGCAACTAAGGAGGTCAAGAAATAATCAACAGTCAATGAGTAGACAACGCTGCAACAATAATTTTAACCTATTGAACAATGAGATTGAATTCTACATCTTTCATAACTATGGACATAAATCTATTGACTGTCGATTAAGGAACTATGAACCAGATTTGAATTCCCCTGCTGAAAATGTCAAGGTTTGGAAGAAGGAAGAAAGTGACAAGTGTGGATTAGTGTTGTCAGCTCAAAGAAAATTGAACCCTTGGTATATAGATAGTGGATGCTCCAAACATATGACGGGAGACAAAGGTAATTTTCTATTTCTAAGTGAAAGAAAATCAGGAAACGTAACCTTTGGAAATGATGCTTCAGATAAAATAAAGGGTAAAGGGATGGTGAGTTTAAATAATGGAAAAGTAAAATCCCAAGATGTTCTACTTGTAGATGGGCTGAAACATAATCTTCTTAGTGCAAGTCAAATATGTGACAGAGGATGTGAAGTTGTGTTCGCGTCCAAGGATTGCAAGATAAAGTTTGTAAACTTAGGACAAGTGGTGGCCAAAGGCATAAGGAAAAAAAATAATGTATATGTGCTGAAAGAAAATAGAGAAGAATGTCATCTAAGAAAACATTATGAAAGTTGGTTATGGCATAGGAGACTTGGACATCTAAAATTTGACCACTTAATCAAACTCAAAAATCTTGAGGCAGTAAAAGATCTTCTTAGAATATCAAAGCCCCAAGATTCAATGTGTAAACCCTGCCAAGTATGAAAGCTAAACAGGACATAATTTAAGTCCAATAGCTTTACTTCAATAAAGAAACCACTCCAACTAGTTCATATGGATTTATGTGGACCATCAAGACAGGAAGGCACAATGAAAGAAAACTACTTCATGATGATTATTGATGATTACTCCAGACTTACTTGGGTTTCCTTTCTCAAGGAAAATGATGAAGCATTTGAGAAGTTTAAAATATTTAAGGCTTTAACTAAGACTCAAATAGGCAAGAGGTTAAGGGCAGTAAGATCAGACCGAGGAGGAGATTTTATGTCAAGTGACTTCAAGGAATTCTATGATAAGCATGGTATCAAGAGAGAATACACAATCCCAAGAACTCCACGAAAAAATGGAGTAGTTCCGAGGAAAAACAGAATAGTGCAGGAAATGGCCAGGTCAATGGTGAATGAGAAGAACATTGGTCAAACCTATTGGGTAGAAGCAATACATATAATAGTCCATGTTCTTAATAAAGCCCACCTCAGACCACAAAGTGACAAGACACCTTATGAACTGTGGTATGGGAGACCTGCTTCAATTAAACACTTCAAAGTCTTTGGGAGTAAATGTTACATAAAGAATAATGATTAGAACCTTGGCAAATATGATGATAGGGATGATGAAGGTATGTTATTAGGGTATGCTACAAACAACAAAGGATACATATGCTATAATAAGAGGCTGCATAAAATGGTTGACTATATCGACGTAAAGGTTGATGAGGGAATCCCAGCAAGAGAGGTGTACAGTAATGAGTCTTGTACAAAAGACACAACTAAAGCTGAAGATGAACAGCTCCAAGAATCAAAAAATGAAGACTCTGAATTAGATGAAGACATAGATACTCAGACAGACTCAAATCAACAGACAACTTCAAATTCCTCCTCCAGAATCAATCAAAAGAATCATCCCGCAAGTCAGATAATTGGTGAAAAAGACAAAGGTGTACAAACTAGGAGAAAGCTAATAAATAACACCGAACAATCACATATAGCTTTCATATCCATGCTGGAACCCATGAATTTTAATGAAGTAATAAAAATGACCATTGGATTAAAGAAATGAATGATGAACTTGATCAGATTGAGAAAAACAATACATGGGAGATGGTTCATAGACCTGAAGGTAAAAATGCCATTGGTTCCAAATGGATCTTTAAGAATAAGTTGAATGAGCAGGGACAAGTTGTCAGGAACAAAGTAAGATTGGTCTGTAAAGGCTATGCTCAAATAGAAGGACTAGATTTTGATGAAAAATTTTCTCCCGTAGCAAGATTAGAAGCTATTAGAATATTTCTTGCCTATTCTTGTCATAAAAGGTTTAAAGTCTATGAAATGGATGTCCAGTCATCTTTTCTAAATGGAGATTTAAGTGAAGAAGTCTATATGGAACAACCAGAGGGTTTTGAACTTTCTGATAACCCTGACTTAGTATGCAAGATGAAGAAATATTTATATGGGTTAAAACAAGCCCCTCATGCCTGGTATCATAGACTGGATACGTATCTCAAAGACAAAGGGTTCAAGAGAGGAACAATAGACAACAATCTATATATCAAAACAGAGGGTAATTATTTGCTCATTGTGTTGGTCTACGTAGATGACATCATCTTCGGATGTAATAAGGATTCATTGGTACAATGGTTTTCTTCTGCCATGGAGTCTGAGTTTGAAATGTCTATGATAGGTGAACTGTCATTTTTTCTTGGTCTGCAAATTACTCAGAGGTCTGAAGGGATGTTCATTTCTCAAGAAAAATATCTAAGAGAAATGTTACCTGTGGGTACACCTATGGTTACTGGATGCAAATTAAGCAAGGATGATGACTCACCTGATGTTGATCAAAGTTCATATAGGTCAATGATTGGAAGCCTGTTGTGCATTACAACATCTCACCCAGACATAATGCATGTTGCTGGAATGGTAGGAAGATATTAGTCTTCACCTAAATAGAGTCATTTGCAAGATGTCAAAAGGATATTCAGGTATTTGAAAGAAACAATGACTTATGGTCTGTGGTATCCCATAAATCAGAATTTTTAGTTAACTACCTATTCAGATGCAGATTGGGCAAACTGTGTTGATGAGATAAAAAGAACCAGTGGAGGAGCATTCTTCCTGGGTGACTCATTAGTAGCATGGCTTAGTAAAAAGCAAGGTTCCATTTCCTTATCAACTACAGAGGCAGAGTACACTGCTGCTTCTACCTATTGCACTCAGGTATTATGGATGATTTAGACACTTGCAGACTTGGAGGTAAAATATGCAACATCGATCCCAATTCATTGTGATAACACTAGTGCCATCAGTGTGTCTAAGAATCATGTATTCCACTTGAAGACCAAGCATATTCCCATAAAATACCATTTTATGAGGGAGCAAGTCACTAATAAGGTTGTTTAGGTCCATTAAATTCCAACCACAGAACAAATTGCAGACATTTTTACTAAACCCCTAGCCAAGACACCATTTGAATATCTCCTACTGAAGATGGGTGTCATCCCGTATTGATTAAATATCTGATACCTCTTAAAAATACTGCAATAGCTCAGGGGGAGCATGTTTTCTTTGACATTGATGTCAAAGGGGGAGAAAAGGAGTGGTATGGACTAGATGCTACAGTTGGAGGTCCAAACAGATTAGTGTAATCATCAATGGTTGCCATCAATGCCAAAGGGGGAGATTGTTGGCATGTTTTCAGGTAGATGTGCTTGTCATTGATGGCAAGATCAGAGTATGAAGCGATGGAAAAACAGGGACAATGTAAGCTCAGAAGAGATAGTGCAAAGGTGCACAAAGAGTGCAAGAGTGTGCTTGTTTATTTGATGGAAAACAGACAGGCAAGGAATATCACCAATGCAAGGATAATTGCATGGAAAGATTAGAAGTGTAAACTCCACTTCGGAGTTTCAAATACCGGGCATTGGAGGATTCAAGGAAGCAACTTACAACAATAATTCCAAAACGGAGAAATGAGAAACGCCGAAATCCCGAAAGTAGGAGACAGTTCTCGGATACCGGGAGTTGAAGTGTTAAAACACTTCACCACAGGAGTCCCGAAATTGCGAAATGCGAAACGTCGAAATACCGAAAGAAGGAGACAATTTCGGATACCGGAGTTTTGGGTACCAGGAGATGGAGGAGTCAAGTGTCGAGACTCCTCATCACAGGAGTGCCAAAGTTGCGAAGTGTGAAAATCCAAAAAGATGATCTGACTTTATTTCAGAGTTTCGCAGACCGGGACTTGGAAGTGTCGAGAACATTCACATCAAGAATGCCGAAATCACGAGATGAGAAATCGCGAAGTGATCTAGGTCGATAGATCCAGGAGGAGAATGTGGCAGACCACGTCAAAAAGGACAGGTGGAAGACATTGACACGTGGCACGATCAGACAATGACAAGTGTCGAGTTGATTAGGCATTTCAAGCCACTGGAAATCACAATTTTGAGTGACACGTGACAGCCACTCTGGTCAGGACACGTCATCAAGTGACGCAAGAGTGACCTCACTCCGAGAGTTTTTTCTTTGGGAGTTTTAACTCCATTACTCCCCCAAAGTTCTGAAGGATGAAGTCTCGGGGTAGAGGATAGTCGTCCGATCACCACGGATTGAGGATCGTTGATTTGGATATTGAAGCACTTGTGTGATTGGAGAGGGGTCATATTTCGGTGGTCACCTCATCGAAGAACTGTAGAAGAGAACTTGAAGCGACAAGCTCCATTTTGAATTTTCGGGGATCGGGACTTGGAGAGTAAGTAAATATTCACCACGGGGATATCAAAATGATGAAATATGAAATGGAAAAATGAATGCAAGATTCAATGAAGTCAATTCAACGGTGCATATGAATTTGGAAAAGATCAGAGGTCTACCGTTGCACCTCACACTGTAACTGCTAGAAACAAATGATGGTTTCTTCCAGAATATGAGTTCATCTATGACAGAGAAGATGAAGAGTCTCAACTACCGGAGACACTGAGGAATGTTGAGATAACACCCAGTGATGATGGATGCATGGGGAAACCAATAGAGAATATGAAGATTTACCATGATGATCAAGCAGAGCACTCTGAGTGAGCAGGAGATGTAGAACAAAGTGAGAGAATGTGGCACACAGGAGATGGGATAGCTATGGAAGAGTAAAGTAGAGAAAACACCCCGATGTGGAGGAGATTGGAGGCAGTAGCGGATGAAAGAGCAAGAAGGATATCACATGCAGATGGTGCACATAGAGTATAAGAATGTTGAACAAAGAAGAAAGGGGTGTGACTGTTGAGTGTGTTTGAGGTGTGAATAAGGAGGCAGAGCGCAGCAACAGAAATGCATAGAAGGAGAATGGTGCATTGAAGCGACATGGCATAGAGAGAATAAAAGGCAAAAGAATAGAAAGCACAAGGAGTTTGTAGAAGACACTGATGCAGACAGAGCAACGCAGTGTAGCAGAACAATGATATGATCGATAAGCCATTCAAGAACTTTATATCATTGTAATAAGTCTTAATAGAAAAGATTTAGATTTTAGGGTGGTAGGGAGGTGCTAGGGAGGAATGTTGTACTCAGAGGTTCAAGTGGGTGCTTGAACAAACGGAGTTGTAGCTTCCATCTGGTTGCAGCCAAAGGAACCAGGGTGGCAGGGTGGTGCAAGTGAGAACCATTGTTCTTTGTTATACAGTTTGGTGCCTTTGTGACTGGAAGTTGGTGCTTCCATCCAGTTGGTGCTGGAAAACTTAGGGAGTTGGTGCTTCCTTCTAGTGGGTGCTAGAGAAACTAGGGAGTTGGTGCTTCCTTCTAGTTGGTGCTAGAGAAACCAGAGAGTTGGTGTTCTCAGCAAGTAGCATCTTTCAAAACAGAGGTTGCAACCTCATTATGAGTTGGTGCTCATATTTATGATAATGTAAAGAATTTAAGGATTACTTATCATATAAAGAAGAAGAGGTTTTTACCCTCTATTGGTTTCCTCAGGAAATATCTTCCTCTGAGTACCTCATATGTGTGACTGATACTGAATGTGCTATTACTTATTTCCCTGCATTATTGTGATTGTCATTGAGTACTTTGTAAAGAGTTTAAAATATGCATAATTGTTTAAGCACGGTAACAACTGATTCACCCCCCCCTCTCAGTTGTCCAGCATGAGAGGCCCAACCACCTTAGAGATTCTTGGGATAGGTTGAGGATCCTTATCCATCAGTTGTGGATCCTCCCTAAGATCCAACCTTGACCTCATATTCGAATCAAACTAACTTCAGAGATAAAGGGGATCTTCCCCTGATTTCCTCAATAGCAAAACGCTCCCCCATAATGGTGCACAGAGAATTGCAACGCTCCCCCAAGGGAAGGCAAGGAGCGCTAACACTCCCTACCAGTGGGTAGGGGAGAATTTCCCTTGAAAAATGATTTTCAAGTGGTCTTTCTGAAGGAAAAATATTTGTACTCTTCTTGAAATGACATATCCTTCTTTTAACCAGTCTCTGAGTATGTCTTAGGTGTTCCTGTGATGTCATTCAAGATATGACATAGGCAAGATGATAGTATGATATTTGCAACACTTGCGACACTTGTGATGTTTGCAACATTTGTGGCCAAAGGGTGACACTTGCAACACTAGTAATGATGAAAGTAGGTCATCATTGAAGTGAGTAATTTTGATGTGTAACAATAGTGGATATTCTTTCTCTCAAAAGGAGAGAGAAATCATAATCAAATGCTCCTACAAAGTGACTTTTGCAGCTGGTTGGGAAGGTTTAAATTCAACCAAGACTTTATGATACAACTTATTAAAACTTTGAATGAACTCTAGGAATGATTTTGATGTCTTATTTCTCAAGGCTCTGAATCCAGTTAAGTAATAAAGATGATATTTTTTCTCACCCCATTTCCTTTTGAAGGAAGTTTCTAGATCATTATATGATAGTATAGACCCTACTAGAAGTCCTCTGAACCAAGTTCTTACATTTCCTTCAAATTTTTTTACCAATAGTCTCATGTAAACATCCTTGTGCTCAACACCCAAAATATCAACAAATTGATCAAAAAAGGATATATGTTTTGTTTATATTGAATCCCCTTCTCCTGTGAATTTAGGGAGGATATTCATGTAAGTTTCAGGTAAATCATGCAGGACAACAAGAATAAATAAGGGATCATATCTAACAGTGACCTTGGAAAATATCCTAGGGGGTTGAGCTTGTCCACTAGTCCCTACACCTCTAGCACCAACACCTCTAACACCGACCATTGAAATTCCAGGAGACAAAATTTGAGGACTAAAAAGGAGATTGCCAAAAACTTCAGAAGACTGACCTATTGATCTTTTGACTACTTCGGGATGGTGTACTGAATGAAGTTAAGGTAAATTATCGTGAGAAGATGGAATGTCTAGATGAGCGGAAAAAGGAAAATGTGAGCTCGGTTCCTCAGATTTACCCAGTGTATAGGTAGGAGAAGTAGTAGGTGATGAATCTTAGTATAAAAAATAATCTATAGGGTTTTTTGAAACACAAACTTTTACTTCGGGAAGAGAAAGAATCAGATGTGTACTAATGATAGTATGGATTGAAATGGATTATTTATTTTCACTGGTAAAATTATCTCTCAATGAAATAGGGATGGTCTGGTCAATCTCAAATTTTATCTTAGGAATAATTACTTCTGGAGTTTCTAGTTCAACTTCAGACTTACTTGTTGATGTTTTTGTAGAATGAACTTTTTTAAATATTTCTTTAAGACTTATCTCTTCAGAAGGAATCTTAACATTAACTTGTGTAACTCTAGGTTGACAGACCTTACTTGTTGATGCATAAGTTTTTCTAAGATATCCCTTCGATTTCAACAATGTTTCGGGATCCGAAACTGGCATAGTCTACTTTTCGTCTGGGGTTTTCCTGGTATTATTTTGACCAAAGGCTAGATTTTCCTACAATGGAGATGCGAGTTGAAAAATCAACCTTTTCACATATTCAATATTTTTTAACCATCAAGGACCAAAATTTAACTTTGTCATTTTCCCAAGGAAAAATGATTTCGTTTCTCCATCCCCGACAACGGCACCAGAAACATGTTGTTCCTGAGATTGATTCTAAGGATCAAAGAATAATGTCAGGCATCGAGTATTTTAAATGAAATGTTTTTATGAGTTCTTTTTTCTACCTTTAGTTTTCTGATAAATAATCTTTAAATGAAATTAATGATAAGACAATACAGAGGCTATATCTCCTTATCTGAGTCACAATTATAATGTCAAATGGCATAGAAAATATTCACAAAAGTGCTAAAACAAAGTCAAGTATCAATTACAGATAAGTATCACCTTTTTTGCAATAGAAGAAAAGTAGAAGATGCACCCTTGAGAGAAGATAAAAATGCAGTAATTCACACAAGTCACAGGTCTTGTTTTACTCACAGTAATAACAGAGGAAAATTTGTTACTGAATGAACTTCTAATATATTATGATCACAGTAGATGTAATACTAAATTGTAATCATTCACTCTTCAAGAGAAATAGAAAGAAATTCAGAGTGATGGAAACACAGAGGAAACACATAACTCAAATTGAACGAAACATAGAATCTCTATCTGCACTTGTATGAATATTTAAAAAGTTTTCTCTTTTACATTCTACAATAAGTATCCTCGAATAGATCTAAAATCTATCTATTTATACAAAAATTGTTTCAACTGAAAAACCCTTGGACTTCCCACAATATCTTCCTGAAGATAGAATATAATACGAATCAAATAATAGCATGCAACTATTGTTGAGTTTTGATTAGATTGTGTTGGCACTTCATTTGTCCCTCCATTTTCTCGCAGATGCATTCATTTTTCTTTATTCTTGTAACTGGGTACAGATGTCCATTAAGTCCACCACAATCATTGGCTTACTGTCTTTTCCATCTAATTTCGTTGCCATTTGTCCCTTCGAATATGTTTACTTGGATAAAGAATTTGCGATTGGATACATGGGGGTGGTAATTGTACAAGTATATTAGCGCTGGATCATTATGGGATGGCTAACAGTTACAGGGAAGAGTAACTATTCACTAATAGGATGACGTGGGGACAAGTTTCCAATAAGGAAGTGGGATGAGAAGATGCGAGAATGTGGATGGTAGGGATAGACAAGGTAGGTGACATGTAGAGAGTGTGACAGTTTGGAGGGTGAAAAGTAGAATGGGTGGAGGATAGGTATTGAGTCAGAGTTCTAATGTTCCAATGCCAAATAATAATCAAATAAAATAAATGACCTAAATTACCTTTATAATTTTCTATTTTGCGAGGGTGCGAGGAGGTGGCTTTGAGGTAACCCACCTTTTGTCCCACAATGAGCCTGGTGATGCTACATCCCCTCGAGAAAAGGCCACGGTTTAAATTGCAGGACATCCCTTCGAAATTAAACCCTACGCAACTTCCCTCCTGCAATTGATCTCGACCATTGATCTCGAGAAATGACGATCCACGATACTTCGAACGTTATCAACTTGGTGATCCTACCAGATTTATCCCTTACCTACCATATTTGGTCCCTTTCCTTGTTTACCAGGCTTCCAAATTGGTTTAGCGTTCTTCTAGATTCTAAAATTTGATCCATCAAGCTTCCTTGCAACGTTTCATGGCACCATAATCCTTAAGGAAATAAAATTACCCTGCATGTAACAAGAGAAGTTTGTAATCTCTTCACCGAATAAAAAAATGTTAATTACAAATGGTAAAATGATTTTGAAATTCCAATAGATTTATATACAAAGTATATCGGTCTTCATATAGATCTATTGACGAAGAATTTATTAAAAACTTAATGGAATTTATTACCTGGAAAATAACAATAATTATTTAAATTGTTAACTTTTGCCAATCATAAACATCATTAACAATTCGACGGTTAGGAGTTCATAGGTTCTGAATGTAAGAGGGAAGAAATCTCCTGAAGGCCATATTCACAGACAAGTTAATCTCTTATTAATCACTTTTATGTTTTAATTAATCATGTTTTAAACATTGAGTTAGCCTTAAGTACTTCAATAGTTCGACGTTTGGGAGTTTTGGATGTAGCATAATAGAAAACCTTCGAAGGTCGAATTCCTAGAATAATTTATTAATACTTAATAATGATTAATTAAAGTTATTTAATTTTTTTATTAACTCTTTAAAACACTCTTTGCTTTTTCATAATATCCAATACTTCGATAATTCGATTCTTCGATGCTTGTGAAGTCAATATTTGTTTACAAATCCTGAAGGAAAATATTTGAGAGTAATGTGAAAGAGATGACATCATTTTGGATGACGTGTCAAGAAAAGAGAGGTGCCACGTGTCACTTTAAAATGTGTGAATCATCCAATGTAAATGTCAAAAATAAGTGCCACGTGCCATCCCAAAGAAAAAGATGTGTGTCCCATGATGCGGCTGTAAGTCGTTTAGAATTTATCGTGAGTGGTTATCTTTGGGACTTCGGAGATTCGAGGTTTTTTTTTTTAGATGTTTTGGAATACCTGAAGCGCAAAGATCCAAAGTGACTGTTAAATATTTTCTTTTTAAAAACTCACTCAGCTTCTAGACTTCAAAGATCATTAGGACCGTTTGATTAAATTAGAGTAACTCATTGACAATCGATATTGTGAGAGCCTTATTGATAAATAACAACCAATGGATTTATTTTAAAACTAAAAGGAAATTCTCTAATTTTTTTTCTTTTTTGGGTAAAAATTTATTTCTAAGAGGAAAAATATAAAGTTCAAAAGCTCAAAATTATACGTATTCCAACAAGTTTCATGAGATATAGTCAAGTCCCAAAATATAAAACAAATATAGGCATACTGGCTATCCATGGCCTACCTAAGATCAAAGGGTAACCCCCAAGGTTGGATTTTGATTACAGAACCATAAAGTATGTTGGATACTCCCAAGAATCTACATATATCACTACATCCTTTAGCTTAACTTATGATTTGACAGTGGATCAATAAACCATTTGGATAACTGTAGGATTTTGTCGTAAATTAATCAATTTGATTTTATCCATAGTCTCTTTGGTCATGACATTTATGGAAACTTCTAAATCAATGAAGGAATTTAAAATACTAATATCATTAATCTAAACATCAAGAATAGGAATCCCAAGATCTATATACTTAGTAGTGAAAATATTCCCAAGTATTAGATTGGTTGATTGATGGAGTATTCAAAGAATGGTTGGTAGATTGAATTTTTGTAGATTTTGTTAATGGGAGGAATTGGAAAATCCTCACTCAAGCATTTTTTAATATCATAAATCTAGATGAGATAGATGATATTATCACCCTAGGTTTATAGCATGTCCAAAATATCAATCAGACCTCAAGAAATAAATTCTTTGATCTAATGTTATTATAAAACATATTCAAACTTTGTATCCTATTTGTGAAACAAATTAAAAAATAGAAAATGTATCTGGAAATGAATTTATAAAATATTTGAAATAAGTAAATGCAAGATATGATAAATATAAAAATAAACACACAACAAGTCTTATAAATGAGAATAAATCAACATATAACTTTATTGATATCAATCTGAGTTAGAACCAAGTTTACCCTTTCAAACTCATGTGAGGGTTTGGATCACAATTAGAATTAGACATATAAGATGTTATTTGAATCATACATAGAAAATTAGTGTCTCAAAAGAAGAATACTAGAACTGAAAACATGATTGGATCAATCTAATCTACAAGTGGATCATGGTCTTGACTATGCAAAACTATCATTAATCAACATTGAAATAAATTCAAAACTTCTAATTAAGACTAAACAGACTTTCAACAAGAATGAATGACCTTTGGAGCATCTCAGTAATCAATTCTTCCTAGTCCTTTCTTCACCTCCTTTAGAATAACCATGCTATCAAAAAAAAAACTTAGCTCTAAGAAAACTTAGAATGAAATGAATGAATATATATTCTAACTTGTGTCAATAGAAAACAATAATGAGATTATTTCTTTCTATTTTCTCATGTCTTTCATTTTTCTTGCACTCCTCATTTTATGTGTTCAAAAAGCAGTTCGAGTGGTTCAACTACCATTTTGTTTTAAAATTTAAATAACTTTAGCTAGGAGAGGACAACTTTAATTTATAATAAGGGTAAATAAATAATAAATAATAGATGGCCCCCCCCTAAGTCTTCGTCCCTTTATTTCCAACATTTCTCTTGTAACTCCAAAATATAATTAAATATTATGTATAAATCATCATCATAAAACATACCAAAAAGTAACCAATATAAACATGCCACATTAACAAACACTTGTACCTCCCAAAAATATCATAATGGCATGATATTAAAAGTTTTCAAAAATAATATCATGTGTCTGTTGTCCAAAATATGCATCAAGTATCAAAGAGGGAATGTCTTCATACAGATAAAATTAATGTTGGCATGTTTACAGGCAGGTGTTCTTGTCATTGATGGCAAGATCAGAGTATGCAGCGATGGCAAAACAGGGACAACATAAGCTCAAGAGAATTAGCACAGAGTTGCACGAAGTGTGTAGGTGTGAACCAGGGACGAGGTTAACTCATTGCCAAAGCTCAAGAGAGATAGCGTACTCAGGATCTTATATGGATGAACGTTAGATCTGACCCGAGGTCCGACTGATGTTAGATCTAGGAGAACCTGCATGTTCTTTAAAGAGTAAGGTGAAGCAGGAGGACAATTTCGGATACCGGGAGTTGGAAGAGTCGAGACTCTTCATCATCAGGAGTCCCAGAATCACGAAATGCGAAACCCCGAAAACCCAAAATAGGCACATCGACCGGAGGTTCAGATACTGGGAGTTGGAAGAGTCGAGACTCTTGATCATCAGGAGTCCCGAAAACATTAAATGCGAAACCCCCAAAACCTGAAACAAGCACATCGACTAGAGGTTCAGATACCGAGATTTGGATGAGTCAAGAGTTGAGATTCTTCATCACAGGAGTCCCGGAATCACAAAATGTGAAACGCCAAAATCCTGAAAGAAGGAGGACAGTTTCGGATACCAAGAGTTGGAAGAGTCGAGACTCTTCATCATCAGGAGTCTCGGAATCACAAAATGTGAAACACATAAATCCCGAAAGAAGGAGGACAGTTTCGGATATCGGGAGTTGGAAGTGTCGAAACACTTCATCACAAAAATACCAAAATGCCGAAATATGAAACGCCAAAATCCTGAAACAGGCACATCAACAAAGAGTTTCCCAGACCGGGAAATAAATCCATTTTTGAGTTTTGGATACCAGGAGATGGAGGAGTCAAGACCCGAGACTCTTCATCACAGGAGTCCCAAAGTGCTGAAACGCAAAATTGTGAAATGTAGTTTTGAATAAGGCTTGGTCACCATCGATGGTCACATCGTCGAAGAGCTATAGAGAAGAGCTCTAAGAGATAAGATACTTTTTCAGAGTTTCGGGGATCGGGAGTTGGAAGAGTCAAAGTGACTCGCAACAAATTCGCAAAACATGAAATTGTGAAATGCAGTTTCGAATAAGGCTATGGACACAGTCAGTGGTCACATCTGCGGAAGATGGAGGAAGGAGCTAGTGCAACCAAGCTCCATTTCTAGGATCACAACTTGGAGTTTCGAGACACTTGATCACACGAATGTCGAATTGTCGAATGTCGAAATGATGAAATGAAGAAATGTCTATGTAGTCGGTGGTCACTGTCAGTGGTTATGTAAGTGGAAGGAGCTAGCATAGCTAGGCTCCGTTTCAAGGTTCACATTGTAACTGCTAGAAACCACTGATGGTTTATGCTAGGGGACTCGAAGAGACTTCTATATAATTTCCAGAGGAGCTGAAGAGTCTCAAGGAATCTTCCAGTGGATTGAAGACTGGTCATAGAGGTGATTGACAGATGGAAGAGAGTTGAAGCCTGTAACTACAATGGAGAGTTTGAGCTTGACTGTAACAGAGAAGATGAAGAGTCTCGACTGCTGGAGAGGTGAAGGAATATTGACATAACACCCAATGATGATGGACACATGGGTTTAATTGTCAGAGAAGCTAAAGAGTTGCAATGATGATCAGGCAGAGCACTCGACATGGGGGGAGCATGTAGAAGCATGGAGACATAGCATGCACAAGGTGCACAGAGACTATAAGTATGAAAAAAAAAAGAGAGTTGGTGGTTTCTATTGTGGAGAAGGATTCAGGAGTGTAGAAGGAGGAGGGTGCAGTAGCTGAAATACAGAGAAGAGGAATGGTGCATTAAATGGACATGGCACACAGAGAATAAAAGGCAGAAGCACAGAAATCACAAGGCATGTGTGTAGCAATACAGTGAGACACTAAAGGAAGGCTGAGGTGCTCTTGTAGAGAAAAATAGAAGATCAAAATCCGTAAGAAGATGCAGACAGAGAGACAGTGATACAGGAGAGCAGAGAAACATAGAAGAACAGTGATAAGCTTGGTAAGCCAATGATAAATATTATATCACTGTAATACATTTATATATAGGAAACTTTATATTTTAGGGTTGAAGGGAGGTGCTAGGAAAGACTCTTGTCCTCAGAGGTTCAAGTGGGTGCTTGAACACAGGGAGTTGTAGCTTCCATCTGGTTGCAGCTAGAGAAACCAGGGTGGCAAGTTGGTGCAAGGGAGAACTGTTGTTCTCTGTTATACAGGTTGGTGCCTGTGTGACTGGAAGTTGGTGCTTCCATCTAGTTGGTGCTGGAAAACTTAGGGAGTTGGTGCTTCCTTCTAGTGGATGCTAGAAAAACTAGGGAGTTTGTGCTTCCTTCTAGTAGGTGCTAGAGAAAATAGAGATTTGGTGCTCTCAGCAAGTTGCAGCTTGCAAAAAAGAGGTTGTAGCCTCATTATGAGTTGGTGCTCATAAGTATGATAATGTACAGAAGGTAAAGATTACTTATCATATAAAGAAGAAGAGGTTTTTACCCTTTATGGGTTTCCTCAGGAAATATCTGTCTCTGTATATTTCATATGTGTGAATGATGCTGAATGTTCTATTGCTTACTTACCTACATTATTTTGATTTTCATTCAGTGCTCTGCAAATATTTTAAAATAAGCACAATTGTTTAATCTCTGTAACAATTGATTCACCCCCGCCCCCTCTCAATTGTCCAACAAATAAATAAAAAATAATATTTTTTTTGTTTGATGTTTTCTCTCTTTTCTTACTTCCTTCTAAGAGAGAAGCCCTATGCTTAAGTAAGTCTTATGAACATACTTATTTTCTTTCAATTTCTCAATCTCAGGGTGCATATCACTGAAATTAATTTCCTTCTCATTAATTTTTGCTTGGGATGAAGGTGTTTTTGACTGTATGGATGAGGCCACAGATGACTCAGAGCTTGGGGAATAAGAAGGTTGTTTTCCTTTATCCATTTAGGTATCAATAGCCAACACTTTGTAATTTATAGAGACTTGAATTGACTAGATCATAGAAGTAGCATATGCGACATGAGACATGGAATGCAGAGAAGGAGGTAGTGGCAAAGGGTTATCAATTCGTTGAGGTATTCCAAAAAGAGGATTTGTAGGAATATTTTACCAACCATCATTGGTTGGATATAGAGGAGTTTTAGGAAAATCAACAATACTCAGATGAGGTTGTAGAGGAGGATTTGGAAGATCTTGGGGTGGTGGAAAAGAAATATGTACAACAAGGTTCAGGTAGTCGAT
This sequence comes from Picea engelmannii, assembly GCA_009831015.1. Classification (NCBI taxonomy): domain Eukaryota; kingdom Viridiplantae; phylum Streptophyta; class Pinopsida; order Pinales; family Pinaceae; genus Picea; species Picea engelmannii. Next base: position 625,488 of record ML780775.1, on the reverse strand, counting down.
TTTCACTAGCTAATTGAAATCTTGATAGTCTGTATCAAAATGTATTGAGACTGCCATCTTCTTATTTATCCCTTGCTTCCAAAACACATTGGGCACTCTTCATCTTCAACATTTGTTACTTCTTTTTTCACTGCATTTAGTTCTGCGATTGAAAAATATCATCTATATACATCATAATTCCAATTAGTAAAAATACAAGAGAAAGTATATCAAACATGTGATACATTTTTTCCTAAAATAACTTAGTTGTGGATTTGAAAAATTCAAATCAATTCAAGCATGCAAGGGAACAATGAGTGGGAATGAAGGAAAATAGGGAAGAAAAATCACATTTGACAGGAAACCCTCTCATTACTTATTGTTCCTCTTGTAACATCAAGAATTGATGGTTCATAACACATCTCCTAGGTTCAGTCAAGCGAGAGGTCGACCTACGTCTAGACACATTCAGTCCGACGTTTAACCAACACACCACACCAGTAGGTTGGGTAGTCGACGTGCCTATCGATTGAAAAGTCAAATTGCCTATCGGTCAAAAATTCGACGTGTAGTTTAAGATAGTCTATCAATGGATAGACCATCCCTACAATTGAATATGATTTGGATGGATAGTTGATTGGATCGAGTTCTGTTGACTCAACTTGATAGAGAAGATTTTTTGGATCCAACTCTAGCCACATACGTTATATGTGGAAAATATATTCTATATTATGTGGGAGTTGGTTAGATCTTGAGACTATAAAATAAGACCCCTTGGGTCATTATCAGAATTTCGAATGTGATTTGACATTGCACAATAGATCATGTAGATTAATACGTGCAATATGCACTGTGATGTTCTGATCATAGTACACTATGCTTAAGTGTTGTAATGGTGCCTTTAGATGCCACCTCTATTCTTAGATATTTTTTGTCCCTCTTCAACTATCTTCAATACTATGTTATTTGTTTCATATCATGTTCCATTTCGTTCTACAACATGGCATGAGAACCGATGGTTTGAAAAACTTAACCTATTATCTGCAACTTTGTTGAGTCAGATTTGTTGTATGATTGACTCTGGGTTGGTGGTTTGGTGATTGGATCTTATTGAAACAAAACCAATATGTCTAGATACCAAATATGGCTTCAAAGATCAATCTAATTGTTCTGAACATATGAAATTATGCATTTTGGGCTCTAGATATGGAAACTCTATTGAAGATTAAGGGACTGTGGAAGTATACCAAGACCGCGATTTCGTATCCAATAGATTTTTCAGAAAAAAATTCTATTGATGGAAAGAAAGATGAGGTGGTAGGGGTCATCATGGCCTAAATATCATGGGAAATTTGTTTTCATCTTAGTGGACTCGACTATTCACATCTAGTCTAGAAGAAGATAAACATGTTGCTCGACCGAGCCAACGAAGTCCATGTCATATAGTTGGAGAAAGAGTTGATATCTCTTGATCCTCATTCCATTGAAATAATGGAGGACTATTTAGTACATGTAAAGGAAATCCAGTTGAATTTGAGTGAATGTAGAGATAACTACAAGAATAAGGATGGAAAATGCATTGAGTTGGTCCTAATAAATTTGAGAAAACCATTTGATTTGTTGTTATCGACCTTCTACACTAACTAGCACTCACACAAGAAAGATGGTAAGGACTGCTCCTTTGAATTTTTTTGTGAACTTTTGATTAATGATCAACATATATTTATTGAAGAAGGAAATCTTGGTGGTAAACACCATGACCACTTTCTCAAGGGTAAGGGAAATATGGATTCTAGGAATAGAGTGCAGACTAATGCTTCTGCACATAAACTTTCATATGTTGATCAAGGACCCCCGAGACAACCACAACGGAGTCAAAAGAGTAATACATGTTGGTACTGTGGAAATAGTGGACATGTCAAGAAGAAATGATTCAATAAATGAGACGATTTATAGGACATGTTTAAGAGACTTGAAGGAGACATGTCAACTATTCATCAACCCACTGATAATTTCACCTTCCAAGTCAGGACTTCTCAGGTCTTCATGTCTCACACTGTGAAAAATGAATGGGTTGTTGACTCTAGGTTCACTCATCGTATGGTGAAATATGCCACTTTATTCATAAGGCTGAATAAATTTGAAGAAAGTAGAATCTATGTTGTTGAGGATTTTTCTTTGAATGTTGTTGGTCAGGGTGATGTAGCTTGTTCACATGGTAAATTTTTTTATTTCTATCATGTATGAAATATTAGTTCCAATCTATTGTTTGTTTCTTAGTTTACTCAATCTAGTAATATTATGGAAATTTGGCCAGATCAATTCTATGTGCAAGATTTAAAAGAAAGGGAAGTTGATTGTCACTGATATGATCCTAGACCCAATGAAAAACTTATAAAAGTTTTGTGACTCAACTTGACCTGAATCTGAACCAAGTACACTTTTTCACACTGATGAGAGAATTCTAATTTGGAATGAATGACTCAAACGTATGAATTTATGAATTCTATAAGCACTGACGACTCAGAACATGGTTGTTGGTCTATTGAGGGTGTTTCCTCCTGAAGTTGTATGTAAGGGTTTTGTACTTGAGAATCATCATCAAGCACCTTTTGACTCTAGAAAAGAATGGAAAGAAAAAAACCTACTATAATTGATTCAAATTTATGTTTGTTCTATCAATTTACCTTTTCTCACAGGTGCAAGGTACATTTTGATGTTCGTTGATGATTTCTCTCATTTGACATGGGTCTTTTTCCTGAAGAATAAAAATCTTGTCTTTGCGAAGTTCAAAGTATTCTAGGCCTTTGTTGAAAATAAATGTTGTCAACTCAATAACTGCTTGAGATCATACAATGGTGGTGAGTGTGTCAATTCACCCTTTGAAGAATACCTACTTTGTTCTAGTATTGAGTAGATGTGGTCGGTTCCTCACACACCTCAGCAAAATGGTGTTGCAGAACACAAGAATCAGACATTAGTCAAAAATGCTAAATGTATCTGTAGTACAAATACCTTCCTCCTCGCTTCTGGGATGAAGTAGTATATTGTGCCAATTATCTACTCAATCACATATTGACTCGAGTTTTTCCTTCCATGACATCATTCAAACCATGGTATGGGAAGAAACCTTATTTTTGGCACCCCTATTTGTTTAGATGTGTTTCCTAGGCCCACATTCCAGATTATTGTCGAAAGAAACTAGATGCAAAGAGTCATGCTTGCATCATGATGCGATACATTGAAGATTCGAAATACTATTGACTATTTCATCCTACTTGATGATAGATTATTGTCCAACATAATGTTAGGTTTGATGAGAAGTCTTTCGAAGTCAAGTTTCTCAATGCCTCCTATGGATTTTTCAAGGATTCTCCGTTTGATGGTGTCTTGGACACCAGTTATCCTACTCCTTTATTCATTCCTTTGAATGGTCCATCAAAATTTATAACTATTTTGAATTGAACATCAATCTTCGAGTCGAATAGTCCAACATATTCTATTTTGACTGATCCATTGACTTTAGAACCTCTAACTGAAGGATCAAATCCTATCACTGAGAGGGGGGGTGAATCAGTGACACAAAAATTATATCAAATTTTCATTTATTAATGCAAACATAATTTTAACATAGTATTTTATCGTGGAACCCAATTGGGAAAAACCACAAACTCTTTTCTAATAAGTGCAAAACATTTTTTACATGTTACATAGAAGGAAGATGTACCTCCTTTTCAATGAGCACCAACTAATCAGGATGCACCCACACCCTCATTCACCAGCATCAATTGGTAGGAGGCTACGACCCCTTGTTTAGTCAACTACAACTGACAAGGAAGCACCAACTCCCTCTGCATGCACCAACCTGCCCTTGCACCAACCAACCACCCTTAATACATAAGTATATTCATCTTTTCTTCCTGGAATCTGCTTCATCTTTTGATCTTTTGATCTAGACTGCAGAGACACATTCTTCTCACCTCTCTTTCTTGTTTATATATTCTTCAAAATGGCATGAGTGTTATACACAATGTCCCTTTATTTAGAGAATCACACCTCTTTGTTTAACTTAACCATAATCAAAATTTTAACATCTTTATTGTGAATGTTTTGCATAAATTGATTGCAGGTATGGATCAATTTTTATCCTTTAAACTTGATCTTAAATCTCAGTTATTTTCACAGAGACCAAGTTCCACGGAGGTGCTTCCTTCAAACCATCACATATGACTGAGCGTTACATAACCACGGGCTTACCAATTATAGTGGCGTATCATAATTTTCTTTTAAAACTCTTATGTCATATGACCATCGGTGGTGAACACATGCTAGGACAAGTGAGTTCTTAATCACTCATAAAATCAATGGTCATGATTCACTCTTTTGACGTGATGGAAGGCTGACGAAACTTTGGACTTCGGAACTTTGGGTTTTCAACATTTCAAAACTTCTGAATCAGATTTTCAGAATAGATTGGATGGTTAGTGTCTATTTCGTGGAAACGTATCAATAGTTAGATATGATTCTTTACATGTCTTAATCTAATGAACCGGAACTAATCAAGAGTTGAGATGGATGGCCACCATTTACTCCGGGTCTTCAGACTTCAGAGATTTCATATATCAACACCTTCTTTCCTCCAGAGTGATCACCTATTGTGGTAATTCATAAAAAATTGGAGACTGCTTATTGTCGGTTAACATTTCATCTTACACTATCATTCCACTGTAGTATATCGATGGTTGAGAATACACCTGACACCAGATTGACGGTCAAGATCTCCTTTGGGTCTCTGGACTTCGAAGATTTTGAGTATCAAACCCTTTCTTTCCTCTAGAGTGATGTCACTTAGTTACGTCACTTTATGACGTGTTATGATCGTAGTAGCTACCACGTGTCACTCATATTTGTGATTTGCACGTACATGAAATTCTAAATCAAATTGACACTTGTCATTATCTGATTGTGCCACGTGTCCTTTCTGACATAGTCTTGCTGACTTGTTCATGCTAACGTGGTCTACTGAGTGTCCTTGTTGACATGGTCTACTGAACAACATCCCTGATCCAATGGTCCTTGTATGTCCTCCAAATCCGATGGTCCGTATTCATTTCGGATTTTCAGGCTTCGGCTATTCCAAATCTCAAACTTTTCGGAGCATAAACTCCTCGCATATTTATACCCAAAGTGAAATATGTTCATTCGATCTGGATCTTGGATCAATGAATCAATCTGTTTATATTTCTTCTCTACTAGCTTATCCTTTCCTTACACTCAGAATGATCCAACGACTAACGAAGATTTGCATTTCGGGGATTTAAAATCTCAAACTTTCTGGAGCGAGACCTCCTCGCATCTTTAGACCTGAAGTGAATGTTGTTTGTTGATCAGGGTCTTGGATCGATGACTTGATATTTCTGTGATGCAACTTTGATTTCTTATCCTTTTCTTCCAGTCGAAAGTGATCCAACGGTTGAAGGGAATTTGCATAATCAAATTCTCAATCATTTTTCCCTACTTATCCTGTCCTTCCACTCAAAATTTATCCAAGGGTTGTGAAGATTCTTGAAGCAGATCCACAATCAAGGATGATTGCAGAGCCACAACTTCTGAGTGATTTACTCATCACCCAAAATCCACAATGGGAATTTGTGCACTGTTGGTGATTCAACCACAATCATTGATCTTTAAAGTTATAAGATCAGACGGTCCTAACTAATTGCAGGCTTGGAATAAGCATGATGTTTAATTCTCCTTTCAATCTTTGCAATCTATCCCTGCCATAGATTTGGTGATTGCACATCTGACAGTTACGATTTAATATGACTTAAGCTGGTCATTTGTTGAATCAACCGCAGTCATAGATATTTGAAGCTATGAGATCCGACGATCTTGATGGATTGTGAGATTGTAACTAGCGAGTAATTTAATTCTTCTTTTGATCTACACAATTTATCCCTACCTTATATTTGGTGATTGTGCATCAACGGTCTTGATTTGTTCTTCGTTTCATCATGCCATACCTACTGAGTTTCAACACACCATCTCTTCTGATCTTGATCTCTACGTTTGCTAACCCTCTTGAGCTTTTATCAAGGAACATTGTTGATCCTACCGTGATCAACAATAATCATGAATTTCTTCGACTTTAAGGTGATGGTATTCTGTTGATTCTTTTTCTTCCTAAGATTAACCTTGATGCTCTTCTTAATATAACTGTTGACATCAATGACAACACATGAATGATAATTTGTCCAAAAATCTCCCCTTTTGTCATTGAGGGAAACACACCAACTTTATGCACAATATCCCCCTGTGATGATGTTTTTGTCCTCTGAGGTTACTCTCCCCCTTTGGAATCAATGGAAAAGGGTTTCTTTTCCTTTGATCTTTCTATATAAATAATTATGTGATCACTGGTAACTCCTTCTGCAATCACACTTTTCCTATCATAACTGCATGACTCCTTCTGACATTGATTGTTGTCTCCCCTTGAATAGGCTCCAACTGATGTATTATTTTCTTGAGAGATTTTAGGTTGGATGAGGGATTACTCCCAATTTTTTCCTAAGATATTCACATACATCTCTTCTTAAGGATTTTGTGAAAATATTTTCCATATGTTCTTGTTTTGCAACTTATTCCAATTTAATGTTTTTGTTTTCAGCCTAATCTCTTAGATAGTTGTACTTTATGGGAATGTGTTTCGATTTTGAGTTTTGGACAGGGTCCTTAGAGAGACTTATCGCGCTTTTATTATCACAGTGGATAGTAGTGGGTTATTCAAATACTATTTTGATGCCTTGTAGAGTTTGTTTCATCCATTCCAGTTGAGCGCAACATTCTGCTACTGAAATATACTCAGTGCCAGTGCTAGACAAAGAAATTTAGGACTATTTATTGCTTATCCAAGCAACCAGTGATTCTCCCAAAAAGAATGCTCCTCCACTTGTACTTTTTCGGTCATCCACACTTCCTACCCAATCAACATCTGAATAGGCTTTTAATGTGAATGAATCCTTGCTAGGGTACTACAAACCAAGATATATGGTTCCTTTCAAATATCTAAAGATTCTTTTTACAGCTTGAACATGGCCCTCCTTTGGTGTTTCTTGGAATCTAGCCACCATCCCAATAGCTTGCTTGACATCAGGTCTGGAAGCTGTTACATAGAGTAAGATGCCAATCATTTTTTTGTAGTGTTTTGGATCTACAACTTTGGACTCATCATCCTTTCTTAGTTTGCATCCAACTATCATAGGTGTACTAACAGGTTTTCAATCTTCTAACTAGAATCTCTTAAGCATATCCTTAACATATTTAGAGTGATGGATAAACACTCCTCTTTTGGACTGAATTATTTGTAATACAAGAAAGAAATTCATCTCACCAAGCAAAGACATTTGAAATTCTTGTTGCATCATCTTAGAAAATTCCTTGCTCATTTTATCATCATCACTTCCAAATATAATATCATCAACATATACTTCCACAATAATCATGTTATTACCATCAATTTTATAGTAAATATTGTTGTCTGTTGATCCCCTTTTTAGGCCCTATTTTTGTAAGTAAGAATCTAGCGTTGCATACCATGCACTAGGTGCTTGTTTTATCCCATAGAGTGATTTCTTTAGTTTACATACATAGTCTCCTTTGTTGTATAATTGGAACCCTTATGGTTACTCAATATAGACTTCATCTTCTAAGTTTTCGTTGAGAAATGTTGACTTGACATCCATTTGGTATACTTTAAATTTTTTGTAGCTAGAGAAGTCTAGGAACATCCTAATTGCCTCTAATATGGCCACAGGTGAAAATGTTTCTTCATATCCTACTCCTTCAACCCAAGCATACCCTTTACATACTAATCTATCTTTGTTCCTGATTACTTTCCCATCTTCATTCATTTTATTATTATATACCCATTTAGTTCCAATGACATTTTTATTTTTTGGTCTTGGAACTAGTTCCCAAGTTTGATTTTTTTCAATTTGGTCCAATTATTTATTCATAGCATTGCTCCAATTCTCATATTTACATGCTTATTTGATTGAGTTAGTATCAACATGTGACAACAATGCTATTTCTATTTGATACATTAGTTGTCTTCTTGTGTGCACTCCATCATTCATATCTCCAATAATCAGTTCTTCGGGATGATTCTTTTGAGTAATTATTGAGGGTGTCTGTGTATCTCTTCTTGGGCATTCTTTTCTTATCTCTCCATATTAACTATATTCTTCGCTTTAACTAGTATCCATATCATATTCTTCCCTTTCTTTTTCATTCTCTTCTACTTCTTCTAGTTGTGTGTCGAATGTCTCATCATCATCTTCATCTTCATTTTTAGGTATGGTCTCTTGCTATTTGATCCTTATCATTTTTAGGTCATCCACCTTGACATATGCACTCTCAACAATATTATGTGATATAATATTGTAGCATCTGTATGATTTCTTGCTTGAAGCATATCCAAGAAAAATACCTTCATCAAATTTGGCATCAAATTTTCCAAGACTCTCATCTAGTCTTTTGATGTAGAATTTACTTCCAAAGAACTTGAAGTATTTTAACGATAGAGATCTTCCAAACCATAGTTCATAATGGGTCTTATCACTAGTAACCCTGAGCTGACCTCTGTTCAATATGTATACTGTTGTTCTTACAGCTTCCCTCCAATATCCATCTGACAATTTTTCTTTATTGAGCATAGTCCTTGCAGCTTCCTGAATTGTTCTATTCTTTCTCTCAGCAATATCATTTTGTTCAGGTGTTCTGGCATCAGAGAATTGTCTTTTTATTTCATGGGTTTCATAGAAGAGATCAAACTCATTTGAGATGAATTCACCACCATTGTCTGATCTAAGACATTTGATTTTTGTCTCCTTTTCATTTTCAACAAGGGTTTTAAAGGCTTTGAATTTGTTGAGTGCTTCTGATTTTTCTTTGAGAAAACATATCCAACCCATTCTAGTAAAATCTTCAATGAACAACATAAAGTAAGACTCTCCCTACAAAATCGTGGTTATCGTAGGTCCACACAGGTCAGTGTGAACAAGTGTTACCCATGATTTTTGTCGTCATGATGATGTATTGATGATGGTGTACTTAGGCTCTTCATAAGAACTTTCTCCTAAGAAAAGTTACTTTCATCTCTTCCAAGAAAACTCATTTTTGAAGAAGGTTCGCAGGCTGCTAGTATATTTGGGTGCAAGAATGCCTGATTCTCGCAGGATGCTTTAAGCTAGGGTAAGAACTTCTCACACTATGTTGAATAGCCAAGGTGCGAACTCTTCCTTAAGCATGGAAAAAAAGATGAATTCTCGATGCTTTTAGAAGGGAATCTTCTAGAAGGATGGGTTGGCATTCGAATGGTTATCCTAGTACTGGATTCCCTAATATTTTGGGATCATTCTTATCCAAGTAACTATCTCATTATCTCCTATATATTGAGGGAATTCTCATGGAAAAGGTTAAGCAAGATTCATTGGAGAATTAGTAAAAGAATTGTGTGAAGGACTTAGCATTGAACAACATCTTGGAGACTCTAGCAAGTCTATCAAGAGGATTTGACCTTATTCATGCAAGGATTGAGCAAGTGTGTGTGTTGGAGCCAAGGGTCATCGAAAGGAATCTTGTGACATCAAGGCTCAGGTTGTAATTTTTACTTTCCATTAATATGATACAGTGGCATGTCCCTTTCCCATAAAGCTATTTCCACTTTATTGTGTAATTCCTTGGTCATACACATAGGTTGACAATTGAATAGATTGTGCTATCTTCACTTTGGTTGGTTTGTGTTGTCTTGGTCTTGACTTCATGAGAGCACTGGAGCGAAGCTGGAGAAACAAAGACCCTAGGAAGCGATAATAAGGTATGTTATTTGTTCTTTCCTCTTAGTTAATTCAATGGTCAAAAATTAGGGAAAGAGTCATGTCCTGTCCTGTTTTGTTCTAGATCTAGGTGGATCTAGGGAGATCTGTTAGTGTCTGCACCTACCGATTAATCCGATAACAAAATTGGCGACTCCACTGGGGATCATCCCATTTTCTTTGTGGATTTTGGTATTTTTCTGTGGCCATTTTCTCTGGTTTTACTTTTCTCCCTTCCTATCAATCTCTGAGTCTTCAGGATATTCTGATAGAACCTCTGGGTCCAGAGGCCTTTTTAATTTTTGCTTCATTTTCCAAAAAATTGACTAGTTTCAGAGGTTCTCTCACCTCACTTGACTGTAGCCTGCGAGAATCCATAGAGTTCACACTTTGCCTTTAGGTTGCAGTGCGAGGTTCTCGCACTCTTCTCAAGGGCCACCTACGAGAATGCCTAATTCTCGCACTGTGTAGTATTTCCAGCCTGCAAACTCATTTTTTCAAAATTTTGGATTTGAGTTTTGGCATCTTCAACTACCCAAATCAGTCTAGGTGCCTCATAAGAGTTTCTTGGACCATTGATTTATGTTCTTCTTGTCTTCGTTTTCATGCATGAATAGTCTTAGGATTGCAAGGCTCTTCTTGTCATTTTTGTCTTGAATTTCGTTTCTTGACTTTTCTTGGCAAAACCATTCTCTCTGATTTTAGAATCTGAGTGTGTTTGATTAGTTAAGAACCAGTGATTGGTTGAAAGTTGAGTTTTCTTCGTCTTTTATCATTTGATTATTGTTTGAAAGATCATTTTTCTTATGCATTTGAAAAGACTAGATTGGTTTACTTGATTATTTTTGTTTTCATTGAAAGAGTGGATTGGGTTATTATCATTACTTGTTCATTGATTTTTGATTTTCTGTACTCTCATTAGCATGGTGAGGGTCCTTTTTGAAAAGTGAACAAAGTTTTTCTTTCAAAAAATAATTTTTCGTCTTCGAAACATTGAAAATCAAATTGTTGAAATTGTTGAAAAAGAAGCAATAGAGAATTGTTATTTGATGCGTGATTTGTTGCATTTGCATTTTAAAGGAAATTTTGCATTGTAGTTCAAGGTTGATCTGGAAAACTTTCTCTTTCCCTCCTATACATAGGATTCATCGAATGAAAAGTTATATATTTCATTCTCATCCATGCATTGTTGGGTCAGAGTCATACAACATAAGTTTCATCTATGTTTCCTTTGAGTAAACAACAACTCTTAATAACACTACACAATCATAAAATTTAACTAGTAACTCTTTTCTAGGGCTCTTTTACACCAACATTTAGCTAGGCTAGTGCTTTGGAGAAGGAAGAGAGATACACTCTCCAAAAGCACAAAACACACAATAACATCTTGCGTTAGGGAGTGTTAAATTCCATCTGAACATCCTGTCCTAGGAAGCCCTTCTCACACAAGGGTCAAACACGAGGTCGCATTGGTATTGACAGAGTTACTCACCCTGCTTTGTTGATATCAGTGCAGAGATTTCACGTATTACAGGGATCACTCAGAGGTATACCCACAATGATGAGTGGAAGCCTTTTGAGTTTATTTCAGGCTAGATACCTTGCCCTTGCATGTGTATCAGACTGTCGATTGTCCCCCCAGGCTTTATTGTTGTTGGTGGTGACCTTAGTGGCCTATATTTCTAGGTTCTTACCCGAGGTGACTGTGAAGGGGTAAGTCTTCACGGTACCTGGAATTGACGTTGACCAAACTCACTCGGGCTCCTTGGAGGGTATACCCACAATTCTGTGTGGGAGCTTGCACCAGGGTGTAAGTCCGTTAAGGAGGTCGTCAATGTAACTTTTCCACCCTAGCCCAACCCCTTCTCATCTTGTTGTTGTGACATTGGATTTCATCACCAACTAGTGGCTTCGAAATTAGAAGGTCTTGTTTGTTTGGTGTTTGCTTCCTAGGTTTTTGTTTACTAGCGCGTGTTGTTTGTTTCTCAAAGTTGACCATAGGATTTTCTTCACGAAGTTTGTTACTCATTTACAATAGCTCCTCCACGTTGTTCACGTAGAATGCAGGGTTTATCTCCAAAGCATCTGGGAGGTTCTCAACCCTTGCCTACAAGTAGACCTGAGGGCTCTCCTAGCCAAGGTTAAGTCACAGTCGTCACCACACCACAAGTGGAACACACTGACTCTCTAGAACATTTTCGAATTACAAATACTCGAGAGGACTTTCGAATTCATCCCGATTTTGAGAGACGTTTTATGCGAGAAAACTCTTCCGGAGACTTAATTGTTGTGTATTCTGGATCTCCGTCTGGACCTGGGGAACAAGATCCTTTTTGGTCTACGGGCGTTTTTTGACGGGACCTTTTTGGTCCAGGTTCACCTGTGATTTTTGAGATCAACCCACCTGTGATTTCTGAAATCTCTACTACAGAGACACTACTGGTGACCACCGCTTATCACTTTACCGTCCCTGCCGAAATGCCTCATCTTACAGCTACTACGAGTGTTCCAACCGGGTTTACTGTGGTTAGTCTTTCTCCCATCAACACACTGCGAATGCCCAACATCACCCCGACACTACCACCTGGATATCGTACGTTGAATTATTCCATTCCTACTCTTGTGCAAACTCCATCTGGCTCTCCTAGTGGTCCTTCTTCTTATGGGCACTTTCTTCCTGGTTTTGTTCCAACACTCCCTCAATTTCCTTTTGGAGGAACTTCTTCGTCTTCTACTGGAAATCCTAATCCTAGTGGCTCTATTATGTCATTCACTCCAAATTATCAGTTTTTGGTTGGTGGACAATTTCACCAAGGTGGTATGACTCAACCCCCTCTTAGTGGACAAATTCCAATTGGAACATTACCCATGATTGGAACACCACCTTCGATGGGAGGACCAACCCCACCTTATGGGAAAAACATACCTCCATCCTTGGCCCAGTATTTGAATCAGTTGATACAAAATCCTCCTCAATCGACTGGGGGGCAGTAGTTTCCAACTGCATCTGTAACACCCCCTAGCCTGGGCCAACCATATCTAGGTTCGTTCAATCCCATTTGGGGGGCGAATGCTCAAACTCAAGCCCCTGTTCCATGGTATACTCTGATGGGATACTATCCTCTCCAACCACCAGAGAATATGCCTGGGTCTTCACATTATATGCAGACTGCTGATGGTCCTACTAGTTTGTCGACAGGGCTTCCTCCCCAAATTCACCAGTACCCGCGGGTGAATCGACAGTTACCCTTTCTCGCCACTTTGGATCTTCCAGATTTGTCAAGGATTTTAAATGATCCTATTCATCACTCTCCCCAATGGCCTGTTATCCCAGCCAAGCTTCCATCGAACATTCCTAAATTCGACGGCAAAGCGGGAGAGGACCCAAACAATCACGTTATGACTTTTCACCTATGGTGCTTATCCAACTCGTTGATGGATGATTCTATTCGTTTACGTCTTTTTCAACGAACCCTCACAGGTTCTGCTGTGAAGTGGTATATCGAATTGCCACGAAGTTTATTCTCTGATTTCAACACCCTAGCTATGGCTTTCCTTACGCATTACTAGTTACCGATCCATTATGACACGGGGACTGAGATTTTGGCATCCTTCAAACAAAGCAAAGGCACTCATATATCTGATCACATCCATGAGTGGTGAAGGAGATGACGTCTTATTAAACTTGAGCTCCCCGATCAGTTGTTGGTCGAGTGGTTCACAAAATCATTTGTGAATGATATCGGTAAGGACATTGCCATGGGTGGGGTCGTCATGGAAGAGCAGGCTATAAGTCGTGCTCAATATCTTGACCTTGTTTATTCACAAACGGGAACCCTTTACGATTTACTACCTGACTTACCTCGTCCTAATGCTTCTAGCACTTCAATTTCTCCCGTTGCTTCACATGTAGTTGACGGTGTGATTATCTCTTCCCAAGCCCAACCACATTCCGTGTCAAGCATCAACCCTAAATCTACTTCTTCTAATGTTCAAAATGCTCCGTCTCCTGCCCCTCCCACTGGAAAGACTTCAGAGGTAAATGCGGTTCAATCTACCCCGGCCGGTAAAAACAAATCTAAAAAGGGGAGAGGTAAGAATAAGGAGAGAAAAAATAATTCTCAAGCAGAGCAGACCAAAATTACCCCTATTGACGATCAGGATAAGAACAAACTGAGATACCCTTGTCTTATCTGTGGTGATGATCACTACATGAAGGATTGTCCACGACGTGCCGAGGTCACTAAGTTCCTTCAAGGATCTCCAAAACCACCTGCACCGTTTGTCTTGTCCCAACCCTTCCTTTCTCAACAATAGGCTCAGTTGGTCATCCATGACCAACCCTCCTCTTCTACTACATCATATGTTTTGATGTGTACTAGCGATTCTAAGCAGAGAAATGTTGCACTCACTACTCAAGCCAAAGATTATTCTCCCTCTAAAGAGAATGTTGATGATCTACCGCCTTCCTCGACCCAACCCTCTCCTGCAACTCCACCTACCAACGGTCTTCCTCATCTCAAACGACCGAGCGTCGAGATAGTTCTGCGACCCCCCCCAAAGGGCGTCGTTCAGAAATCGGCTTTCAATCCTCATGCTCGTGCTGCCCAAAACTACAACATTGTTGAAGATCTGGCTCAAGCACCTTCTGCGATGTCAACCCTCGAAGTCCTTCAGACTTGTCCCGCGCAACAGAAGGCACTGTTGAAATCTATTGGTGGAATTGATCCGACGGGTACAAATTTGATAGTATTTGACTTGGAAGATCACATTCCCAGGTTACCCCCTCAACTTGTGTTCCAGATCCAAGTGGTTGTCTCTAACAAAAACATTTGTCGAACCGTTATCGATGAGGGTGCCTCGACGTGTGTGATGTCTCTTGCTTGTTGGAAAGCCATTGGCTCTCCTTCTTTGAATGAATCCCAGAACACTCTTAAATCCTTCAATGGCTCTAGTTTTAAGCCCTACGGTGTCCTTCCTTCATTGCCCATCAAGTTAGAAGGTAAAACAATCCAAGTTGAAGTGGAGGTCTTTGACGCTCCCCTTGATTATAATCTTCTGCTTGGCTGCAACTGGATCGATTCCATGCGCGCAGTTGTGTCGACCCTTTTTCGTGTAATATGTTTCCCTCACGAAGGAAAGGTTGTCACCATCGATCAACTAGCCTTCTTCAATTCTGATACTCGTATTGGCAACATCCCATTTATTGCTAAAACCCCACCAGGTTATGAGAACGTCGGTGTAGGACTTCTCAAGGACTCTTCGTTAATGGGTAGTTTCACCATTCCACCGCCCGATATTCCACGCTCATTTGTTGCTTCCATCAACATGATCTCCACCATGCCTCACAAACTTCCTGCATCTCACGACCCCTGGATAGTCCCTGACCCTGGAGATCATCTTCGTTTTGGTGACGAAATGTTGTTAAATCCAGTTGAATATGACTACCAGGACATTCAATCGACAACACCTTCTACCCCCTCTCTTGATGAGTTTTCTCCCGATCCTTTTCATGTTATTTTTCCCACTGACGAGATGATCATATCCATGATGGAAGACACCCCTTGGGATGATGGGCATCATCGTTCCATCCTCTTTCTGGAGCAACATACTCTTGAGAACTACCAACGGATTTTGACTCCGTCGACCATTGTT
The DNA here is from genome assembly GCA_009831015.1 of Picea engelmannii. NCBI lineage: Eukaryota > Viridiplantae > Streptophyta > Pinopsida > Pinales > Pinaceae > Picea > Picea engelmannii. Next base: position 609,979 of record ML780775.1, on the reverse strand, counting down.
GTCATCTCGACCGTTCCCGAAACTACACACGATGTGTTTACCGAAGGGAACTTAATAAATATTTCACCTACTATTCCCATTTACATATCCATCAAACCTAGGATTGTCGAAAATGTCCATATTGGAGCTTCGTGTTCTTCCAATGAAATCATTACCTACATATCCCTCTTCAAATAATTTCATGACATCTTCGCCTGGAGATACGAAGAAATGTCAGGTATCGACCATGTGATTGTCATACATGAGATAAATACATACCCCAGCACTAAACCCATCCGGGAACGCCTTCGTCTAGTTCACCCATGTAAAGCAACTTCTATAAAGCTCGAAGTCGAGAAACTTCTGAAAGACGGCTTTATTTATCTGGTGGCTCTCACAGACTGGGTTTCGAATCTTGTCCCGATTGACAAGAAACAAGGCACCATTCGTGTATGCGCTGATTATAGGGATATCAACAAAGCTTGTCCCAAAGACAACTTTCCTACCGCCTTCGTCAATCAGATTGTCGACGATTGCACCGGAAGTGAAATCTTCTCTCTCATGGATGGTTTCTCCGGGTATAATCAAATCAACATTCTTCCTGAGGATCAACATAAGACTACTTTTATTTGTCCTTGGGGTACTTTTGCCTATCGAAAACTTCCTTTCGGTCTCAAGAACACTGGCGCAACTTTTCAACGCGCTATGTCTTATGCTTTTCATGGTATCAAGCACATTGTTCAACCCTATTTGGACGATTTACCCACTCATTCAATGCATCGAGTCGATCACCCAACCCACCTCCGAGACATTTTCATTCGCTGTTGATTCTATCGTATACGTTTGAATCCTCATAAATGCATTTTTTGCGTGGAATCCAACCATCTTCTAGGTTTCATCATTTTGTGTCAAGGGATCTGGGTGGATCCCTTAAAGGTTGAGGCGATCCTTAATCTCCCTCCTCCTTCTACACTTCGCCAGTTGCAAAGTTTACAGGGGAAAGCAAACTTTCTTCGTCGTTTTATCCCAAATTACGCCGAGATAACACGCGGATTTATGTGGCTATTAAAGAAGGATTCCAAGTTCATCTGGGATACCATTGCCAATAATTCTTTTGAATATTTGAAGTTGTCCCTAACATGAGCTCCGCTTATCTTTCCTCCCGATTATAGTCACGATTATTTCCTTTACCTTGCTGCCTCAGATTACACCATTGGCATGGTTCTCATCCAAGAGGATGATGCTCACGACAAACATGTTATTTACTACTTGAGTCGAAGTCTCACACCGATTGAAAACAAGTATCAACATGTCGAGAAATTGGCCTTGGATGTTGTTCAAGCTATCCAACGCTTCTGGCACTATATCCTCTCACGCAAGACTACAGTGATTTCTCATTGCAACCCTATGCAACACATTCTCATCTGTCAATTACTAGGGGGCAAATACTCCAAATGGATTGTGATACTCCAGGAGTTTGACCTGGAATTTGAATGCGCCAAGTCTAAGAAGTCCTTAGTTTTTTCTGAGTTGATATGTGACTTTCCCTATCCTGCCACGAAAAATGTAGCAGCTGATTCATTACCCGATGAGTCGCTTTTCCTTATTAGCACTGATGATCTTTGGTATGGTGATATCATTATATATCTCCAAACCCAGACTTTCTGGCCAACTTTGTCTAGTACTGAACGACGTCTCATACGATACCAAGCTCGTTAACACATTATCCTCAAGGATACTCTTTATCGTCGAGGAATTGACTCTGTTTTTCGACGTTGCCTAGTGTTCGATGAAGCCGAGAAAGATCTGAATGACTGCCACTCTGGAGCATGTGGTGGTCATATGTCTGGGTATGCTATTGCCCAGAAGATCTTACACACAGGGTATTTTTGGCCTTCTTTGTTTAATGACTGCATCATCACCGTTCAGAAATTCCATGCTTGCCAGACCTATAATCAGAAGATCCGGTCACATCCTGTTCCTCTTCACCCTGTGGTCTCAGTTGGTCCCTTTGCGAAATGGGGCATCAATTTCATGACATGTCACCCTCACTCGGTTGGGGGGCATGGTTACATTATTGTAGCCGTTGATTACTTTACGAAATGGGATGAGGCAATGCCAACATTTGAAAACACTGGAAAGACTGTAGCTTTATTTATGTTTAATCATGTCATAGCTCGTTTTGGTGTTCCCCAAGCTATCGTCACTGATCATGGTAGTCACTTTAGGAATTTTATGATGTCCAAACTTACTGAAAAGTTGGGTCTTCACCATGATAACTCAATGCCCTATTATCCAAAAGCCAACAGATAAGTCGAAGCAATTAACAAAGTCCTCATAACTATGCTCCGACGAATGATAGGGATTCATAAAAAAAGTTGGCACATGATGTTGTTTTCGGTATTGTGGGCATATCGGACATCCGTCAAGTCCGCTACAGGATTTACACCTTTTTGGTTAGTCTATGATGTGGAAGCCATTCTCCCTATTGAATGCGAGATACCTTCTTTAAAGCTAGTTGTTGAACTCCTACCCAACACTTCTGCTGAAGAAGAACGTCTATTGTATCTTATGCGATTAGACGAAACTCGACGTGATGCCACACTAGTCATTTAAGCTCAGAAAAAATGTGTCAAGGCCCAATACGACAAGCATGTCAAGCCTCGCATTTTCTCCGAAGGTGATCTTGTTCTTCTCTATGAACAAGATCACGATATGTTAGGAGCTGGGAAATTCAAATCCATGTGGCGAGGTCCTTATATCGTTCGACGAGTTTTGGAAAAAGGATCTTATGAGTTGGTCGATTACGATGGTATCCCTTTGAGTGAACCCAGGAATGGGTTGTACTTGAAGAAGTACTATGCATAAAATCATTTGTGCATGAGTACTTGTATTTTTATTGTATCATACTTCTTGTGTGTTACTATAGCTTTCTTTTGTCGTTATCTAGTCTCTGCCCTTATGTGATGTTGTGTTTGATTTCTAGATGTCAGAGTCTTCACTACCCTACATTGGTTTCGCTGATGGTGCTAGCCGTAGTACTCAGAACCTTGCTTCCCCTGCGTGGGAAATTTATGCCCCTACAAATGAAATTGTCTCCTTACAAGGTGTGTGTCTCAGCCGTGCGACCAACAACATTGCAGAGAATAGTGTCGTTATCGAATTATTGGTTGATGTTATCTCGCTCGGAATTCGTCATTTGGTTGTGCTTCTCGATTCACATCTTATAGTACTACAGTTAAGTAATGTCTATTCTATTCAAAGTCCTACTTTGTTACGGGTATATTTGCGAATTCGCCTCTTGGAACGTTATTTTGATTACATTGAATATCAAAATGTTCCTAGATGTCTAAATACATTAACAGATGCATTGGCTAATTATGTATTAGACAGACATTTTAATCATTTATAAATCAATCACATCAATGTTCACACAACACATGTTAAATCGGTAGAAGCCATCTGTATATATAACGATCAAAAGCGTTTTTTACAAAAAGTTTTGTCCAAAGACCAAAATGTCAAAAACTGAGGCTTATAGCTTCTACAAAGTGGCGTCATGGATGAAGTTCACGATACCACACGACTTCTCGAGAAACCCTACGGAGCAGTCGACTCATGGATCCTGAAACTCCTATAGTATGACGTTGATCGCATCGTGGAACCTCTTCCAGAGGCATGTCTAGAATATCTACGGTCAGGCCCTCTAGATTTTGTTCCACTACTTGATAATCCTCAGCATATTGTGGCACTGCCACTACCTCTCCTCGTCGTTGAATGGGAGAAGTACCAGGAGTTCTGTAAGGTCCAACATCTGTGACATCAACAATGATTTTTTATTAGTCTTTGGATGAACATATAAAACAAAAAAATTTGAATATGATAAAAATTCACAAAAACATTTAAAAAGAAAAATGTGTGTACTTCTTACCAAGGTCCCCCCACTGAGCATCCTCTGGCAGTACTAAATACGGATCTCTTTGGAAATCAAACCCGACATAACCATAGTCGTCAACCATCAACATCTGTGGTTGAAGCCAGTCAAAGAAAGTATCATCATACTTGATGATCGAGCCTGCTACGTGCCGAGCCATGAGCTGACACCATCTCAGCATCCTTGGATCCCTAGGAGCTAGTAAATTCCACTCAACCTGTAGTCTCAGTAAGGGAACCCTCTCAAGGAAGAAGGAAACCAACAAAGATCCGTACCCGAATTGCTTTAGATCGCCTCGTCTGCATTTGGTTAACTGCTTTTTTACACTACGAAGCATAGCATCTGCCCAGTTGAAAACCCGAGGTTAAGTACACTCGATGGCATACTGGAAGTAACTCTGTAGCACCATGTGAGGAGCAGAACTCCTATCCATCTGAGCTATGGTAAATAGGATAGTACAGAGGGTCAAATCTCATACCCCCCAAATAACTACTTTTCCTTTCTTTCTCTCTGCCTCAGGAACACAGTGTATGCGACAATACTCACTCATGTGCAACTCCCCACCTCTTCCACCAGTCAGGCTCACATAGTGCCCGTGCCATGACAATCTAGTCAAAAAGTAAATGTCCTCAATATCTAAGGACAGTGTGTGGACCCCCACATGAAATATCTGCTGATCAGGGTCCCACATACGCACACGGTACTCTAACAACCTGACCTGGGCCCTCATGCCCGGAATACGGAAGTACTTCAAGAGGCCACAATTTCTCAAAGAAACAATAGTAGGTGAATTGCATTGTCTTCTTCGTGCTCCTTTTCACACCATTCAAGAACCATTTTTATGGCCAATTACCTGCATAAGAGGCACACAAGGAAGATTAGCAAGTTTATTCATGATTTGGTTATCTTTCATTGGGTAAATTTAAAAAAAAAAATTGAGCTTTGCGGTTCTCGCAGGTGCCCTTTGGGAACAGTATGAGAACCTCGTAGGCTGCCTTAGTCTCACCTGCGAGAATGCCCCATTCTCGTAGGTCCCGTGTAGCCCGCTTACGAGAATGGAAGCGTGCAAGTAGGGCTCCTAAAATCAACTTGAAAATGAATTTTTAACCAATGGAAATGCAAAATTAAACCATGAAAGTGTAAAGGACAAAGAGCCTATCTCACTGTCGCTGATGGTTCGCTAAATGGACGCTCGTAACTCCCGTAATCTGATGCCGAACTTTGAGGGTAAAAGAGGGGTTTTTGAGCTCAAATACTGGAAAAGTAAAAATGATATGGTAAAAAGAGTTTTTACTCCCTTTTAATTACTTTTACTATGTCATTTGTTTTTTTATGATTATTTATCTATCAAACCCTAATTCCTAATGCCCAGTTGAGTGTAACTTTTGCAGGCGTAACAACTTTGATGATCATGTACCGGGATGCGGACATAATTTTTCTTTTTCCATCACATGTTTTGATTGTTTTTTATGGTTTTTGTATAAAACCTTGAGCGTGGTCTTTGTCCTTTCTTGCGCTCAAAAATACATGAGAACACGATCGAGCATACTTTTATCACTTTTTCGGGCTCAACAAGGTTATACGAAAAAGGAACCCCCCTAGAGTCCTCTTTAAGCTCTTTTCAGACTCTCTAAACATGAAAAGATCACAGAGCGACCTTGTTGTTTTAACGCTCGATAAAGTATTTGAAGAAAGAATTTGGTGAGCGATAATTTATCTCTTTTTCGGTCTCATCCAGACTATTTTACGAAAAAGGAACTAAGAGAGTTCTCTTTTAAGTGTTTTTCCAAACTCTATAATCATGAAAAACCTTCGAGTTTTCTATCTCTGGACTCGTTAAACAAACATTGACAGACCTGTAATGGGACTGAACAACTCCTTCTTAGGGTTCGTTAAACATACTCTGAGGGACTCGTCCGAAGGATGAGCTTACATCAACAAGCATATGTTATCCTCCTCAAGCTTGTGTAAAAATAAAGAGGTACTTGCCAGAAATGGTGGGGGAAAATTTGGGAAAGGGATATGTTACCATCTTTGTATTAATTGGTAGTAAGTGTCGCTCTTGAACATGACACCCCCTATTCATCATTTGAAGCCGGTTTGGGAAATCAATTTGTCTCTCATTCGATTTGCTACAAGTTCATTCCATGTGTCGTCTTTGAGTCAATGCTGCCAAATCATTGGTCATGTCATTCATATGTTCAAGAGAAGTCCATCTGAAACCTATATTGAGTCGACCATCTGCAGTTGTCCATTCTCTCTGTGTCGGCCTTCCTTGTGTTCGGTTCAATTTGCATAATACTCTATTTCAACTTCAAAATCTGTTACTCATTTCATGTCATTGATGGGGGATACATCAAGGCCCTCCTGTGACGAGTTTTGTTCCGTCGACTTCAACACATTATTCAGAATCAAGACTTAGAAATTATTTAGTACCTTGGAGCTTGCATGCCTCAATGGCAGGTTTCCTTGCTTTCGGCAGTGGGTTTACATCATTGACCCTTGATTGAAAGATTCCATCGGATGTTCAACTTCAACTCATTCATTCACACTCGATGGATTGTACTAGAGTATCTTGGGAGTCATTGACATCAATGGTGATTTCCCTTGCACTTGTTAATGGTTTTATCAATGACCGGTAATCAAGTGGTTTCTGCCATGTTCGACTTCAACACATGTAATCACATGGTTAGATTCGTACTTTGGGTGATGAGATTGAAGACCCTAGTTATCATCTCTTTTGTCCAGGTTGCGATGGAGTATGTATAATCTGCGACACATAGATCCATTGTGTATGTCTCGTGGCTATGTTGTCTCAATTTAAATTTTCTCGCATAGATCCACAGTGTATTCTTGGTGGCTATGCTATATTCTGATGGCATGGACCTACAGTGTATGATTGGTGGCCATGACCCAGGTCTACAATTTTCATCAGTCTATGATCTGAGTATGGGAATGCCTACCTCAGAATTGGTATATATAATATTCTGCAGATGCTTGATTGTTCACAGGTTTCTGATTAGGTGTGCTCCTGGTTCCCGACACACACATGTAGCTTACAAAGTCTTTCGGCTGTCATTGATTCCAACCTCATCCTTTGGGGGGCATTCTATTACCCATGATTTTGGTCATCATGATGATGTATTGATGATGGTGTACTCAGGATCTTCATAAGAACTTTCTCCTGAGAAAAATTACTTTCATCTCTTCCAAGAAAACTCATTTTTGAAGAAGGTTCGCAGGCTACTAGTATATTTGGGTGCGAGAATGCCTGATTCTTGCAGGCTGCTTTAAGCCAGGGTGTGAACTTCTTGCACTGTGTTGAATAGCCAGGGTGTGAAATCTTGCTTAAGCATGGAAAAAAATATGAATTCTCGATGCTTCTAGAAGGGAATCTTCTAGAAGGATGGGCTGGCATTCAAATGGTTATCCTAGTACTGGATTCCCTGATATTTTGGGATCATTCTTATCCAAGTAACTATCTCATTCTCTCCTATATATTGAGGGAATTTGTCATGGAAAAGGTTAAGCAAAATTCATTGGAGAATTGGTGAAAGAATTGTGTGAAGGACTTAGCATTGAACAACAACTTAGAGACTCTAGCAAGTCTATCAAGAGGATTTGACCTTCTTCATGCAAGGATTGAGAAAGTGTGTGTGTTGAAGCCAAGGGCCATCAAAAGGAATCTTGTGACATCAAGGCCCAAGTTGTAATCTTTGCTTTCCATTAATATGATACAGTGGCATGTCCCTTTCCCATAAAGCTATTTCCACTTTATTGTGTAATTCCTTGATCATACACATAGGTTGACAATTGAATAGATTGTGCTATCTTCACTTTGGTTGGTTTGTGTTGTCTTGTTCTTGACTTCACGAGAGCACTGGAGCAAAGATGGAGAAATAAAGACCCTAGGAAGTGATAAGAAGGTATGTTATTTGTTCTTGCCTCTTAGTTAATTCAATGGTCAAAAATTAGGGAAAGAGTCATGTCCTGTCCTGTTTTGTTCTAGATCCAGGTGGATCTAGGGAGATCTGTTAGTGTCCGCACCTACCGATTAATCCAATAACAACAAGATCTAAAGGTTTAGAGGTTGTGTATTATTTTTCCTTGAACCGTATTCTAGTTTTCTTCCCTAGTTGACAGTGTCTACACATAGCATTTGAGGGTTTTATGATCTTTGGCAGGTTTCTTACTACACCAAGGTTGATGAATTTCACAAGATTGTCAAAGGTAATATGCCCCAACCTTCTGATTTTTCTTTCTATATGCTCTACAATTTATAGCTTTATGTTTGAAATTAGAGAATGCAAAGTAATAACCAAGGAAAATGTGAGGATACCTATTTTTATAACTTCTTTGGTATTGTCTTGTCTTCCTTCCTGATGCGTGGAAGTAATCTTCTGGAGTTCTGATCATTACTTATCTTCTCTTATTTGTATTTTTGAATGTACTGAGGAGAGAATCTGCATAATATTTTTAGTTAACATGTCTTTCCTTTTGAGAATAACCTATTCCATTTTTATTACCTGAATCCCTTTGCATGGTAATAATCTTATCTAATATTTAAGAGCTATTTTTAGATTTTGTTTGAATGATTTTTGCATCCAGTTCCTTTTTTAGATGAACTATTTCCACCTCCATTCTTTCACAAGTTATTTGTTTTTCCTTAAGAGACTTTTCCAGACTTTATTCGATCTTATTTGCTTCTAATATTTTTTTTTTCAGATTGCTCATGATTTTTTCCATCTCCTTTTCTTCTTGTTCATGTTTTTCCTTTTGTTCAACTACAAAACTTTTCAATTGTCTATATCTGGTTTTGTATTTTCTTAATTCATCCAAGGCACTGAGAAGTTCTTCCTCCATATTAACTTCTGCTTCATCTTCTAACTCCTTCTCATGTTTAATTTTTTCTATCTCATTAGATTCTTCAATACCTAAGAAAAGGACTTCATCATCATTAGATTCATCATTCTCACTAGACTCTGACGAGCTATTGTTTTCTTCTTTTGAGTAGAAATTATTTTTTCTTTTGTAAAACCTTTTCTTGTAGTTGGGTTTTTCCTTCTTCTTGTATTATTTGGTTTTATTTTCTTCATCTTCAAGGTCCTCCTTGGGATAGGGACACTTGATGCAAAATGACCAACTTTTCCACAGTCAAAACATTTGAAGGAAGCTTGCCTTTGTACTTCCCTGATCTTTTCTGAAGTTTTCTAATGAAATTGGCTTCTTCCACATCATATTCTTCATGATGGTAGGATTGAAGTTTTTTCTTCGGATTTATCTTTGTTTTAGATTCTTTGAAAACTGTTTCATCTTTTGTTGATTTATCATTCCTTGTTCTCATTTCATATGCTGTAAAAATTCCATGGAGATGATCAATTGTGAATGTGTCTAGATCAGATCTATCTTCAATTGAAGAAATCTTTGCATCATATCCCATAGGTAATGATCTTAGTATTTTTTTCACAATGGGTTTATCTGTAATCTCTTCTCCTGCCACTCTAATTTAGTTAACCACTTCATCTACCCTATGAAAATACTCAACAATATTTTCTTCTTCTTTCATTTTCATATTTTCAAACTGAGTTCTATAGGTATGTAGTTTGGCTTCTTTGACTTTGTGATCCCCTTCATATACAACCTCCAACTCGTCCTAGATTTCTTTGGCTGATTTGCAATGCATAACCTTCACACATATAGAATTAGTCAACCCTGCTAGAATTCCATTAACTACTCTTTAGTTGTCATTACAGATTTTCTTTCCTGTAGTGTATTTGGGTGGAGTAGTTGGTGCAGTGTAACCATCTACAACAGATTGCTAGATATCAAAACCATGAGCCAACATGAAGTTTTTCATTATTATTTTCCACAGATCATAGCCTCCTCCATTGAACAATGGTGCTTTGTTGTTGGACATTCCCTTTTATTGATACATCTGCAGGATCTACCTTCAATTTTGCAGGACTGTTCTGAAGGAATCTGCTCTGATACCAATTGAAGGATCAAATCCTTTCACTGAGAGGGGGGCTGAATCGGTGACACACCAATTATATCAATTTTTCATTTATTAATGCAAACAGAATTTTAACAAAGTATTTTATCGTGGAACTGAATTGGGAAAAACCACAAACTATTTTCTATTAACTGCAAAATTTGTTTTACATGTTACATAGAAGGAATATGTACTTCCTTTTCGATCAACACCAACTGATCATGATGCACCAAAACCCTGGTTCACCAACACCAGTTGGTAGGAGGCTACAACCCCCTATTTAGTCAGCTACAACTGAAAAGGAAGAACCAACTCCCTCTATAAGCACCAACCTACCCTTGGACCACCCAACCACCCTTAATACATAAGTATCTTCAACTTTTCTTCCTGGAATCTTCTTCAGCTTTTGATCTTATGATCTAGACTGCAGAGACAGATTATTCTCACCTCTCTTTCTTGTTTATATATTCTTCAAAACAACATGATTTTTATACATAGTGTCCCTTTATTTGTAGCATCGCACCTCTTTGTTTAACTTAACCATAAACACAATTTTAACATCTTTATCGTGAAGGTTTGTCATAAATTTATTAGAGGTATGGATCAATTTTTATCCTTTAAACTCGATCCTGAATCTCGATTATTTTCACAGAAACCAAATTCCACGGAGGCGCTTCCTTCAAACCATCACATATGACCGAGCGTTACAGTACCAAGGGATTACCAGTTACAGTGACGTATCATAATTTCCTTTTTAAAATATTATGTCATATGACCATCGGCGGTGACCACACGCTAGTTCAAGTGAGTGCTTGAGCGCTCATCAAATCAACAGTCACGATTCACTCTTCTAACATGATGGATGGATTACGGAACTTCGCACTTCCAAACTTTGGGTTTTCAACATTTCAAAAACTTCTGAATCAGATTTTTCGAACAGATCGAATAGTTAGCATCTATTTCATGGAAACGTATTAATCATTAGATTTAATTCTTTACAAGGCTTAATCTGACGTCCTGGACTTAATCAAGCGTTGATATGGATGGCCACCATTTAATATGGGTCTTTGGACTTCGTAGATTTCAGATCTCAACACCTTCTTTCCTCCAGAGTGATCACTTGTTGTGGTAAGTCATGATACGGTGGAGACCGCTTGTTGTCGATTAACATTTGAGCTTACACTATCCTTCCACTGTAGTAGATCGATGGTCAAGAATACACCTGACACCAGATCGATGATAGAGATCTCCTTTGGGTCTTCATATTTCAGAGATTTTGAGTCTCAAACCCTTTCTTTCCTTCGGAGTGATGTCACTTACTTATGTCACTTGATGACGTGTCATGGCCCTAGTAGCTTCCACGTGTCACTCGAATTTGTGATTTGCATGTACCTGAAATGATGAATCAACTTAACACTTGTCATTGTCTAATTGTGCCATGTGTCCTTACTGACGTACTCTTCCTGACTTGTTCATGTTGACGTGGTCTTCTGAGTGTCCTTGCTAACGTGGTCTATTGACCAACAGCCTTGATCCAATGATCCTCGTATGTCCTCCAAATTTGACTGTCGTTATTCATTTCAGATTTTTGGGCTTAGGGTATTCCAAATCTCAAACTCTCCATAGCATAAACTCCTCTCATCTTTATACGCGAAGTGAAAGATGTTCACTCGATCTGGATCTTGGATCAACGACTCGATCTATTTACAGTGCTGCTCTACTAGCTTATCATGTCCTTCCACTCAGAATGATCCAACGAATAACGAAGATTCTCATTTCAGGGATTTAAAATCTCAAACTTTCTAGAGCAAGACCTCCTCACAACTTTAGACCCGAAGCGAATGTTGTTTGTTGATCAGGGTCTTGGATTGACGACTCGATCTTTCTGTGATGCAACTTTGATAACTCATCCTATCCTTCCACTCGAAATTTATTTGACGGTTGACGAGAATTCACATAATCGAATTCTCAATCATTTTTCCCTGCTTATCCTGTCCTTCCACTCAAAAGTGATCCAATAGTTGTGAAGATTCTTGAAGCAGATCCACTATTAAGGATGATTGCAAACCACAAATTGCGAGTGATTTAACATGTCACCCAAACTTTGCAATGGGAATTTGTTCTCTATTCGTGAGTCAACCATAATCGTTGATCTTTGAAGTTATAAGATCAGACAATCCTAACTAATTGCGGTCTTGGAACAAGTGTTATGTTTAATTCTCCTTTCAATTTTCACAATCTATCCCTGCCATAGATGTGGCGATTGTGCATCTGACAGTTACAATTTAATCTAAATTAAGATGGTTGTTTGTTGAATCAACAACAATCGTAGATATTTGAAGCTATGAGATCTGACGATCTCAATGGACTGCGAGATTGTAACTAGTGAGTAGTTTAATTCTTCTTTTGATCTCTGCAATTTATCCCTACCATAGATTTGGTGATTGTGCATCAACAGTCTTGATTTATTGTTATTTTCATCGTTCCATACCTACTAAATTTCAATTCACCATCTCTTCTGATCTTTATATCTTCATTTGCTAACCCTCTTCATATTTTATCAAGGAACATTGTTGATCCTATCGTGATCAACAATAATAATGAATTTCTTCAACTTTAAGGTGATGGTCTTATGTCGATTCTTTTTCTTCCTGAGATTAACATTACTTCTTTTCTTACTATGACTATTTACATCAATGACAACACATGAATGACAATTTGTCCAACACTAACTTCTGATCAACCTACTGAAGTGAACCACAGTTCACATGTTTCTTATCTACCTCGTTGGGCTTCTAAGACAATTGATCATGTTAGAAATGATGTTGGTCTTTCCTCCTATGGATGAAAAACTCAAATTTCAAAGAAACATGCCAGTGCTTCCCTCATGAATCAATTCCTTGAAACGTCTTATCTTGTTACCTACTTTGATGTCGAAGGACGACCCAAATGGGAACAGGAAATGAACACTGAAATTGATTCCTTTTTGAAGAATAAAACCCGGGACTTGGTTTCCCGTCCTCATGGAAATAACATTGTGAAGTGTCGATGGGTCCACATGACCAAATTTACCTCTGAATGTGTTTTTGAGTGACATAAAATATTCCTCATCACGAAGATATTTTCGTAACAAGAAGGCATCGACTACTCTAAAACATTTTCCCACATTGCAAATATGAACTCTGTTCAATTGATTCTTTCCCTTGTTGTTCATTTTGGATGGAAGATTAATTATATGGATGTGAAGAGTGCCTTTCTTCATGGATAAATATTTGAAGAAATGTACATGGAACAACCACCTATATTTGTGATGGATTCCAATTTGTTATGTCAACTCAAGAAGTCACTTTATGGTTTGAATCATGCGAAAAATGATATAAATAATAGGAATGCATGAAAAAATCATGCTCGTTATCTATAAATAATCAATTGTATCATTTTCCATTGCAAATCTAATAATCTGTGTAAAGTTCCTATCAAAACATTCATAAGCCATTTTCCAAAACATTCTTGTATGCTTAGATTATTTCTTTTGTCAAAATTTCCCTTTCAAACTTTATAATGATATAAGTTTAAATGATCAAACTCAAATGATAAATTTCCATACAACATCCTTTTGACCAGAAAAAATAAATTCGATGTCATATAAGGGTCTTCCATCATAAACAAAACAAAGTATTATCTTAATCCATCATTTAAAATTAAATAAACAAAGGAAAAAATATAAAATTAAAGTGAAGTATGATTTGGGAAATATGGGAATAATGCTTAGAAAGTGATACATAATGCGGGGAAATTCCCAATTCATGTAAAAATAAAGTTTTCATTTATATATTCGACTTGTAATCCTTTTCAACATATGCATTTTATATTTTCGCTTTACCAGCTCAAACCTTGCATCAAACGATATCATTAAAAACTATTTGAATGTCTAGCTAGAAATGACTTCAACAAACATTCACTTCTTTTGTAATCAATATCAATTCTCAATATCATGTATATTCGATAACGTGTTAAAAAATTAATGCAGAGGTTGACATGATTTAGAAAAATAGGATTATCATATATGCCATATAGAGAAAGAACGACATGGCCTCAATATTTGAATGACGAACAGAGGAGGTTTTGAACCATAAACATTTATTTTGAAAATACTACTACTCCATCAAATTACTCAATAATTTAATCAGTGCAAAACTATGAGTTTAAATGGGCGAAAATAGCTCATAAATCAAACGAGATCACACCATCTTGTCAATACTAGTAATAGTATGAACTTGGGTAGAAAAGAAAGACTGAAGGGTTTAGTTCTACAATCATCAATGGAATCAAAGAGTGCACAACCTCTATAATAAATAGGAATAAGACTGAGCACTAAGTACGCATAACTCTATAATAAAACCAAAATAAAAACCAATCCATAACTATGCCATAACCAGGACCTTTGAATATAAGATTTTAAACATTCTAATGAGAATGGGAATAGTCATAACATATATGGATTCCTTTGAACTTTACTGCATGCAACAAATCATTTATCTAACCAATATTTAGACCCATATACTAAACCAACAAACCAATTCTAAATTCACATATGTCTTGGAAACAAACTCTTATAAAATGATAATAATTCTCGAGTAACAAACTCAACACAAATAAAATGGGTCTACTAATATAATTGTTGTTTGTATAAATTTGCGATAGTTAACATCCTGTATGAAAATTCAAAACCCAATTCAAAACTTAATCAACCATCCATTATGAAAATGTGGGTTCGAATCATAACCCAAACAACACTCAACAAATATCCATTATAGCCAACATGGGTTCAACCCATAACCATACTCAACAAGATAAATGACAAGAGTTTTGAAGGCTCGTTGCAACAATAGTCGATAGACTGTATTCAAGATCGAACCCAGATCAAAACTTATATTATATAATCCAATAAATTATGTTAAAAATCATTCTTTTTATGTTTATGTAAATATTATGGATACGATTGGACATTTCTCTCTAATTGATGGGGGATTTGGCCCCAATTTTATGTCTAATATTATCATGGAAGGGTCAGGTATTTGATATGCCAATGAAAATCCAAAGAGTATGTTGTCTTACAAAAGTCAACAAGAAGCCACTATTGGTAAAATCAAAGATGTAACTTTGGTTGTGTGTGCTCATCCAAATATCAAGACCACTTGTCATATTCAAGTAATTGATATGCCATTTAGCAACTATTATATCATCTTAGGAAGAACTTGGAAATCATTAACCAATGGATAGATTTCGTTGGATGGAACACACATGTCCCTTCCAAAAAATGTAAATAATATAATTGTTCTTTGGGAGGGACGAAACTCACCATACATTGAAAGAGTTCCTCAACTACATCTTAATTACATTGAAGAAGATATAGGTGTCTACTCAATTTTTCTAGAGGAATATAATGATTCATTGCAAATATTTTGGACCCTAAATATGGTATGTGGCACATGCAATTTCATTGTGCATTCTCAAGTGAAGGTAATGGAGTTGGCATATTATTGTACTCATATGTAGGAAAAAATCACAATTTATCTGACATATTAGAATTTGCATGTAAAATAATGTATTAGAATTTGAGGCCTTGATTATTGGATTAGAGAATGCATTCAATCTTGGTTGTTATCATGTTTCTATATTTGGGGATTCGGAAATTATTTTCAATTTGGTTAGAATAATTTATTCCGGGCCACCTTATAAATTATTGAAAAGGTATACACAAGCGGTTTGGAAACTAATCTCTAATCTTGTATCTTTCAATATTACTCATATCATGAGCGATTTGAATTCTATGGTTGATAGGCTAGTTGTTTTTGCAACTATCCCTACAAGGAAATTGCTCCCTAAGAGGATAGATTGTACATTTATATCAATATATCATCCTCATTTTCTAGATAATGTTGAATCTTGACAAGTTTTTCCTGAAGATGAAAGTATATGTACCTTTTTGCATAATGCGATAATTGAAAAGAAAAAATATTGTATCTTTAGAAGATAACAAATGTCGAAAGGGGTTGACTCTAGAAATCCCATTCTTGTATAGTGATGTAGGGAAAAAAAGGAAAACAAAGAGGAGGAATAAAAAAATATATAGGAAGTCACATTTCCATGAACATTGAGACTCAGGAAAATCCAAAGACTCTAAATATTGGAGATTGATGTTTAGAGAAAAAAAAAAAGAAATTTACATATATTTTTCATGAATTTAAATATATCTTTGCATGGTCTTATTAGGATTTACATGGTTTTGATCCTAGTGTAATTCAACATGCAATTACAATTAAGGAAGAAGAAAAAATAGTAAGGAAAAGACAAAGACCAATCAATTCTACACTAGAAGAAATGATTAGGATAGAGATTGAAAAGCTTATTAATTCCCATATAAGTTTTCCTATGAAGTATTCAGAATGGGTATCTAACATTTTCTCGGTATGGAAAAAGAGCAGCAACGTAAGATTATGAGTTGAGTTTCGTGCCTTGAATAGAAAAAATGTTAAGGATAATTTTCCTTTTCCTAACATGGAACCTATTTTACAACAAGTGGAAGGATCTCAGATGATGTCACTTCTTGACGTTTTTTTAGGATACAATCATATTGATGTCAAGAGGATTGAAAATTATAAAACCATATTTACCACATGTTGGGGCACCTTCACTTATGAATGAATACCTTTTGGATTAATTAATGCAAGTGTTAATTTCCAAAGAGTTATGAAAATAAATTTTGACGATATGATCGATGAAATAATTCAAATATATCTTGATTATTTAACTTTTTATTCAAAAAACTAAGAAGATCGTTTTGATCATCTAAAACAAGTTTTTCTTCATTGTATAAAATTTGGAATGTCTTTGAATCCTACAAAATCTATTTTCGGTATCAATGTAGGAAAAATCCTCAGACATATTGACAGAAACTCCCCTTCTCTCCTGGGGATACCGAACCTCTCAGTCTTGGATCTTCAAATTCCTGAGATGAATTGGTTGCTCGGCCTTTAATAAACCCTAAATGCTTAATGCACAGGTCCCTTTAATGTTACTTGCAAGTTCGAGTTACCCGTAACTCCACTCTTCGGTGCTTTTGGAAACACGAACTTTGTGAGTGCTATCCACATGCTAGAATCTTCCTCTTACATGACCACGAGATATGACCATGGGCCAGCCCCTTCACAACTTTGGGATTCAACAATATGGTGACCTCCACCTTGGGTTCCTTTCGAAACACCTTTCCTTGAATTCACAATCTCTGTCATGTATCCTCCTGGATCTGACGACCCAACTATGCTTCAGGTTTCACGACTTCATGAAATTCCCCATTCACTTCACACAAAGACCTCTGAACCTCTGTCTCCAGTATTTTTTCTAATCCAATGCCACATGTCCTCCTTGCAGCCAATGGTTAATATTGCTTCAAGAGTTCGTGAGTTCACGATTCTTCTCTTACAATAGCTCCAAACTTCCCAAACCACGAAATACCAAAATTCTTTATGGCTATCCTCCATGCAGTTCTCCCATATCTGACGATATAGAATAATCTCTCTTTCGTCTGGAACATCTATGGCTCGTTAGTTTTGGGAAACCTTAAAGTGATCCTCCCTTTGAATTTTTCTCGCAGTTCTCCCTCCTGATCTTATCCTTCGTCATAATTTTTCTTCCGTAAATGCTCTTTTCGATACTTAGTTGAAAATTCATCCTATGAACAGCTTGCATTAGGTTCTCCTCCAAAACTCAATTTCCTTGCGGATGATTGCACACACCCTGCGAATGTTCTTTGCACACTTCTCTGCAACTAAAGTCATGATACTCCTCCCGAGCTTACCAGATAAAATGGACTCTGTCACGCACACCTTGCAGACACTATGCACTCCTTGCACATACAAGTTCACGTTATCCCTTTTGAGCTGTGAGTGGAGATAGACTCTGTCAATGCACCCCTTGCAGACATTATGCACACTTGCACTCGCTCATAGAAGAGAAACAATTGAAACTTATTAAAATCTCACAGATTCATACATCTATCCATGTAAATGCATGCGTAAATACAAGAACAATAAATAACAGATAATTCCAACAAACAAGAAATCTACCACTCATTCATTCAGATAAACGCATTAGCACCAAACATTTGGGACAATGCTCCTCTGTTACATTCATTCAACTGAAAATTACATATATTCATACACTGCTTCTCGATATCTCTCATCTCTCCCCTACAATGGTGATAAACCTCGATAACTACAATGCCAACAACAAATTCAGTAGCTCCTCAACAACTAGAGAGCCAACAATCTCTACTTGGAAACAATACAAATATTTATACAAGGGGGCTCTCTGAGTTCTTCCCTTGAATTATTCTAAATCTATCTTATCAAATTAAAAGATATCATCTACTAATATTATTACAATAAATATTTGTGACAAATAGATCAGATCAAACATATCAAATATGTACTGCACTTAGCTACATTAAAATAAATAAATTCTCTGATTTATTCATAAAATTATCCAGGTCTACAACATTTAAATATGTTCTTTAATTACAACCCCTTCGAAAATATTTGTGTGATACGCATTCTTAAAAATTTAAATCCCTTCAAAATGTGCGCTAGTGCACCTAGCTATCCTCCACTTGTGCTTCACTGGAAATGCTCCTGCATCATACTCCTTTGGATGAAAAAATCATGGACTCATGTCCATGAGCTTCTGCACTGAACTTCCATGCTTTGTTTACCCAACTGGCATCTCTTATTGGTCGTCCTTTCCACATTACCGAATATTCAAAATATGTTTTCCTTTTGGTCTTCTTATCAACTCGATGATCTATGATCTGTTCCATCTGCGACTTCTCTATTCCAGGAATTTGTTTCTCCCAATACATATCCTTCTAATCTTCAGGTCCTTCAGCTCCATATCCCCTGTAAGGATACAAGTCTACAATGTTGAATATGGGCGATATACCCACCTCTTATGGCAGCTCTATCTCATAAGAATTCTCGCCAAATATTCTTAGGATTTTTCACAATCCTATCTTCTTCAACTTTATCTTATTATATGTTCCTTTGGGGAAAATCTCCTTCCTAATATGTGATAGAACTTGATCTCCAACTTCAAATTCATGTTTTCTCCTGTGTTGATCAGCTCTATGTTCATATTCATTGTTGTTGTTCTTCAACTGCTCTTTGATCTGATGATGAAGCTCCTACATTTTTGTAGCGAAGTCTTTGGCTCCAACGCTCCTAAATTCACTTTGCTCTAGATCCCTCAATTCTGACACTCCCCTCAGATTCATTCCATGCACTATCTGAAATGGACTTTTTCCGGTAATTCCATTCACTAAGTCATTATATGCAAACTCTTCTTGTGCTAGAATCTGATCCCACTGACTATGTTGTTCAGTGACCAAACTTCTCAACAAATATTCTAAACTTCGATTCACTACCTCAGTTTGTCCATCTGTTTGAGGATGATATGTAGAACTAAAGGATAGTTATGTTCCCAACTTATTCCACAATGTTCTCTAGAAATGACCAACAAATTTGGTATCCCTGTCTGAAACAATATTCCTGGGCAATCCATGGAGTCTTACAACTTATTTGAAAAATAAGTTAGCAATGTGTGTTGCATCACTAGTCTTCTAGTATGGGATAACGTGTGCCATCCTTGAAAATCTTTCAACTACCACAAATATTGAATCACTTCCCCTTTGTGTTCTCGACAAGCCTATCAAAAAATCCATTCTTATTGCATCCCAATGCCTCTCTAGAATATGACATGGTTGATACAATCCAGTATTCTTATTTTTTCCTTTTGCATACTGGAAAATCTTACACTTGTTCACAAACGTCTTCACCTTTGCTCTCATACCTAGCCAATAATATGAACCGTTCAACTGTGCAAACATTTTTTCATGGAAGAAATGCTCGGCTAGACCTCCACTATGCTTTTACTTCAACAAATTATCCCTCATCGAACACTTTGGTATGCATAACTGGCATCGTTTGAACAAAAAAACATCCCGAGTTAGATATTTGACCCACTGGTTTCTGTCTCTAAGCACAGGATTCACACATGCTTCATATGCCTCCTTGAAATCTGGATCACTATGATACATTTCCTTAAGGTGGTCAAACCCCAAGCTCTTCACTTGAAATTCCTGCAGAATTAGATATCTCTTGCTCAATGCATCATCAACCTTGTTAGCATTAACAGAAATATTTTTAATGACAAAAGTGAAATTTTGCATAAACTCTATCAACTTGGCATGTCTCTGGTTTAACTTCTCTTGTCTGGTTATGAATTGTAAATCTTGATTATCACTATACAAAACAAACTCCTTTGGAAAGATATAGTGTCTCCATTTCTTCAAGGCTTGAAGTATGGAATATAACTCTTTATCATATGTGGATCACTTCCTTTTATCATCATTAAACTTCTCACTAAAATATGCAACAAGCCTATTATCTTGGCTTAATACCGCTCCAATTGAAAATCCACTTGCATCACATCTCACCTGAAATGTCTTTCCAAAATCCGATAATACCGTAATCAATTGTTCTGTTATCTTATCCTTCAATGTGTTGAAGCTCTTCTTAGTATCCTCTGTCCATTTGAAATACTTATTCCTTTTCTTCTCTATGTCCATCATTTGTGCACCAATCTAACTAAATGTTTTTATGAACTTTCAGTAAAAACTTGCCAATCCATGGAATCTTTTTAACTCAAATATACTCCTTGGTGATGGCCATTCTCTGATTTCTTTCACCTTCTTGGGATCCATATTCAATTCATTCTAAGATATCAAAAAACCAAAATAAATGAGTTCTATATTCATGAAAGAGGATTTCTTTAAATTTATCAACAACTTCTCCCACTGTAACCTCTTCATCCCTAATATTAAGTGTCTCAGATTCTCTTCTTTAGTTTTACTGAAGACTAGTATATCATCGAGATATACAATCACAAACTTACCAATAAAATCTTTCAACACTTCATTCATCAATATCATAAAAGTACTTGGGGAATTCGTTAAGCCAAATGGCATAAAAATCCATTCATACAATCCCTCATTTTTTTTAAGGCTGTATTCCACTCATCACCTTCTCTCATCCTTATCTGGTTATATCACTTTTCAAATCTATTTTTGAAAAATAGTTTGCTCCAGTCAAGCAATCCATCAAATCATCCATCCTCGGTCATGAAAATATGTATCTAATGGTGATCTTATTTATGGCCCTTGATTCTATACAAATTCTCCACCCTACATCCTTATTCAGACTCAATATAGTTGGTACTATGCATGGACTCAATCTTTCTCTAACCAATCCTTTGTCTAACAGATCTTGAACCTGTCTTTTCACCTCCTCATTCTCTTGAGGCATCAACCTGTATGCGGTTTTGTTTGGAAATATTTCTCCTGGTATCAAATCAATGCGATGGTTGATACTTCTGATAGGTGGCAATGAACTTGGAAACTAATCCACTACTATGTCAGCAAAATTCTCTAACAGCTCCTGAATTTCCTCAGGAAAATCCTCCATAGAAGTACTTGTAAGGACAACTCTCGCCTTCCTCACTACAATGAAATACATTTCCTATTATTTCTTAACTTCACTCAGGATTTCCTTCCCACTCATGAGAAGTATGCTCATGTTGGCTTCATCCTTCACTTTCTTCTCTGCAATTGGAAGTAACATATGTGTCCTACCATTCTTCTCCAAGGTGTAAGTATTTATTCTCCCATCATGGATCACATTCCTAACATACTTCCATCATATTCCCAAAAAGACATGACATACATCCATGGGAATAACATCACATAGAATTTCATCTCTATATCCTCCTATCTTAAATTCAACCAGGCATTGTTTAGTGACTATGACCTAATGACCCTTTTCCAACCATGAGATTTTATACGTTGTTTGATGTACAGTTGTCTCTAGCGAAAAATTCTCTGCCATTTATGTGGGTACTAAATTATTAGTGCTCCCACCGTCAATTATCACCTTGCATACTCTGTCCTTATTTTTGGAAGCTATCCTGAACAAACTATTCCACTACACCAATTTTTCAACTTCTAGCTTTGGCATCAAGAGAAATTTCTTCATCATCAAATAACTCCCATCTTCTTCTCCTTCTTCCTTTACATCCTCCTTCTGCGCTTCCGAAATGTGATCTTCACCTCCTTCTTTATTCCTCTCGGGACATTCCCAAGACATGTGTCCTACCTTTCCAGAGGCATAACACTTTATCTCACCTTCTGTACCTTTTCCTTTTCCTCTAGGAAAAGCGTTTCTACCACCACCCTGCCTTCCTTGGGAACTTCCTTCTCTCTCAGAGTGACTATGTGGTTTCTCTGTCTCACCTTTGGGCTTATATGTCTTGTCATGGGAAAATCCTTTGGATCTGTTCAATATTCTACTTCTATTTTGTTGACTCTGATTCCTGGCCAACTTCTATTCTACTTTTAGCGCAATCTGATACACATCCTCTACTGTCTTTACTGTCATCATGTTGATCTTGTCCTGGATTTCATATCTCACGCCATTGATGTACCTGGAAACTTTTTCATCATCTCTCTCTTTTTGTCCAACCATGTTGTTTAGTCTATAGAAGTCCTCCGTGTATTCCTTCATAGTCATTCCTTTATATCTCGGGTTCTGCAATATCCTAAATAGATTTATCCGGTAGTCCTTGGGTATGAATTTCTCCTTTATATGGGCTACAATTCGATCGCAACTCCTAATATTTTGTTTTCCTTTACTTTTCCTGTCAGCCTGTAGTTTATCCCACCACAGTGCTACATGTCCTTTCAACCCAATGAAAACATGTTTTACCTTTTTCTCCTCATCGACATCTGCATAATCTAAATACTTTTCCATTGTTCGTATCCAATCAAACAAATCTTCGATGTCCAAATTTCCCTTATACATTGGAATATCTATCTTGGCTCTAGCTCCTACCTTAACAACCACTTTTAGTAAGTGCTCTTCTGTAGCATCCTCCGCTAAATATTCTTCAACTTCCACTTCTTCATTTTATGCATCGCTAACGTCTCCAGCATCAGGTGCTCTTCTTTGTTCTATTTCCATGGTGTCCGGATTTGCACGCAGTTCTCTCATCTCCCTTTCCATAGATCTATTTTCTAGGGGAGACTCTACACGTATCCTAGGAGACATTTTGTTGATGTATCTCATACCACTCATTGATATCAACCTAATTATTTATCTCCTTTATCTACAAAAGTCAATTCTATATCTTCTCCGATACCACTCCTGACGCAAACCCCCCTTCTCTCATGGGGATCCGACAACCTCCTGGTCTTGGATCTTTGAATTCCTGAGCTGAATTGGCTCCTCGGCCTTCGATAGACCCTAAATGATTAATGCACAAGTCCCTTTAGTGTTATCCATAGGTTTGATTTACCTGAAACTCCACTCTCCTATGCTTTTGGGAACACCAACTTTGCAAGTGCTAGCCCCACGCTAGACTCTTCCTCTTATGTGACCACAGGCTATGAATGTGGGCCAAATCCTTCACAATTTCGGGCTTTGGAAATATTGCGACCTCCACCTTGGGTTACTTCTGAAACACCTTTCCCCAAATTCATGAATCTTCGTCTCGTATCTTCTTGGATCTGACGACCCAACTATGCTTTGGGTTTCGTGACTACACGAACTTCCCCATTCACTTCACACACAGATCTCTGAACCTCCGTCTCCTAGATTTTTTCTAATTTGTTTCCATGTGTCCTCCTCGTAGCCAACAATTAAGATTTCTTTGCAGAGTTCATGAGTTCACGACTCTACTCTCACAATACCTCCAAACTTACCAAACCCTGAAATACTGAAATTATTTATGGTTAACCTCCATGGAGTTCTCCCAGATCTGACGGTGTGGAACAATATCACTTCCCTCCGGAATGGATCTGGCCTATTAGTTTTGGGAAACCTTAAAGGGATCCTCCCTTTGAAGGTTTCTCACAATTCTCCCTCCCAAGAGTGTTCTTCCTCATAATTTTTCTTCTGTAAATTCTCTTTGCGATACTTAGTCGAAAATTTAGCCCATGCATGCCTTGTAGTAGGTTCTCCTCCACAACTCAATTTTATTGCGGATGATTACGCACACCTTGTGAATGTTCTTCACACACTTCTCTGCAACTAAAGTCACACTACTCCTCCTAATATTACGAGTTAAAATGGACTTTGTCACACACACCTTGCGGATTCTATGCACTCATTGGACATATAAGTTCACATTATCCCTTTTGAGTTGTGAGTCAATATAGACTCTATCAATGCACCCCTTGTGGACACTATGAACACATGCACTTGCTCGTAGAAGAGAAAAAATTGAAACTTATTAAAATCTCATAGATTCATACATCCATCCATGTAAATGGATGCATAAATACAAGAACAAGAAATAACAGAGAATTCCAACAAACAGGAAATCTACCACTCATTCATTCAGATAGATGTATCAATGCCATACATTTGGGACAATGCTCCTCTATTCTATTCATTCAACTGAAAATTACATATATCTATACAATGCTTCTCATTATCTCTTAGCTCTCGGCTACAATGGTGATAACCCTCGATAACTACAATGTCAACAACAAATTCAGAAGCTCCTCAACAACTTTTTGACGGGAAAATTTGACATGCCGTCAACTAGAAGAATAGATCCGGTCCGGGGTTGTCTAAATAACCCAAGCCATTTGGTGTAACCTATTCTGATGGGTTTAATGGCTCTGTTAGCCAACTAGGGTCCTAAATATAGAAAAATAAAATAAAATAACTAAAGAAAAGATTCTAACAATCGACACAATAATTACAAATATTTACCTAAGAATGTGAATATACAAATGATTATGAATAGTTTATATACAGTTTACAAGGTTTGCATGAAATCTTGCGAAAATGATTGTTTGATAAAGTTTCTTAATCAAATATGAACAACACTTATTTTTGTCTTTTTTTTAAAGATATTAAATAAATAAATAGTAAATGAATACAATTGAAATAGTGACTCAAAAATAGTCAAAGCTAATTAATGTAATCATCGTTTCATTCATAAACAACTTGACTAAATAACACACAGAATAACCTGTAGTTGATCAAAAAAACTGGTATTATCTTTCTGTGTTGTATGAGTTCCTGCGTGTACTGTTGTTAAGGGAAACCTATAACGGAACAATACTATCACTTCTAGAATACATTCAAAGAAGTATTTGATATTGGAGTAAATTAATAACAACAGGAAGACAACTAATTAAAAATCATGTGATCTTAAGATAAACAATATTTAAGAACGAAAGAAAACTCAATTATGAGTATTGATATTATCCACCATTTAACATTAGAAATAAATTCCACAATAATCAAATGATCGATTGATCACACATAAAAAAAGGAATAATAAATTATGGACAACATATAACATTTAACAGTATGAAAACACCATATGACAAAGTAAAGCTAAAATCAACCATAATAACATTCTCATAATACAACAGTAATGAAAGAACGAAATGGAATAAGCATTACATAGGTCTAAAGCCAAAGATGAATTGCTTTCCCATATTATTTCTCAAAATCACATGCCCATACTGTAGTCTTGGAAGATTTTTTTGGGAAAATAGAGTCTTAAAGATAAAAAAAAATTAATACATAAATCATAACAATTAACCATGTATTGATAAAACAAACTAAAGCTAATTTAAATCAATGCATAATCAATTAATCAAAGAATATGAATATACTATAATAAAAATAAAACCATTTTACTCATAGGACAAAAGCCATTAAGCAACCTGGAATTCCATATTCTTTTTTGAAAATACTCGTCCATTCTCCCAAAGATTCCAACCATCCGTTACTCCAATTGAAAAGAGAAAAAAGTTTACAAAAGAAATAATATACAAAAGAGAAAGGATAAAAATCCTTCTCTCCAATTCTTGGATCTCAATGGCTCTGAACATTCTCATATATTTGTAAAATGAATGAAAGTTTGGGCGTCACTACTAGTTTCCTGACCTGAAATTTGCCTCGTAAAGAGACACAAATATATCTCAAATCGTGCATTTGTTTGGGAAAATCTTCACGTGGAAGGTAAACGAGTCCATTTTGGAAATGGATTTTCAACCGTTTCTTCAAATTCCTCATGGATAGCTGCAATCAGTCCTGCAACATCACCTGTCTGATCTTGATGCCTTTCCAAATTTTATCTGTTATTGCTCATAAAATTATTTGTAGCAATCCAATATTATTTTTGGACCAATCATCTTGAACGTATTTGAATAATAAAATCAAGCCATGATCAGATCCATACCAAATAACTAATAATAGAAACCTGTGAAACAAAAAGAAACCTAAATTAATAACCTAAAAATTATGAATAAAACAAAATCTAGAACAATAAAATAAAAAATGAATTTAAACTAACTATAAGTTTTAAACAAACATTGTTTATAATTTCCTTTCAAATATGATCTTAAAATTCTAGAAGCTTCAAGTTAATGGAGAAGAGAAAAATATTATTTTTTGTTTTTTACAAAATCAAACAAATGATAGATAATTATTTTATTATTATTATTATTATTATTATTATTATTATTATTATTATTATTATTATTATTATGACATGGAGAATGAAAAAAGAATTTAATTAATTAA
Source organism: Picea engelmannii (assembly GCA_009831015.1). Classification (NCBI taxonomy): domain Eukaryota; kingdom Viridiplantae; phylum Streptophyta; class Pinopsida; order Pinales; family Pinaceae; genus Picea; species Picea engelmannii. The sequence continues at coordinate 583,356 of ML780775.1, read as the reverse complement.
TATCACCAAATGATTTTATGAAAATGAGATATCAACCAAGACATTAATTGATGAAGTATCGAACACATTATTCAAAATAGTCAAACTTGCTAATGAGCAAAAGAAATAACACATAATTATAATTTAAACGAAAGTAAACAATTGATAAAAATTATCGTTTTTGTTTAAATTGAGATTTCTATGTTCATTTCTAAATTTTGACATATACTCTTGTAATGAATGTCTCATACTATAGTGAATGTCTTAAGTTTGTCTCAAAGCAAGCCAAGGTATCAAACTATTTGAAAAGGTTGATTCTGTAGCTCATTATAATTATCAAGATTCTAATGGGGGCCCTTTAAATTTTATAAAAATTTAGGTGGAGTCTTTGGGGCTCAACAAATGGTGACTTACTGGGTGAAGAAATTATCTCTGAGCTGGTAAGATTTCATCTCAGAAATAAAAGAATAAGACTTGCAAAAGGATTTAAGATCCCTAAAATAAATTCACTCTTAGACCATATAGTATTAGGATAAGCTCAATGTTATAACCAGACAATAGAATTTTCTTTGCAGGGGATTATAACTTGAAATAATTTCTTCATCAAAGAGTCACAATGTTTATAAAAGAATTTCAATATCGTTGACAGAGCCACTACTACCATCAGGAATCCATAGCCTCGGCACAGATGTCATTTAACCCACTCAAATGATTTAATCCCATCCAATAGTTGTATCCACATGATGTATACTTCCATACAAGTTAATTTAAAAACATATACCTGCTACCTCTCGACCCGACATTGCTTCACTGCTCGTAGGCCTGTTCATTACCCCGACGAAGTTGTCTTGGTATCATCTGTGCATTTACCCGCTTCCAGTGAGCCTATTTAGTACCCCAACGAGTTTACACACACTTCCCACACTTAAGTTCTTCCAACCCTCTTATGTCACTTTTAAATAATAATACAATTATAGATTTCTTGATGACAAAGAGAGCATAGTGATACTGGAGGTTAATTGCAATACAAGTGAATAGTTGATCAAGTTATTTATTCTCTTTCAAAACTGGAAGTTTTATCATGGTTTAGAGATTTTATATTTCCTTTAAGAAATTATCTAGAGAGTGGGGAAGAACTTAAAAGTGATTCCTTAAGAATATGAACGGCGTAAAAAGTTTAAAGATCATCATAATTCTCAAATATTTAAAACATATATCTGGTGTAATACTCTGACAAAGATAATTTGAGGACAAAATGAAAGTGACAATTGACTTAAAAATCAATTGTCTGATCTATATCTTAATATCAGGACCTCTTTGAACTTATGTCAATTTGTTTTAAAAACACAAGTCTTAAAATAAATGCTTTCTTCGACAATAGGTCTTTGATCATAAATATATTGATTCAAAAACACAGATAAGAAGGAAACTCATTCAAAGCAATCAAAGAAAACCAAAAAACACACAACAAACCAAATCAAATTTTATTAATGGAATTCAAAATCAGAAGTACAGAAAATCAAAACAACAAAAGAAAACTTTTCAAGAAACGATTTTGGCCAAAGATAAACTTGAGCTTTTGGATCCACTAGCAACTCACTGTAAAATAAAGGGATAACTAAATCATATAAAATATCATGTGCAAGCAAGTTCTTTTATTAATATAGTGATGCATGAGATGCTACTTTGACAAAGCATTATTATTGAAAATAAAAGAGACTAAAAGAAAATAGTGTAGTAGTTGTAAAAATACAAAATTTAATTCTAATTTAGCATATAATTTTTCTCATACAAAAATAATTCAATCACCAACATATGGGCATATGATATTCGACAAAAATTAAAATTTTATCCACAGTATAAGAATTACTTAACAAAATAAATAAATTACCTCTCCCTGATGCTAATTTCCCCGTCGATCTGGTTGTTCGTTGTTGAAACTGTGTCAAACACTGCCCAAAACTGTGTTTCCACCCTGCCAACTAGGACAAATTCCTAGCTCCAGGATACCATATGGATATCCTGGCCCCCGTGCCCAAAACCTCCAGCAAACCGGTGTCCCCTGTACTGATCCTTTGCCTGACTCCCCAACTTAAACTCTCTCCAGTAAATTCCCAAATCCAAGAGAGCCCACCCCAAAAAAATCCAAGTCGAATGATAATCCTCAAATCCGTAAGCCTCCTCCGCTCATATTCCTCCACCGCCCTTTCTCCTCATTTATTTCCTTACCTACACATTTATTATCTTATCCCCTTATTAATGATTTATCCTATTATTAATTCTCCTTATCCCCTCAGTATACACAATCCTTTAATTTACCAATTAAATTTATTATCCCCTTTTAAATTTAATACCCATGTCATTGAATGTAATAGGTAGTTAATTAATTAATTAATCAATCAAAATTATAACCATTAATTAATTAATTATTACTTAATTAATATCATTATACCAATCTTTGTTTAGTTATTAACATGTTAGGAAAAATTAATTACCTAATAAATTTTTTTTACTTAATAATCCCTAAGTATATATTCAACTAGGGTTGTTACATACACCCACCCTTCAGGAAACTTCATCTCGAAGTTAAGGTATCTTATGGTACAAAGGAAAAGAAACATGGTTCACACATTCATAACAATTAACCAACATTATCAGTAAGTAAGTCAAGAAAACTCATACATACTAGTGTATATGTACAAAAAATGCATGTGTAGCTAGTACATACAAGTCTCGTGCATGTACTAATAATCAAAACTATCATCCTTTGGTAATTTATGTATGCATCCAATCCAGTCAGCAAGACTAGACTTTTATAAAAGACAACAAACCAATCAATTGTTTGAGAAATCCTTTAATTACTATTATCCAGTTCAACAATTTTTGTTTAGACAATTGTGGTTTAGTTACGTAATTATGAATATTCATATATACACATTTATTTATTTTTTGAAGGGAAAACATTAAATTCCACCACACGACAAATCTCCATAACTTCTCAACTATTACTACTCATCCTTCCTCCCTAACCTACTTCCATCTCCATTCCTATCCTTCCTCTGCTAGACTATCTTGGAGCATCAACTATATTGACCTAACTCCAAATAGAACCCGTAAGCGGAAGTGTCAGTATCTCGACCAAGATTCCCTAGAAGGCATCTGATAGTCATCATCACATGTCTTGGGGAGCATGAACTAACACCGTCCTCCCATGACTTCAAGTTTCGGAGGATACACGGTGGGAAATGCATCCACCCCTCCTAATCATAACTAGGATCCACACCCTACAATGCAATATATCGTGGCACCGTGTTGTTGGGGTTTTTGTCATCGTTTATTCAGTTTTGGGCAGTGTCATCACCTAAAATCATGCACTGGTCAACATATCATAGCAATGCATCCAAACCAATATAAATTCCACATACAATATTCATACCATAATGTTTCTCAGGTAGTGGTCCTGATATCCACTTTCATCATCATTATCCCTTGGCTATTTCATAGCCCATAACCTACAAATTAGTCTGTAACACAAACTCATACATTTCTATGCATTATCATCATGTAATTGTATACTATCATCATTTCAATTTGGTATCCCTGTACCGATAATTTAACATCAAAGTTTTCCAGTTAGAAATAGATCTCATAATATCCCATAATTCAATTTTGACACCCATTCATAAGATTATCATTTACCCAAAATAGATTTCATCATATCCAACATCATCCTAATAGCATTTAAACATTCATTAAATTCAAATTCTCACAATATGTCGCATCATATACATCACCATTAATAACATTTAAACATTCATAAAATTTACATTCACATAATAGATCGCATTACATACATCATCATCAATAACATTTAATCATTCATAAAAGTTCATAAATTTAAAGTTTAAGTGTATCACTTAATAGTTTCATTGTGACTAGAAAATAAAGTATATAGGCCTCATGTAATCTTGGATTTCTAAGTCAAAAGGTGGTGTTACATACACCCAACCTTTCAGAAACATATTCTCGAGGTGTTCAAAAAAAGTGAGGGATAGTCTCGTCGTAGTGTCTCAGCGTCTTCCCAAGTAGCAGATCCCGGACTATACTTGTCCCATTGGACTTTAACTTGGTCTACCAGACAATTCCTGAGCTGTCGGACTCTACGGTCCAATATGCGTAATGGTTCTACCGTGAGGGTTCCCATGTCCGATACCTACAATTCCTTCCAATTTAGTTTATGTGATTCATCAGCAACATAATGACGTAAAACAGATACATGAAATACATTATGTGTTTTATGCAAGTGGGTTGGCAGTACGAGATGATATGCAACGGGTCCAATTTTCTCTTGGATTCTGAACGGTCCTATAAATCAAGGTGACAACTTTTTTCCCTTCCCAAACCGTATGGTACTCTTATTAGGCCTGATACGAATGAAAACCTAGTCTCCCACTTCATAACTTCAGTCAGTCCTGTGTGCATCCGCATAGCTTTTCTGCCTATCCTGTGCCTCATTTAGTCTCTGCCTAGTCTGAATCACCTGTTCTTCCATCTCCTGAATCAATTCTGGCCCAACTGTTACTCAGTCTTCTAGTCTATCCCAACTCTATGGCATTTTGCATGGCCTCCCATACAAAGCTTCATAGGGTGGAATTCTAATGGAGCTATGAAAACTGTTATTGTAGGCAAACTCTACCAAAGGTAGGTACTTCTCCCACTGGGTTTGATTATCCATTACATACATCCTAAGAATGTCTTCTATGACTTGATTTACTCTCTCAGTTTTCCCATTTGTTTCAGGGTGATAAGTTGTTCTTAAGTTCAACTGAGTCCCCAACGCTGACTGCAAACTTGTTCAAAACCTAGAAGTGAATCTGGAGTCCCTATCTAAAATGATCTTCTTAGGTATCCCATGCAAATGGATAACCTCATTTACAAACACATGTGCCACATCAGTGACATCATAAGTGTCTCTAACCGGAATAAAATGAGCACTCTTGGTCAACTTATCCACTATCACAAGAATGGCATTGTGTCTATGAGATGTGAGCGGCAACCCCACAACAAAATCCATAGAGATAACTTCCCACTTGGACATAGGAACATCATGTGGTTGTAGGAGGCCTACTGGGTGATGGTGGTCGGCTTTCACTTGTTGACATTCTAGGCACTTGGTGATAAAATGGACTACATCGTGCTTCATGCCTACCCAGAAGAAAAGTTTCCTTATATCTGCGTACATCTTCTTCACACCCGGATGGACACAATAAAGTGCTCTATGGGCTTCCTTCAGTACGATGCTTCAAATATCCCCATTCTCAGGGATGTACATCCTTCCTCGATATCTTAACAGTCCATCTGTTTCTAGACTATATCCTTCATACTTTGCATCTAATTGCCTCCCGCTCTGGAGGTTTGAAGTAACCTTTAAATACCAATTGTCTCGTTGGAGTTGTGTCAACACATGTTCCCTCAGATTGACCTTTAAGGTTACCAAGGAGAAGATACGTGGTATCCTACTCAAGGCATCTGTGACCATATTTTCCTTTCCCTTGATGTATGAAATACCAAAATCATACTCACTCATAAACTCACTCCATTGCCTTTTCCTGGCATTCATATCTCTTTGAGTGAAGAGATGTTTTAAACTTTGATGGTCCATTTTGAGCTCAAAGTTTTTCCCCACAAGATAGTGCCTCCAAATTTTCAGAGCTAGCATTACAGTTGCCAACTCTAAATCATGAGTCGCATATAGCTCTTCATGTTTCTTCAACTTCCTTGACGCATAAGCTATCACTCCTCCATCTTGCATTAGCATGGCCCCCAACCCTTGATTCAAGGCATCCGTGCAAACTGTGAAGTCCTTTTCCATATCCGACACTCGTAGAATTGGCGCACTGGTTAGTAACCTCTTAAGCTCAATGAATTCACTATCACATTCTTCTGTCCATTCATACCTGACCCCCTTGCGTTGCAAAGTGGTGATGGGTTTCGCTATTTTTGAGAATCCTTCCACAAATCTCTGGTAATGACCTGCTAGTCCCATGAAGCTTCTCACCTCATGGGAATTTTTCGGCACTGGCCACTCCATAATGGCCTTTACCTTTTCTAGGTCCACAGAGATTCCTTCGCCAGAAATGATATGACCTAAATAGTGGATCTCTTTCTGGAAGAAGGAACACTTTGACAACTTCCCATATAATTTGTTCTCTCTAAGGCAGGACAACACTACTCGTAGGTGTTCCTCATGTTCTCTTTCATTCTTGGAATAGATGAGGATCTCATCTAGAAATACTTGTGAAAAATGATCTAAGTACTTACGGAATACGTCGTTCATGAGGCTCATGAATACTGCTGGTGCATTGGTCAATCTGAAAGGTATGACGACGAACTCATAATGTCCAAACCGAGTTCGAAAGGCAGTTTTTGGGATATCACCTTCCTTAATCCTTAACTGATGATACCTTGATCGCAAATCAATCTTTGAGAATACCGCTGCTCCTTTCATTTGATCGAAGAGGTCATCTATTTGTGGCATCGGGTACCTATTTTTCACTGTAGCATGTTTCAAGTCCCTGTAGTCTATACACGGTCGTAAGGATCCATCCTTCTTCTTTACAAAAATTACCGGTGCGCCCCAAGGTGAGAAACTTGGCCTTATTAGCCCTAAGTCCAGTAACTCTTTCAACTGCATTTGCAATTCACAAAGTTTCGGCACTGTCATCCAATACGGAGTCTTGGAGATTGGTTCTGCACCAGGTTTTAGCTCAATAGTAAAATCAATCTCCCTCTCAGGAGGTAACCCTGGTAACTCGTTCGAAAAAACATCTTTAAATTCTAATAATACTAGGTACTGATCCAATGAGGGTCCTTTCCTATCATTCACTGCTTCCACTACATAAAGTCGAAACCCTTGCCTCAAGCATCGCTTAACCTTCATAGTTGATATAAAGCGTAACGATAATTTTCTCTGTACACCCTGAATCTCTACTGGTCTTCCTTCATCATCAACACAAAGCACCATCTTTGTGAAACAATATACCAAAGCTCGGTGAGCTGCTAACCAATCCATTCCAATGATTAGGTCATATGCCCCGAGAGCAGTGACGTATACCTTCAACCTGGTAGTGCACACTCCCAAGTCTACTATACAATTATCGACACTAGGTCCTATTGCTTGTTTTTCCATCGAAGCCATCTCGACTTGTTTAAAGTCATCGTGCTCGTAGGCTGCCAACCCACTCTTTTCTAATGGAGATGGTGAAATGAAGCTATCCATCACACTATAATCAAACAAAATCTTAACATTGATATGATTTAGCATACCTGATGACTCCACCACTGTGGATTGATGTTCGGCCTGGCGATTATTAACCGCTGCATAAATCTGGTAGCTGCTACTTGCTCTTCCCATCGGTTCCTTTCCTTCTCTATGCACAAACCCTGATTGTAACTCTGGGCAGTCACGCTGGTAATGGGGTCCTCCGCACCCCCAATAGGTAACATGAGATTGAACATGTTCATTGTTATGTGACTGTCTCTGACATGAGTTCCTTCCCCTGGAACCCCTGCCCCTACTCATTGTTCCCTGAGATGTTCGTGGACCTGTCTGCGCTGTTGGTGATGAATGAGATGTTGCACTTGCTACCATTGAAATCCCTGCGGATACTGTTCTTGGCGTGACTCTGTTACCATATGGCAGTGGCCTTGAGCACCCTCCCCTAGGAAATGTCCTCAGGGCCTTCCCTACGAATCCAGGGCGATGCAGAAATGTCGATCTTGTACCCTCGGTTAAGTTCATGTGTTCCTCCACATAACGCGCATTTTCCACCGCTTCCGCTAATGAAGATGGTTTCCACATCCGCACCATAGATCTTATCTTAGGGTTCAATCCATAGACGAAGTGCTCTTCCTGTCATTGGTCATTATCTATATATGAAATATAATTGACCAGTTCCATAAATCTGATCTCATATTCTTCTACAGTTTTGTTTCCCTGTACTAAGGCATGAAACGCCCCTACCTGTTGTTCCTCGTAGTATGCTGGTAACCTGTTGTTCCTCGTAGTATGCTGGTAGATATTTCCTTCAGAACCTCTCCTTGAAAAGTTACCAAGATACTGTGTCTGGGGTAAGGTGCAGTTGTCTTTCCAGGTTTCCCCACCAGTTCAAGGCACTATCTCTTGACTGAAAAATTGCGATCTTTGCCTTTGAGTTGGATGCATAGTCCCTTAAGGCAAAACACCTTTTCATGCCTTCCAGCCATGCTTCTGCGTGTTCATTGGCGCGACCCCCAGCAAACTCTGGAAGTTTTATCTTATGCAATTCTCGCTTGATGTCTTCGGGTGGAGGTTCTCCCCCTAAATCCCTTGATGCTTTTGGATTACCCATTCCAGATGGTGGAGGTTCCACTTCAATCCCTGCCAGTTGTCGCCCCTTTAAAGTCTCATTAATGGCTTCCAACGAGCGCAGTATGAGAGATAGTTCAGGTGATGGTGGTGGTGGCACTGGTGGTGTTGGTGGTTCTTGCGACGACGCTCCCCTGCCTCGACTCCCTCGAGTCCTGACCATCTTGTATGCTTTAACCTGCATCAACCAAAGTTGTCAGGGTGAGTTCAAGGATGTTTCAAATTGGTGCTACTCAAACTAGAAACAGGGTTAGGCTTAAGTTTTCTTTACTTGTTTGTAAACAAACATTACTCCTTTAGGGGATTGGCTAGGTTAGGGTTAGGATTAAGCGTCTAAGCTTGATTTTTTTTCCCCTATATAAAAAAAAAACTATTGGTTCCCTTGCCCTGTAGCTACGCTAGCCTTGCGCCATACTCGCCAATTCCTATGCTTACTCTCTTAGTGCATATGTCGTCTCCTTCTCGCTTATCCTAGTCTAAGTCCTTTTAACTTTTTTCTTATAACTAAATATCCTCCGATGATTGACTCGTGAGCTCTTCCCTAGCGCCTAGGGTTGGCGTTGTCAAATGTTGCATTGAGATTTAGCGTTGACTTTGACTGGCGGAATGGAGTGGAGGGACTTGGCGCTTGGCTCGATGAGTTGTGTGTATGGTCTCGTGAGCCTGACGCTTCGACAATCGGAGTTTATACTTGGGATACAAAGATCAGTAGTGCTAAATAAGCCTTTAACTTGATTTCCGGTGCATTCACTAATTATGATTCAACTCGGTTAGCTGGCTCCGGATCTATAGGTTAGGTAGTAAGCTAGTTAGTCTTAACCTTCATACTGTATCTTCCTAATAATAATACCACTCTAATCCCTACAGTGTTACCATTAATCTAAATAAGTATAAGAATTTATTTGTAAAGACTTATGAGGGCGCATTGGTGTTAGTGTTCTTCTTAAGGCTTTCGCTTGGTGGGTGGTCTTGGGTTCAAAACCCATGGACCTCTAAAATTTATACTTAGCCCTATATTATTAAATTATTTAAATTAAAACTCATAATTATATATATATTTTTAATAATTTAAATTCACACAAGTGTATTAATACTTTTTAAATAAATTATTAGAACTAAAAATTAATATATAAAAATAATAATGATATAATCATTCAAAACCTATTAATACCCTTTTTTTTAAATTAATAAAAATTAAAATTAATATAAAAAAAAACGATAATATAATTATATAAAAAAAATCTTACTTACAGTTTGGCGAGAGTTTAATGTGCTCCGTGGCATTCGATGGCATCCTTTAAGGTCGGTCTTCTAGAATGAGGTCCACATGCCCGGCCTCTGGCTCTCAGTACCAAAAACCTAAGCTCTTCCTTAACCCTAACGCATCTTTCTCTTCTGCTTCTTTCCCCTGCTGCCTGGCCATTCTGCTCTGTCTCTCTGCTCTTGGCATTGGTGTTGGTCTGATCGTAGCTTGTGAGTTTTTTTTTTGTTTGTACAGGTTTTAGGGTAACAGGTTTGTTCCTGTGCCTCCAGTATTCCTCTTCTTAAACACACATCGCATTTTCAAATCCCTTAATGTACAATCAAAGCAGTCGTTGTGGACCCAGAGATACAAATGTGCTTAAACGGCATGATTTTCTCTTCCTCTTTATCTGAAACATCACATCGCGAGTTCGAATCCCGAACGTGGAGTGCTTCAAGAAAAGTGGGAGCTGCACACCGACTGGGTGCAAAGCTGACCCAAACCGAATGACCCGCGTTCTAATCCCCTCAAGTGCATCTTAACTTTGACAACCAAATTTCTCTTGTTGACAATCCCCTGGATCTGGGGAGGTCGTGGCCGCCATAGGGTGCAAGTTCAAATCCCTCGGAGATCTATGTCTGGTTCTGTCTCTGTGCAAATACAAAAGCATTGTGTGCGTCTTTGCTTCATTCATTCATTCCCACTCACCCACCCTCGTGACTTGCATGCCTCGCGTGCCTTCTCTGGATCCCCTCTGCCATTGCAGGCTATTTTTCATTCTTCATTTTATTCATTTTTATTCTTTCTTCATTTTATTCATTTTTCATTTTTCATTTTGATGAGATATGTGAAAAGGTATCGAGCTTGGTGCTTGGTGTTGGTCTTTTCGTATATTTTTTTTTGAATTATTAATAAAAAAAAATTATTTATGTTGTGCAGCTCAGGGCTCTTCGGTGTGGCTTTATGATTGTGCGCTCGGTCTCTGCGGACTCGGCTCTATGGATATGGCTCTTGACAGGCTGGGCGTTTGGTTTTCATGTATCTATATATATATTTCTTTTTTCTGTGTTTTTTTTTGTAGTCTAATAATAGAGTTATAATGAGTTTTTTAACTTAGTCTAACTTAGTTTTGCAAAAGCATAGATGGAAACAAATGAAACCTAAAGACATACCAGTGTCACCTTCTGGCCGTTCACATCGTTCCAACGTTGGCAGTGTCTGTCGACCATGGCCTGGCCGTAGTCCATAACAACAAAACTAATCCATAAGTACAGTGGTTCTGGTGCTTGAACTATTTATGTGTCTACTTCATATCATATATGTTGGATGATAATTTGGTTTTCTTTCCATTTCATTGCTTGAAATAAGATTTACTATTATCTATTGAAATAAGATTGAACTATTTTATTATTAGGACTATATAAACAGTTGAAAACATGTCTTTAGTCTTTTTCTTTCTTTTTTTTCTTCATTTGAATTAAATTTTGAGGAAATAATTAATTTTGTTAAACAAAGCTCAAGTTTACGGTATTTATATGATACCAAGTCAGTTGGATGATGCTTTCTATAATTTAGGTATTGAGTTAATGTTATTTTAATGGATTTCATATATTAGTTTTTATGATGATATGAAAGATGTTAAAATGTGAAACCAAGAACAAAATGTAAAAAAAAACTAAAATTTACTTTGTTCACTCTAATGTCAATAGAATATAAATGAAAAAGAAAACAAGCCAACATTTTATTAATTACAGTAATATAAAAGAAGAAAAAGAAACTTTATTAATTACAATAATTATGACGAAGAAAAACTTTATTTACTATTTACTATTTACTATTTATTGCAGGCCTGGTATGAATGGTTTCATAGGAAAGTTGATGTTGCTCATGCTAAAGAACACATTTGGATAATGAGGATTATGTAGACTGCTATTGTAACCATTTTTCTGTTGTGGTTATCACCTCTTGTAGTTTATGTTGTATCATTTGGCTCATGCATGCTGATGCAGATAGAGCTTACTCCATTTTTTTTTCATTTATATGCATATATCTTCTTTTTTTTTAATATTTGTTTTAAAAATTTATGTTCTTGGCTTGCAGGTTAAGTGGAGCTTAGGTAGATCTACAGCTTGGCCCTTAAGGCTCCAGATTGTGAACGAGGCTCTGATACCATGTGTAGTAGCCGTAAAAATACAAAATTTAATTCTAATTTAGCATATAATTTTTCTCATACAAAAATAATTCAATCACCAACATATGGGCATATGATATTTGACAAAAATTAAAATTTTATCCACAGCATAAGAATTACTTAATAGAATAAATAAATTACCTCTCCCTGATGCTAATTTCCCCATTGATTTGGTTGTTCATTTCTGAAACTATGTCAAACACTGCCCAAAACCATGTTTCCACCCTCCCAACTAGGACAATTTCCTAGCTCCAGGATACCATATGGATATCCTGGCCCCCGTGCCCAAAACCTCCAGCAAACCGATGCCCCCTATACTGATCCTTTTCCCGACTCCCCAACTCAAACTCTCTCCAGCAAATTCCCAAATCCAATAGAGCCCCCCCCAAAAAAATCCAAGTCGAATGATAATCCTCAAATCCGTAAGCCTCCTCCGCTCATATTCCTCCTTCACCGCCCTTTCTCCTCATTTATTTCCTTACCTACACATTTATTATCTTATCCCCTTATTAAT
>ML780775.1:523798-567457 GCA_009831015.1 Picea engelmannii | reverse complement strand
GGAATAGATGGCTTAGATGTTTGAACATATAATGAGCATAGTTGTGCAATAACACCTTGATGCCCCTTTTTCAATAATTTTTTCATGCCATTAGAGCTTATCACCTTACCAGGTTTCCCTGTGATACCTCTTAACTCAATTTCTTTTCCTTCCAATGAAAATTACATGAAAAGTTATTGAAAATTAAAATCCACTGTTCCTAATGATTGTAACCATTGGATTCCTAGTACAACATCTCACCACCCATGGGTATAGAAATCATTGGACTATTCATTACATATTCCCCCATAGTAAGATTGATCTTATTCTATTTTCCTGAGAAATTGATAGTTCCTCCATCCATAATCATTACTTGAAACTCTGGCACCGGATATACAAATCAATTGAGATCTTTGGCTAATTTATAGTGAATGAAATTATGAGTACTACCAGAATCAATTAGAACTATTACCTTTTTATTTTTGATGTATCCTTCGATCTTGAGGGTTTGAGGAGTGCTAATTCCAGCCAATTCATTACAAAATATCATGGGAGTCAACTCTTCAAACGAAATTGCTTCTACGTTTTCATCTTGAGATGGTTCTTGTTCTTCTTCTTCCTCCTCTTCACAATCTATGTAGAATAATTTCTTCTCACCACACATATGTCCCTTACTGTACTTGTTGTCACAATTAAAGCATAAACCTTTTGTTTTTCTTTCCTCCAATTGTTGAGGTGTCAACCTTGTAGGTTGAGGTGTTTTAGAAGAAGGAGCATTGTTCTCCTTCTAGATGTTAGGATTGGTCCTTCTAGTAGCCATATCCATATTTTTACTTTCAACATTTCTTGCCACCTTAAATGCATTCTCCAATGATTTGGGTTCCCAAAGGTGAACCTCATGTTGAATGTTATCCTTTAAAGTTACTATGAATACATCAATCAAGTGCTCATCTGGAATATCGGTTACCTTTATATTCAATCTTTGGAAGTTCTCAATGTACTCGGTAACTGAACCCTTTTGCTTGAGATTTATCAATTGGCTAAAGAGGGTATTTCTCCTTGTATCATCATAGTGTGCTATCATTTCTTCTGTGAAAATTGTCCAAGTGACGAGTGATTTGTAAGAAAAAAGCCATCGATACGATACAAATAGATTAGGTTCTAAATATAAAGAAGCAATTTGTACCTTTTGTGTATGTGGCACATTATGGAGATCAAAGAATTGCTCCATCTGAAGTATCCATGTGATTGGGTCCTTGCCATCAAACTTCCTCATATCAATCTTAGGAACGTGGTTGGTCTTCAAACCAAAGTTGGAGTTTCTCCATTCTTGATTCACCTTCCTTGTGTCCTCATTATGAATTTCACGGGATGCATCTTCACTTTCAGGTGTCTTCTCTATTACGAAATTTTTCAATACTTCCATGATCTCCCCTTTTAAACCCTCCATCATCTCTTGTGGTTCATCTTTTGTAACTATATTCTTTTGTAAATCATTTATGTCCCTACGCATTTCTTCACCTTCATCAAGAGTCCAAGTAGGATTTTCTGGAGGCTTAGTTGGTGTAGAAGTTCCCTTTTTCGATGGCATGTTGGCCAAGTATCACTTTTGAATCTTGATTTTGAGGTGGTTCTGCTAGACAATATTTCTTCTATTTTATCTCCCAAGTTTCAGCCCTTCTAGGTATGAAACTTTCTTTTATGTAGTTCTCTGATATTTCTTCTCTGCAATGCCACAGGTCTGATCAAAATTGGATGTGCCAAGTGGAATTTACGGTAACTTCCACACAACTTGTTGATTTTTGGCCTTTCCAGGAGATCTCACTTGTATAGAGTTCCCCGCACAAAATACTTGATATAAAATTTTGAAACTCGTACCCAAAATATTACATACTGTCCATGATCCAATGCAACTAGTCCCACTCAATTTGGACGCTCTAGGAAGAAGTTATGATTGTTTTACCTAGAACACCTTCTTGAGACTAGTCAATAGGACTAGTTAGATACCCTATCGTACACAAGGTGTATCTACAAATGTAAGATGACTCATAAGATGAATTTTTTACCACCGATACCTTAATAATTTCTGTAAATGGATTCCAGAGTGCGGGGTTTGAAACATTACATAAACATTTTTATTGCGAAAATTCCGCAATGACTTAGTTCAGGATGATTCCAGAACCCTATATTGTACAGGCTGTATCTCCTAAGTTATAAGGCCTCAGGAGTTTAATTTTGAAACCAACATACCTTGGTCCATTTACTAAATATACTCCAATCAGTTCCTTCTGAAACATTGTAGAAAACAAGTTATAGCGAAAATTACAAGGTGTCTCAGATGTAGTAGCGAAACCCCAAGACCTTGAGCTCTGAAACCATATGTTAAGAACCAAATATCAATATCGCATAGAAAAACCTCAGAAAAATTACTCAACACCTTGAAAAAGAGATAATTTCAGATAATAAGCCTCTTCGAGGGGGCAACCTCCTTTTACCCCACTTAAATGTTCAAGTACAAGATGATTCAAAATGAAAATGTCTCCTTGGTATATATAGGAGACTAGGAGGTATAATTACAACTAATGGCCTAAAGACAACATAAATAAAATAACATTACTAATATAATATGCCCCAATTAAGAGGTGATGAGCCAATATTAGGGCTTAACAACTTCCTTGAAAACATTCATATTATGGTTCTCTTGGTGTACCCACTTGTGTTCATAACTGCATTATTATATAAAGAAATATTGAGAAATAAAACTAAAGGAATCCTACTCCTAAACCTACTCTAAACTACTAAATAGATCAAAACGCTAAGTAAAATCGTATTTCTAATGAAACCACAAGAGCATCTTCAATCCTGAAAGGCATAGAAAGTTGAAAATTAGAATAAAAGAATGTAGTATTGACGCAGACGGCTCGCCACCCAGGGCACGTCCGCTCCCACAGGACCTTCTTCTCCTCGGCCCGAAGAACTCGAAGGTTCTTCTATTTCCCTATCAGGAAATCTACACCCACAACAATCTTCCACGAGATCCCCCCCCTTCTACCAGGATATCAGCTAAATCTCACTATCTCGCGAGTTCGTGACTCAAACCTCCAAACTTTCCTTTCCAATCTTGCGATACCCGGTCTAGCGATACGGGTATAACTCCTTCCACCTGCAACTGTGGGCTAGGCTTAATGTTAGTGCCTCTCGCGACTTCGTGACCTCGCCGGTTGAAACGTTGAGTTTTCACCCTCCTATTTCGCGAGTCTCTGAGATGCGCGGTCCCACCTTATACTCTGCCACGCGTCCACATGAACCTCGGCTCCTCAGCCCTTCGCGACTCGGCGTCCACATGAGTCTCGACTCCTCGGCACTTCGCGGAACGCGAATTCTTTGTGCCACCTGTATTCCACTCGCACTCCACTACGACCCACACTACTCCAGCTGTTGGGATATCACTATCTCGCAACCTCGCGATCCCTGCGGCCGAATTCTCGGACCTTTTCTTGCGAGGTCCCGATACACGATCCCTCGCACAGATCCAACGGTCCTCTTGTGCTCCAAATCCAACGGTTATCCTTCTCTCGCCACCTTGCGTCCTCGCAACTTTGAGTAGCCAATGTTTGGAATCTCAACCCGCGAACTCCCGAGTTCACAATATCCCTCGATCTCTCGCAACCTGTCCTCTCAGATGGACGGCTATGATCCTTTCGCTCCTTCGTCGCCTCGTATCCTCGCGCCTCGTGACTTTGCACACCCAATACTTGGGCCTTTACCCTGCGAACTCCCGAGTTAGTGAGATCTCCTAATCTCTTGCCACCTGTCCCCTCGTATAGACGACAACAAATATCCYGTCGCTTCGTGTCCTCGCGCCTCGCGACTTTGAACACCAGATACTTGGGATTTCACTCTATGAACTTCCGAGTTCACGAGATCACCGATCTCTGCCACCTGTCCTCCTTAGATGGACGACTCCAAATATCTCGCCACTTTKCCACTCATGACTTGGAGTACCCAATACTTGGGTCTTCCACCTGCGAACTTTTGAGTTCATGAGATCACCGATCTCTGCCACCTGTCCTCCTCAGATGGATGACTCTCAACTTCTCGCCACTTCGCCACTCATGAAGCTAAAGGGTTTCCCTTTCGGTCCTCCAATGTCCGAGTATGCGAGATAAGGATCTCCTTACACGCATCCTCCTCAACGAATGGATCTGATCTTGTAGGGATATCACGTCTCGCAATATCGTGGCTCTTGCTCCACAACTTTTAGGGCTTCAGCTCCCGAGTCCCCGATACACGATACCACGTGTAGATCTGACGGATCTTGTGACTCGGAATCGACGTCTCTGCTCCTCTCCTGACTTGAAACCCTTCGGAGTCTTCTCGCCCTAACCTCCTTGCACCTCTGCAAGATCTGAGGATCCTCAGAACTTCGCAAAATCTCTTCAAAATATTTTGACTGTCCGTTCTTTCTTGGTTAATCCCCAAAATAAAAAAAAGGGTATCTCTATACGAGATTCCTTCGCCTTTTCGCCAACCTGTGATGCTTCTTCCTGAATTAAGTCATACTTATCTACGCTGGTCTTTGGTGACTCAGAGTTCTATCCTTCCTGAGATTTTCTAAGTTACTTCAACCTCAACAAGGTTCTTTGCGCAAACTCCTTGTGGAAAGCCTGCGAACACTTCAACTGTTCGAGCTTCCTTGACTCTGCGTATGCCCGTAGCAGCAGTCCTTCAATAATTTGCTCAGTGTCATGACTGAGACTCTACTTAGCCTGTGCACTCCTTGCATGGCTTGTATAATCCAATCTCACTTCTGAGTGTTTTGAGAACAAGAGTTTAACTCTCGAGCCTTCTGTCAACGCACTCCTTGCGGACGTCTTCAACTGCACTCCTTGCAGGCACCCTTGCTCAAAGGAGAAATGAATGTAACTCACCTCACTTCCTCTCAGTTCTCAATCTCGACACACGAAATCATATAGAATGATAACAAATGCATGACAGGAAGTAATATTCATGAGTAGAGCATTCAACGCACATACACAGAGAATAACACAACAGCCATGAATCTGAATCAACTTCTTCTATTAATTCAAGATCTGTACATGGGTGTTCTTCTACAACACTCTGCTATTCTCCTATGCTCTAGACTCTTCTTTCTCCTGTTGCTCTCTAATATTTCAATGATACAAATGAGGGTGTCTATATTTGGTTTTCCCTCTTCCTTCTAGAACTATCTAATCTAAGAATTCAATTCTATCTACCTGCAACTACTACTATAAATGCCTCTATCTATTTCAGACGAGAGCGTATGGCTCAAGGTCTTATTACATTTTTGCCAAGGCACCATATTAAATGATCCCATTTATATTCAGCGCATCAACTTCAAGGGAAAATTTAAAAATTCAAAAACTTGCGCTGGACGTCTTCCAGTTGACTTTCTACTTCCACGTTGGCTTTGCTTGTCATGAGGGATTCTCCTACATTATACTCCCTCGCTTGAAAATTTGCATGGGATCCTGTCCATGAGCTCCTGCACGGTATGTCCATGCTTTAGAATTTCTGCTTCAGTCTCCCAACTGGAATATTCAATTGGATGGCCCTTCCACTTGACCAAATATTCAAAATATTCTTTCCTCTTGGTTTTCTTACCCACTCTTTTATTGAGTATCTGCTCCATCTGTGGCTTCTCTGCAACTGGCATCTACTTTTGCCATTGGATCTATGGTTGATCATCACCTTTTGCTTCTGCTTCATCAATTTTGTATGGATATAGATCCGAAACATTGAATATCGGAGAAATTACGATCCCATCTGGTAACTCAATTTCATAAGCATTCTGCCCCATTTTCTTCAATACCTTGCATGGCCCAATTTTCTTCATCTTCAGCTTGTTGTATGTTCCTCTCAGTAACCTTTCCTTCCTCGAATGTTCCAGAACCAGATCACCAAATTCAAACTGAAGTTGTCTCCAATGCTGATCTACTCTGCGCTTGTACTCCTGACTTGACTTCAATAGTCGCTCCTTCACCTGGCTGTGAAGTTCTTTCATCGCTTCAGCGAATTCTCCTGCACTAGCGCTGCTAGTATCAGTCTGTTCTAAATCCATCAGTTCAGAAACTCCTCTTGGCCACATTCCATATACAATCTAGAATGGAATTTTTCCTGTTCTCCTGTTTACTGAATCATTGTAAGCAAACTCTGCTTGCGGTAATATGCTATCCCAACTGCTATGGTGATATGTCACCAAGCTCCTCAACAAATCTCCCAGACTCTTGTTGACCACCTCTGTCTGTCCATCCGTCTGAGGATGATAAGAAGAACTAAACATCAAATTAGTTCCTAGCTTCTTCCACAATGTTCTCCAGAAATGCCCTATGAATTTTGTGTCTATGTCCGAAACTATGCTTTTTGGCAATCCATGGAGTCTTACAATCTCTTTAAAAAACAAATTTGCGATGTGAGTCGCATCGCTGGTCTTCTGGCATGGAATAAAATGCACCATCTTAGAAAACCTGTCAACTACGAGAAAGATTGAATCAACACCTCTTTGTGTCCTCGACAATCCTAATATAAAATCCATGCTAATTTCATCCAACGGCTTCTCAGGTATGGGAAATGGCTGATAAAGTCCCGCATTCTACTTTCTTCCTTTTGAATGCTGGAAAATACTTCACTTGTCTACAAACCTCTTGACTTCTGACCGCATCCCTGGCCAAAAGTATCACCCGCTCATCTTTGCAAATGTCTTATCATGGCCAAAATTTCCTGCTAATCCTTCACTGTGCTTCTCTTTCAACAAGTTCTCCCTCATGGAGCAATTTGGAATACACAATTGACTGCCTTTGAACAACAATCCATCCTAGATCACATACTCTATCCACTGGCTTCTGTTTCTGAGAACTGGATTCTTAGCTGCTTCATAAGCTTCCTTAAAGTCTAAATCATCTGCATACATGTCCTTAAGGTCACCAAAGCCTATCGTCCTGAGTTTGAACTCCTGCAACAACAAACACTTCATGCTCAAAGCATCAGCAACTTTGTTAGCAGTACCAGAAATATGTTTTATCACAAAAATGAAATTTTGCATGTATTCAACCCATTTAAGATGCCTCTGATTCAACTTTTCCTATTGATTCACAAATTGTAATGCATAGTTATCACTATATAAAACAAATTCTTTTGGAATCAAATAGTGCCTCCATTTCTTCAATACCTGTATGATGGTATAGAATTCCTTATCATATGTGGAGTATTTTTCTTTCGCCTCATTCAACTTCTCACTGAAATATGCAATCGGTCTGTCATCCTGACTCAAGACCGCTCCTATGGCAAACCCGCTTGCATCACATTTCACTTGAAAGGTCTTTTGAAAATATGGCAACACCAGAATTGGTTTCTCTGTAATCTTTCGTTTCAATAAATTGAAACTCTCCTCAGCCTCTTCAGTCCAGTGAAAAGATTTATGTCTTTTCTTGACTGCATCCATCATCGCTGCACTAATTCCACTGAAATTCCTAATGAACTTTCGGTAGAAACTATCCAGTCCATGAAAACTCGTGACTTCAAACACGTTCCTCGGTGATGGCCAATTCTTGATCACCTCCACCTTATCTGGGTCCATCCTCAATTCATTTGCTGATATAACAAATCCCAAATAAATGAGTTTTATCTTCATAAATGAGGACTTCTTCATATTTATCAGCAGCTTCTCCTGCTGTAATCTCTTCATCACAATAGGCAAATGCTTCAAATGTTCAGCCTTTGTCTTGTTGAAAACCAATATGTCATCCAGATACATGATGAAAAATTTCCGAATGAAATCCTTTAGGAGTTCATTCATCAATCTCATAAAGGTACTTGGTGCATTCGTCAAGCCAAACGACATGACAAGCCATTCATACAAACCTTCGTTTGTCTTGAATGTTGTTTTCCATTTGTCACCTTCTCTCATATGAATCTGATGATATCCACTCTTCAAATCTATCTTTGAAAAAAAAATTTCCCCACTTAAGCAATCCATCAAATCATCCATCCTTGGCAATGGGAATCTATACCTAATAGTTATCTTATTAATGGCTCTTGAATTAGTGCACATCCTCCAGCCTCCGTCTTTCTTCGGACTGAGTACTATTGGAACAGCACACGGACTCAATCTTTCCCTGACCAAACCTTTGTCCAACAACTCCTGGACTTGTCTTTTAACTTCTTCATTCTCTTGCGGCGTCAATCTGTACGTGGCTTTGTTTGGAAAACTAGCTCCTAGTATGAGGTCTATATGGTGACTCACGCTCCTCATCGGTGGCAATGAACGAGGTAATTCGTCCACCCCAATATCAGCGAACTCTTCCAGCAGTTCCTGAGCTTCTTCTGGCAAATCATCCACTCTTGTGCTAGTCAGAACAATTCTCGGTTTTCTGACCACAAAGAATTGTGGATCCTCCTTCTTCTTAACTTCTGTAAGAAA
Organism: Picea engelmannii; assembly: GCA_009831015.1. NCBI lineage: Eukaryota > Viridiplantae > Streptophyta > Pinopsida > Pinales > Pinaceae > Picea > Picea engelmannii. The sequence goes on along the minus strand of ML780775.1, from coordinate 559,017 downwards.
TTCCTTCCCACTCATGAGAAGTACTCTGCATCTTACTTCCAGCTTCGCCTCTTTATCTTCAATTGGACACAACATGTGCATCCTCCCATTCTTCTTCAGGGTATATGTATTCATCCTCCCATCATGAATTACATTTCTATCATATTGCCATGGTCTACCCAACAATAAATGACAGACATCCATAGGAATAACATCACATAAAATCTTATCATTATATCCTCCTATTTTAATGTCAACTAAGCAATGTTTAGTGACATTTACCTGATGTCCCTTCTGTAGCCATAAAACTTTGTATGGGCTTGGATGATCAGTTGTCTCCAGCTCCAACTTTTCTACCATCTCGGTTGAAACGAGATTATCAGTGCTTCCACTGTCCACAATGACCTTGCACACTCTATCCTTGGTCTTGCAAGCAGTCCTAAAAAGACTGTTCCTCTGTGTTGATTTCTCCATCTCCTTCTCTGGCATCAAAAGGACTTTTCGCATCACTAGCGATCTTCCTCCTTCAGCGTACTCTGTCTCCACATCTCACCTCTGTGCCTCGGCGATGTGAGTCTCTCCAGTTTCTTTCCCTTTCTCTGGACACTCAAACGACCTGTGCCCATTCTTTCCACATGTGAAGCATGTGATTACTCCACCTCTTCCTCTTCCTCTACCTCTGGTATGAGGAAACCTATCATTATCAGCATATCCTCCTCTTTGTTCAATTTGCTGTCCTCTTTGCTCAACATATGGCCTTCTCTGTGAGGTTCCACCTCTTTCAACCTTTCCCTGAGGTTTCTTCCAGTCCTCCTTAGGTTTCTGGTATTTATCTTGGGAAACTGCTTTGCCTCTGGGATGACTTCTACCTCCACCTCTCTGACTTTGTTTACAGCTCAGCTTCTCCTCATCTTTCAAAGCCAATTGGTAAGCATCCTCCACAGTTCGGATGGTCGCCAAATTTAGTTCATCCTGAATTTCATACCTCAGGCCATTCATATACCTGGCCACCTTTTCGTCATTTCTTTCGCGATGTCCTGCCCTGATATTCAACCTGTAAAACTCCTCAGTATACTCATTCACTGTCATCATCTTCTGTCTCAGGTTCTGCATCCTCCTGAATAGAGAAATTTGATAGTCCCTGGGAATGAATTTTGCCTTCATCTTCGCAATCATCCTGTCCCAGCTCTTAATCTTCTTCTTGCCTTGGCAACGCCTATTAGCTTGTAGTTCATCCCACCACAAGGTTGCATGTCCTTTTAATCTTGTGATGGCATGTCTGACTTTCTTATCATCTTCGATATCCCCATAATCGAAATAAGTATCAAGAGCTCTAATCCAATCTAGCAGCTCTTCTGCATCCAAACTCCCTTCATAAGCTAGAATGTCCATTTTTGTTTTCGAACTCATCCGAGCGATAGCCTTAATTAAATGCTCATTGGTGGCATCTTCCCCTGTGATTTCTTCTCCTTCACGTCCAACATCACCTTCATCTTCGGATTCACTGATATCTCCCGCATCAGCTTTATGCCTTTGTGATGTCTCCATGTCCTCCATTCTGGCACGAAGATTTCTCACTTCTCTCTCCATGTCTGGATTCTGTACTTGCCTACCTCTTTCTCTGGACATTTCCCTTCCTCTGGACAATTCCCTTTCTTCCTTTGGCTCGGGTGATTGTCTACCTCTTCTTCTTGGCGGCATGGTGAATTCTCCCTTTTTCTCTGCTATAGAAAACAAAGAAACTTTTCTACGCTCTGATACCACTTAACGCAGACGACTCGCCACCCAGGGCACGTCCGCTCCCACAGGACCTTTTTCTCCTCGGCCCGAAGAACTCGAAGGTTCTTCTATTTCCCTATCAGGAAATCTACACCCACAACAATCTTCCCCAAGATCCCCCCCTTCTACCAGGAGATCAACTAAATCTCGCTATCTCGCGAGTTCGTGACTCAAACCTCCAAACTTTCCTTTCCAATATTGCAATACCCGATCTAGTGATACAGGTATAAATCCTTCCACCTGCAACCGTGGGCTAGGCTTAATGTTAGCACCTCTCACGACTTCGCGACCTCGCAACCTCGCGACCTCGCCGGTTGAACCGTTGAGTTTTCACCCTCCTAGTTCGCGAGTCCCCAAGATGTGCGGTCCCACCTTATGCTCTGCCACACGTCCACACGAACCTCGGCTCCTCAGCCCTTCGCGACTCGGTGTCCACACGAGTCTCGACTCCTCGAAAATTCACGGCTTGTGAATTCTTTGTGCCACCTGTATTCCACTCGCACTCCACTATGGCCCACACTGCTCCAGCTGTCAGGATATCGCTATCTCGCAACCTCGCGATCCCCGCAGCCGAATTCTCGGACCTTTTCTTGTGAGGTCCCGATACACGATCCCTCGCGCAGATCCAACGGTCCTCCTGTGCTCTGGATCCAACGGTTATCCTTCTCTCGCTACCTTGCGTCCTCGCGACTTTGACTAGCCAATGTTTGGAATCTCAACCTGTGAACTCCTGAGTTCATGAGATCCCTCGATCTCTCGCCACCTGTCCTCTCAGATGGACGGCTATGGTCCTTTCGCTCCTTCATCGCCTCGTGTCCTCGCACCTCGCGACTTTGTACACCCAATACTTGGGCCTTTACCCTGCGAACTCCCAAGTTCGCGAGATCTCCTGATCTCTTACCACCTGTCCCCTCAGATAAACGGCTACAAATATCTTGCTGCTTCACGTCCTCACGCCTCGTGACTTTGAACACTTGATACTTGGGCTTTCACTCTGCGAACTTCCGAGTTCGCGAGATCACCGATCTCTACCACCTGTCCTCCTTAGATGGACGACTCCAAATATCTTGCCACTTCGCCACTCACGACTTGGAGTACCCAATACTTGGGTCTTCCACCTACGAACTTTCGAGTTCGTGAGATCACCGATCTCTATGACCTGTCCTCCTCAGATGGACGGCTCTCAGCTTCTCGCCACTTCGCCACTCATGAAGCTAAAGGGTTTCCCTTTCGGTCCTCCAATGTCCGAGTATGTGATATAAGGATCTCCTTACATGCATCCTCCTCAACGAACGGGTCTGATCTTGTAGGGATATCGCGTCTCGCAATATCGCGACTCTTCCTCCACAACTTTTGGGGCTTCAACTCTTGAGTCCCCGATACATGATACCACGTGTAGATCTAACAGCTCCTGTGACTCGGAATCGATGGATTTGCTCCTCTCTTGACTTGAAACCCTTCAGAGTCTTCTCACCATAACCTCCTTGCACCTCTGCAAGATCTGAAAATCCTCGGAACTTCGTGAAATCTCTTTAGAAGATTTCGACCATCCGTTCTTCCTTGGTTAATCCTTGAAATAAAAAAAGGGGTATCTCTATACAAGATTCCTTTGCCTTTTCTCCAACCTGTGACGCTTCTTCCCGACTTAAGTCACACTTATCTACACTGGTCTTCGGCGATTCAGAGGTCTATCCTTCCTGAGCTTTTCTAAGTTACTTCAACCTCAACAAGGTTCTTTGCGCACACTCCTTGCAGCAAGCCTGCGAAGACTTCAACTGCTCGAGCTTCCTTGACTCTGTGTATGCCCGTAGCAGAAGTCCTTCAATACTTCACTCAGTGTCATGACTGAGACTCTCCTTAGCCTGCGCACTCCTTGCATGGCTTGTATACTCCAATCTCACTTCTGAGTGTTTTGAGAACAAGAGTTTAACTCCCGAGCCTTCTGTCAATGCACTCCTTGCGGACGACTTCAACTGCACTCCTTGAAGGAACCCTTGCTCAAAGGAGAAATGATTGTAACTCACCCCACTTCCTCTCAGTTCTCAATCTTGACACATGAAATCATACAGCATGATAACAAATGCATGACAGGAAGTAATATTCATGAGTAGAGCATTCAACGCACATACAAAGAGAATAACACAACAGCCATGAATCTGAATCAACTTCTTCTATTGATTCAAGATCTATACATGGGTGTTCTTCTACAACACTCTGCTATTCTCCTATGCTCTAGACTCTTCTTTCTCATGTTGCTCTCTAATATTACAATGATACAAATGAGGGTGTCTATATTCAGTTTTCCCTCTTCCTTCTAGAACTATCTAATCTAAGAATTCAATTCTATCTACCTGCAACTACTACTATAAATGCCTCTATCTATTTTAGACGAGAGCGTATGGCTTGAGGTCTGATTACATTTTTACCAAGGTGCCATATTAAATGATCCCATTTATATTCAGCGCATCAACTTCAAGGGAAAATTTAAAAATTAAAAAACTTGCGCTGGACGTCTTCCAGCTGACTTTCTGCTTCCACGTTGGCTTTGCTTGTCGTGAGGGATGCTCCTGCATCACATATTTGCAAATACAAAACAAATATCCCATGCTTACCTCCTATATATTCTTTAAAAAAAAAAACAAGCACGGCCTTACCATTATTTTGAAACTTGTTGATCTGTGAATCGTCCAACCATTCTGCAATCTCATCGTGATATGGGTCATAATGGCATGGAAGAGTGTAAGTAAGTTTGGAAAACTTGTCAATATTATGGGGACCTGACATAACCATCAACCAAGGCCAAAGTGACCCATCCTCCTGACAATTCTGCAAGTGTTCATCAATTTCTTCACATGAAGGATCTAACAAAATCATGTCATGCTTAATTCCTAAATATTTAGGTAAAAACAAAACAAGAACAACTTTATCTTTGTTATGAAGATTTTTCAGATACAAATCTTCAAGCCATTCTAAGATCCTGTCATAAAAGTTAGGATGCAAACTATGATTTTGATGAAATAGATATATCAATGGGGAACCCATCATAAGATGATTCATGACATCAATTAGATTATTTGTTTGAATGCCTCCTTTGATGAGATTGATCATTTCAAAATGTAAAGCATAAACATTAAATTTCAAACTAATCAAAGAACGAATATGAAATGTAGAATATTCGATCTCCATAAGAATGAGTGCATTGTCTTTTTCAAAAATAAATCATGTAAAATGATCTTGCAACATGTCGTTTTCCCATGCAAGTGATGAAAGTGAAAGAGCGTCAGATGCGATTTCATAAATGTTATGTTTGAAATTAATTTCACCAAATATTGACATATCGAAAAGATTAGATTATGATGGAAACAAATACGATACCATGGGTAAAATACCATGCACACCAAAATCTAAGAAGAGATTGGTATATAAAGAGTAAAATGAATTAGAAATGAGCACGTGAAAAGATTCTCTTGAGCTATAATAATTAACAATAGTATTCTCAAGACATTCATATTCACTTGCCTTAATACTTTCACTCTCTTTTGGTGATAAATCCTTCAACATAATACGATCATCTAAATTTGCCTCCTGTATGATAGATAATTCAAAACTTTCACAACAAACATCTGATCCTTCTTGTGGATAAGGTATGATTTGTATATGAGTCTTTAAGGTTTCTTCTTCCAATTTCATATCTACATCTCAAATCCGTTTAATTTGAATGTTAGAATCCTTAAGATCATTTTCGTCACCTAAGTGTTCTTCAATAACTAAATTTAAGTATTGATTAGAGAAAGCATTAGAATAATCATTTATCATCAACAACGCGACGTGCCCTTCAGGAAACACTAGGTGCTCCACTCGCCTCTTGACTGACTTGGTAGACATCAAAAACCCCTGGAGTCAATACTTCGCCAGGTGAACTTGTGGGAGACTAAGGGCCTCTAAGGAATAAGGCCCCCACCTTATTGTGTTCCCTTTAGAATCATTGTGAAAGACTGTCACAGTCTGCCCTCACTCGATGCCTCTGCATCCTCGAGGTCCAAAATCCTGCACACTCAGTAAAACTGAGTCAATATCACATGTCTATGTCAATGCAGTAAAACAACATGTCATCAATTCGTAACGCCTCATAATCAAAATCAAATGTTTTAATAGCATAATAATCTGGATCACTTGCGAGCAAGTGTCCTCAAAGAATAAGTTCGCTCAGTGTGCCAGAGAGGGATGTTACATACACCCCTCTTGGTCTAAACTTCATCCCGAAGTTTCACAGTATAAGTGCCGAAATAATGTGTATCATAGTATCATAATTATATCTATCAAGGAAAAATGGAAACTGTTGGCGCATATCATATGCATCCTCCCAGGTCACCAAGTGCGAACTATAGTTGTCCCACTGGACCTTGAACTGATCTATTGTTCGACGTTGTAGCTGTCGAACGCGATGATCGAAGATGCGGATTTTCTTAGACGTGAGCACCCCCTCGTCCTATACCTTTAAGGAAATCATGTCAATAACATGTGTAGGATCACTAATATAATGTCTCAAATCAGATACATGAAAAACATCGTGCATACACCTCAAAGAATCAGGCACGGCTAGTCGATAGGCTGTGAGCCCCTTTCTCTCCACAATCTTGAAAGGTCCCATGAACCTAGGAGAGAGTTTAGATCCCTTTCCAAACTTGATCAAACTCTTATGTGGTTTAACCCGTCAGAAGACTCGATTGCAAACCTCATAAATACGGTCGACACGGTGCACATCATCATAACTCTTATGTCGATCATGTGCTTCTTTAATCCTTTGTCTTATTGTTTGCATTTTTCTTCCATTTCTTGGATCGCTTCTGGTCCCAGAAGGACCCTATCTTCAAGCCGATCCCAACTCAAAGGCATCCAACATGGTTGCCCATAAAGAAACTCGAAAGGCACCATCTTAATGGTGCTTTGGTAACTGTTGTTATAAGCGAATTCCACCAGTGGTAAGAATTCTTCCCAACACTTTTATTGGTCCATAACGTACATGTCCTCCAATTTCTAGTTCATTCGTTTGGTCTTCTGGTCAGGCTCCAGGTGATATGCAGTACTAAAGTTAAGTTGGTTTCCCAAGGACTCTTGGAAACTCATCCAAAATCATCCATTAAACACTGATCCTCGATTGGATATAATCCTCTTAGGCATGCCATGCAACCTCACAATCTCATTGATGAAAACTCTAGCTATGTCAGGTGCCTAATATGTTGTATGCATAGGAATAAAGTGAGCACTCTTCTTCAGAGTGTCTACTACTACAAAAATCAAGTCATGTCTCCTTGTCGTTAGTGGCAATCCAAAAATAAAATCCATTGAAATAATCATCCATTTCGATTCCGAAATAGCGTGTGGCTATAGTAATCCTGCTAGGTGTCTATGCTCAGCCTTTAGCTGCTGACATTCTAGACATCTGGCCACATAGTTGACTATGTTTGCCTTCAATCCCTTCCAGAAGAATAAGTGTTTAAGGTCCATCCTCATCTTCGTGACTCTTGGGTGAGCCATGTAGACAGCTCTATGAGCCTCTCTTAGGATTAGCATCCTCGACTCGTCGTTTGTCAGTACGTAAATCTGATTTTTAAATCTCAATAAACCATCGCTATCAAATAGAAATCCTTCAAATCTAGATACTATCATTGTGTTTTGTTCGATAAAACCCTCGACCTCTTTTTACTAGTCATCGTCACGCTTTAACGTTATAATATTTTCACGTAGATTCGTCTGAAGAGGCAGCATTGAAAAGATGTGTGGTCTTCGACTCAATGCATCTGCCACTTGGTTCACTATTCCTTTTATGGAAGTAATCTAGAAGTTGTACTCACTAAGAAATTCTGACCAACTCTGTTGTCACGCGTTTAGGTCACTTTGTGTAAAGATGTGTTGTAGTCCACAATGGTCAGTCTTTAGTTCGAATTTTCATCCAACAAGGTAGTGTCTCCAAACCTTCAAGGCATATATGATGGCTAACAACTCCAAATCATGCGTTGCATAGTTCTCCTCATGCCTTCTCAGTTTCCTTGAGATGTAAGCAATCACTCGTTCATCTTGCATCAAGACTTTGCCTATGCCTTCCTTGGATGCATCAGTGCATACCAAGAAGTTCGCCTCCATGTCAGGGACCTTTAGTATCGATGTCGATGTCAACAAATCCTTGAGCCTCTGAAATGCTTCCACGCATTTCTCGGTCCAAACAAACTTCTTTTTTTTCTTCTGCAATTCCATGATCGGATTTCCTATCTTCCAAAATCCCTCGACGAACCGTCGATAGTATCCTGCAAAACCCATGAAGCTACGAACCTCCGAGACATTCATTGGCGCAGGTCATTCCATAATAGCCTCGACCTTTTCTTTGATAGAGTGATGCCTTCACTGAAGATGACATGCCCTAAGTAGTGAATCTTCGATTGATAAAATGAGCATTTGGACAACTTCCCATACAATTTTTTCTCTCGCAGACATTGTAGTACCAAGAGCAAGTGCTCGTCATGCTCCTCTGTTTTCCGAGAGTAAATCAAAATATCATCAATGAATACTTGGATGAACTTGTCCAACTACTCACAGAACACCTCATTCATCAAACTCATAAATACCCCTGGGGCATTTTTCAGTCCAAACGGTAAAACAATAAACTTGTAATGTCCAATCCTCATCTTAAAGGCGGTCTTAGGGACATCATCTTCCTTAATCCGTAACTGGTGGTACCCTGATCGTAAATCGATCTTTGAGAACACCGTCACACCCTTCATCTGATCGAACAGATCATCAATCCTTGGAAACGGATATTGATTCTTGATTGTGGCCTTGTTCAATTGACGGTAGTCAATGTAGAGCCTCCATGACTCATCCTTCTTTCGTATGAAAATAATAGACGCACCCCACAGTGACACACTTGGGCATATCAGTCCCAGGTCCAACAATTCCTTTAGTTTCATTCTCAACTCCTGTAACTCCGAGGTCGACATCCGATAAGGCGTTCTCGCTATCGGTTCAGTCCCTGGTTTTAGGTCTAATTCCCTCTCCGACAGAATCCTAGGTAACTCCTACAAAAATATGTTCAAAAACTCTCTCACCAATGAAAGGTGTTCTAGACCTTCCGCTACTCCCTTCTCATTTAACACAAGGATCTCATAAAGCTTTCACCCCTTGCGCATGCTCTTCTGAAGCTGCAAAGAAGAGATGAACCTCATGGAAACTCCCTGGTTCTAGCCTACAATCAAACATCTATGTCCATCATCATTGACCAAGCTCAATCATTTCATATTGCAGTTGAGTATCAACTCATGCGATTCCAACCAGTCCATACCGATCACGATGTCATAAGATCCTAAGATCATGATGTATAGGTTGGCCCTGGTGACAAACTCTCCCAGGTTAAGGATACAACCTGTAACCTTTCCTCCAACCTTTTGTTTGGATCTTGAGGCCATCTCTACAAAGATAAAATCATCATGTTTGACTGCCTTTACCTTAATCCTTTTTAGCTCTACAATAGAAATGAAACTCCCATTAGCACCAGGATCTATCAAAATAATAAGAGTCTGGTTAGCAACGATACCTGTCGTCTTGAGCACAGTCGACTGATGCTCTTCCTGGTGGTTATTCACCACTGCATGAATCTGATGGGCCTTTCCCATATCTCCCATGGTAGTGGGTCCAACTGATCCAAACACTCTATTCCTCTCCATAGGGAAGTCACATTGGTAGTGTGGCTCCCCACATATCCAACACCCCTTCTTCAGCCTAGTAGTCCTGGTACTCGAAGTAGATGATGATGACCCACCAGCCTGGAATACTAGTCTGTTTTGCTGAATAGGCCTAAATTGTTGCTCCTGCGGTCAACGTTGTTGCTGATGCTGTGGTCCTTGATAAGGTGTCCACTACTGAGGCGTCGGTCACCAAGGTGTAGTGAAAGTGGATCCCCTCTAGGAGCCACGATACCCTGGCATATGTTTGGCTGGTGTCTGATGTTGTTGTGCATCAGATGACACCTACGTTCCTGGTCTTGCTGGAGTCCTGGTCTGACCCCCGCTGATAAGATCCTCCTCTACTATGAGGGCCTTCTAGATGACATCATGCAAGGTTTGAGGCATCAAAATCCTAACCTTGGCATGTATGTTCCTGTTAAATTAGAACACTAACCTGTTGACCTTAAGTTTCTCAGTGTTAAGATGCAGAGCATACCGGAGAAGCTCCATAAAATAGGCCTCGTACTCAGGCACCATACGACCTCCCTGTCATAAGGCATTGAAATCATTGAGCTAACGCTCAATGAATTCCTCTGATAGGTATATCTCTCAGAACCATTCCTCAAACAGTTCCCATGACACGTCTTCGACGTCCATGTTCAGCTGCGGTAAGAACGTCTTCCACCATAAAAGAGTGCTTCCTTTTAGTTGGAATACCACCATGTGGACCTTCATGTTGGAGGTATAATAGCGAAGTGCAAACCACATTGCCATATTCTCCAACCATGCCTTGGTGGCTGCGCCATCAGGGGCACCAAAGAACTCGGGAAATTTGACCTTCTCAAGCTCCCGGTGAATGCTACCAGTGCTAACCGGAGCGTGCGGTGGACCCTCAGAGGGTGTCAGTACTCTGGCCTCATCTCTATATAAACAACTTATCAGTGCCTCAGACATGCGCTGAAAATATCTCATCATTCCGACCACATCACCAACTAGTATCTGCTCCTTCCCAACAACCTGTTCGTCTCCCTGGGGGTTAGATCCCTCAGGCGTGGATTCTACTAGATGCATCGCGCCTCCTCCCCTAACACCTCGTTGTCTGCCTCCATGGTGTCCTCTAACCATGATTACCTACATGCATACAAGTCAACTCAATTAGCAACATTATAATCAAATCATATCAACGAAAGCCGTAGTGATCCCTAGTCATGGGTTGAACTCACTCTGATACCATATGTAACGACCCCATTGTTATGACAACAAGCAAAGAAGTTTTTTTTTGTTTTCATTTTTTTTTTTAGGATTTAAGAGGCAAGAAGGGGATGAAGACAATAGTTTAATCAAATCACTGACGACGAATGCTAGCACACAGTCCAGGCAACAAGTTACTATGACACCACACATCGTCTCAAGACAACTGGAAAACATCCGCAAAATAACAAGGAGGACAACTACCCTTCCGAATCAAACACGAACATGCCTACAAGCTAAGGGACAACACCCCCATCCCGACATCACATCCTAGATGAACAAATACTAGAACCTCAAGGCCTGCGGACCTAAATCCTGAAGGCATTCGGCCCTTGTGCTAAGAGCAACTTGCACGCTTGTCATCACTCACAAAAAATAACCTACTCTGACCAAGATATCATTCACCGCTATATCCCAAGGCACGCCATGATCCCCTCATCAGGAATCATTTCATTCCTCGGGTGATAGATGTGTCAATAAACTTGGTGTAAAACAAAAGGGACCAAGACTCAAGAAAACTCCGATGAGCTAGGAACCGAATACTGACTGGGAGACTATACCTACCCCACAAAAAGGTTGATGAGACTTAAGAGGATGAAGACAAGGGGTGACGCCAACCCACACGACATCGTCCCCACCCCCCCCAATCAGCCAGTCTAACTGGTCTATGATTACATTCAATTTTAACAAGGGTTCCATTCTAACAGGGAACATCAAGTTACAATTAGACAATAATGTGTCCATTAAATAAACATTAATACAATTAATTTTGCAAATCTAAGTGGTCAATACTAAAACCATAATTATAAATTCCCTCTATCCTTAATTAAAATTCAATCCAGCGAGTCTAAAATTTGCAATCCATTCCTTACTTCCCAATCAAATTTTAATCTTTAACACAACCTAATTGGTCAAGTCTATGTTAATCCAAATTCTCCACCCAACTAGACATTAACTTAAATAACAACATTTACAATCTTAAAGTAGAATTTTGTCATTATAACACTTATGAACAATTAAATCTCAGCATGTAGTCTAGTTATATTGACCGAACTAACAATACTATCTGTCTAATAATATTAGAAGGAAACTACTAACTATTAGCAGGGCTGGAGCAATTTATTGAGGAAATCAACATAGCGGTTACTTAACAATTAATATAGAAATAAAAAGGCAATTACATGACCATTAACACGACAATTAAAAGCACACTAACAAGGTAGTTTACATGACTGTTGTCATAACAAGTAATACAACAATAGCAAGTCATTTAAGGTGTTAGTTAACATTTAGCTCGCTGTGTCATTTAATCCAAAGAATGAATCTGTTGGCCATTTACATTGTTGTAGCAATTGTTCTAGCAATTAATATGACTATTACATAACAATGAATCTAGCAATAGTAAGGCATTTAACTAATTGTTATCCATTTAATTCGTTGTGGAAAAATTAGCAAAAACGCAGTACCCACATGGTGGCCAATCGTTCCCAGTTGATAGCAACTCAACAATTAAAGGAAAATGTATCATATCAACATCAACGCAGTCCATCACTCAATGGAAAATGTAGTCACAGTTTGAAGGAGAAATCGTGGTCATTACTGCAAGTCAGTTATGAATTGAATAGAAAAAAAAGGGGTGGGCGAATTCAACATGCACACAGTCAATTTGTATTTACCAAAACCGTGGTCATTCCGGCAAGTGAATTTAAGATTTAAAAGGCTAAATTCATGGGTGATTTCTACAACACCTCGTTCCATCGTTTGAAAGCAAAAATGTGAGCATTTAAAACGGAAATCTTAGTCTCATTTGAAAGCAAAAACATCGGCATTTAAAACAACAAACTCGGTCTCATTTGAAAGCAAAAACATGGGCATTTAAAACAACAAACTCAATCTCATTTGAAAGCACAAACGTGGGCATTTAAAACAGTAAACTCAGTCTCATCTGAAAGAAAAAACGTTGGCAATTAAAACAACAATCTCGGTCTCATTTGAAAGAAAAACGTGGGCATTTAAAACAACAAACTCAGTCTCATTTGAAAGCAAAAACATGGGAAATTTTAAACGACAATCTCTGTCTCATTTGAAAGAAAAACGTGGGCATTTAAAATGGCAATCTCTGGCAACATTTAAAAGAAAAAACGTTTTTCTATTTCCAGGATACCAATACCAAATGAAAACATGAATCGGTTTGTTTTTCCATTTCCCGAATACCAATACAAAATGCAGACATGAATCAATTCGTTTTTTCATTGCCAGAATACAAATACAAAATGTAGACATGAATCAATTCATTTTTCCATTTCCAGAATACCAATACAAAATGCAGACATGAATCAATTCATTTTTTCATTGCCAGAATACAAAAACAAAATGCAGACATGAATCAATTTGTTTTTCCATTGCCAGAATACCAATACAAATGTAGACAATAGTAAGAGAACCGAAAGGATCCAATCATCCAAGGACAACAATGGAGATAGATGGTTGATAGGTTCATCCTTTGCTCGTCATCCTCGCACAAAAAGGCAGGGCATTGAGATCCATAGGTCTATTAATGTCAAAATGACGACCATAGATCAGACTACTGGCCAACTTCCCAGGCGAGGACTGATGAGCTAGGGATGATAGGCAAAACCACCACAATGGTCACAATCAAACACCACAAGGAGGTCAAGACATGCAGGGAAACAAAGGCCATGGGATTCAATCAATCATCGAGCTAGGCTATGAAAGAAATTTAGTCATAAATCTAGACAATCAATTTACTTACTCCATTAAACATGTAGATCCAAGCATAAATCCTACAACAATCTACCATACAAAAATGAAGAGAGCGTATCGTTGCCTGATCGCCCACTTTGAGTGATGTCCCGCGCACTCCATGAAACTCTCGCTTTCCGACTAATGAGACTTCACTGGTACCTCCCAACCAATGCTAGGGTTGCTCTTCTTCCCCCTTAGCCCTCCGAGCTGCAAAGGGGCCAGACACATTATCCAGAGATTCAGCTAGCTCCCATCTCGCCCTGCAAGGTAGAGCTACCACTCCTCACCGAGTTGGGTATCCCAACTCCCACAAGCTAATTCATTCAAGTAGAGATTTCTACAGTGTAATGTTACACAAACAAAAGAGATCCTTCATCCTTCTCCTCCCTTTATTATATAGAGTTTTGAATTCCCTTACTTTCCTAAAATCTTATTTAATTAAGTGTTTAAAAATTAAATCCTAAAAATTCCTCCCCATACAAGTGTCACCCATCCCCTTCATTCCTCCACAAATTAATTTCTTTAATTAATTAATTTTCCTTATTTCCCTCACCCACCTAGAGTCACTCCTAGAATCGCTCCTAGGTGTCCCCAAATTCTCTTACAGGTTTTAATGACTTTCCCCATTATCAATTTGCTAGTTCAGTTTTAAATTAGAAAGTTCTTAATGGTAGATACCTTACTAAGTTTGACTTTCTACTTTTTCCCTTGGGTTTCCCTTTTCTTCTTATGTTTCCCTTTTTTCCTAGTTTCCTAAATATTTTAGATTTCCCTCTTTCCCCTTGTCATTTAGGACTCAAATTGGGAGGTGTATAAATTAACCCCCTTTTTCCTTTTTCCCTTTTTAGTTAATAATGTTAAATTATCATAAATAATAAAACAATTATTTCCCTTTTTTTTTTAAATTTTACCAGAACAGATTTTATGAATCATTTAAATTGCTTACCCCCTTATTATTACAAGATTTAATGAAGAGTATAATTATTGTTTATGTTGTTTTTTTTTATTTTCGTTTAAAATAGATAGATAAAATTTTACCACTAGCATAATTTAGAGTTAGACATTAAATTTTTCGTATTGGGCGACTTTTTGTTAGGGAATTTTTTTTTTTTTAATTCTTAACACGTTATTCATCCTAAGCCCATCTAGGTTCATTCATTTATCATCAACAATGTGCAATTCCCTTCAGGATGCACTAGGTGCTCCAAGGGCGCTACGTGCCTTAATTTGTTTCATTTGCGCGGCATGCCCTTTAGGACGCACTACGTTCTCCAAGGGTGCCACTCACCTCTTTCCATTTTTCTTGTGCGATGTGCCCTTCAGGACGCACCACGTGCTCCAAGGGTGCCACTCGCCTCTTGAATGACTTGGTAGACATCAAAAACCCCTGGAGTCAATACTCTGCCAAGTGAACTTGTGGGAGACTAAGGGCCTCTAAGGAATAAATCCACCACCTTTTGTGTGCCCCTTAGAATCATCATGAGCAACTGTCGCAGTCCTCCCTCACGGCATCGTGGGTCCTCTCGAACTAGGTAAACATTAACCTATAGTTCGAGCCATGATGGGAGTGCTAGTAGGCTATGGCAGGGTTGTTGTCCACACCTCTCCCTCAACATCTCTGGTAGTCGTGCGTGACCCCTTTAATCCACATGTGAGTCTGGTCGGCAAGCTATCGTCAGCCTGCATCATCAACGAATCATGTCAGAATATATCCATATCATATCATCTAATCAGATGCATTAATATCACAGTAAAACAATCAAACCCCAATGGTACACTCCCTGACTCGATCCAGAGTCCAAGGGGTTCCATCGATGCCTCTGCATCCTCGAGGTCCAAAATCCTGCACACTTAGTAAAACCAAGTCAATAACACCTATCTATGTCATTGCAGTAAAACAACATGTCATCAACCCATAACACCTCATAATCAAAATCAAATGTTTTAATAGCATAATAATCTAGATCACTTGCGAGAAAGTGTCCTCAAAGAATAAGTTCTCTCAGTGCGCCAGAGCGGGATGTTACACATTCTATTCTTTAGTCAAATTGGAAATAGTGGAAGATTTACTTGCCATAAAATGTTTCATATTCCTTTGTTGTTCAAGGACAGTCACAATGTCTAATAAAGATGCATCTACTTTGATTATAGCCAATTGTTTTAAAATATTGTGCTTAAATGAAAAATATGAGGTTGAAACGTATGGACTCTGAATACCCCTAATGATTTCAAGATTAGTTTGATGAGAGGATGTTCTAGTAGAAAATGTGTTTTTAGGAGGACAACCTTTACCCTTGTTCTGATAATATTTATTATGAGTATCCACCATCAAGAAATCCTCTTCCTGATCAAAATCTAAGGAAACAATCATTGTATCATTCCTTTTGTAAAATATGCACTCTCTTGCATTCTTCTTGATCTCACATGTGTCCTCATCATGATTCTCCTCATAGAAATTACACGAGTTTTTTGAGAGAATAACCTTAGGTTGAAAAATATGAGTTTGGTTTCTAAAGGAAACATGGGTGGAGGTTTCAACAGAAGTACAAGTCACCCATTTTCTTTCAAAAGAAATAATTTTGTTGGTCATATCCTATACAAGTTGTAACACGATTGGCATGTCAATTTGTTTGACATAATATTCAACATGAAGTCTTGTTCTTTTCAACCACTCCTCAAAATCTAGTCAATTTTGTAATGCATATCCCATATTTTTAGCATTCTTTTCTTCTTATAACCTATGGCAATAAGTAGTGTTGGAATACTAAGAGGGGGGGGTGAATTAGTATGATCACTTTATACCACTTTTAACCACAATATATATTCTTTCACTTTATCAACAATGTTCAATATTATATCATCAATGTATGATCTATGATTTCATTCGATATATCATGGGTATATAATCATAAGAAACATCACATGAAAAACATCAAATCAAATACACAGTAGACCAATATTTACGTGGAAACCCAAATGGGAGAAAACCACATAATACTTTATTATATATATATCAATAATTAATTCATAGGAAGAACCAACTTCCCAATTCTCCAACTGCAATTGGAAGGAGGCTACAACCCCCTATTTATAATATCCAACTTGAAGGAATCTATAACTCTCTAAATTATCTGGCTCCAACCAGAAGGAGGCTACAACCCCCTGAGTTCACCAGCTCCAACCGAAAGGTGGATACAACCACCTAGTGCTCAGGCTCCAACATGAAGGAAGCTCCAACTTCCTGATTCTTTGGCTCCAACCGGAAGGAGGCTACAAATCCATTTCCTTTCCTCAGCCTCCCACTCTGAAATATAAATGCCAAATGTAGACAAATTGTCACTGTCACTGAATCAACTCTTCCACTGTAGCTTTCACTGTCACAACCTGTACCAACCTTCTTCAAATATTTTCTACATATATGTGACCTGTCTATGATACAATACATAGATTGTTGTGGCTCCCTTCATTGCAACTCATGGATTTATGCACATTTATTCTCTACAACTTGCAGAATACTAAAAAACTATCCCAATTTATCTGTCACTATTTATTGCACTCTGTTACTATCACTGTCACTGTCACATCAACATGTCCAACTTGTCACTGTCTCATCCATGAAACCAGATCCACTCTCATCTGCATGAAAATCATAGTAAGATCACCAAGAGCATATCTCAAACCATATGATCAACATCAACAACACATGCTTCTACCAATAATGCACCAAGATCACCTACATACCATCACAAGATATGTGCATGTACCATACCATGTACATCAACACCATACAAAGTACCATACCATGTGCCAACCATGCAGATCAGCCATGTACATCAACACCATACAAAGTACCATACCATGTTCCAATTATATACCATATCATGCCACACACCATATACCAATAAACCAACATATAAACCAACAATGTATCTCACAAAGTAGACATCAACCAACGTGCACCGTGCATCCAATGATGTGCCTCAATTCATATACTAAGGCCCTCAAACACATGCCTCAAGCATGATCCTAAATTATCACCAAGATGCAACCTCATAACACAATATACCAAGCCTAAAGTATGCACCATAACTTGTAACCAAACCATACACCAAGATAGCCAATAGTTCTTCTAATCTATGTACCATAACATCACCAAGATGTACCATATCACATGTTATCATCACCGTGCATGTACCATAACATCATAACCATAAGCCTTAAAACTTACCTTCCATCCTATAGTTGACTTGCTTTACTATAAACTGAACTGTAACTCTTCCACAGTCCTCAAAAAACTGGTACCAACATCCCTTCATAACCTTTCACAAACTTTTACATATACACGACTTGCCCTTATATATCCCATGGATATTTGTGCTTTCCTACACTACAACTTGCATACACATGTTCCATTCTGAACTATAACCCGAGGATACCTCAAAAACTAGGATTACTCATTCTTGTTTCAACTCTAATAATTTCACGTACGACCTTCCTTCGCAACCTCATAAAAATTTCATTACAAACTATACAAAATATCACAATACTAGACCATAACAATCACAAGATATATAGTCAATTGTAAGTGTGTGTGTAAAAATAAGAGACTTATTGAGGTGTATTTATACTAATGATAGGTAACCTCTTTCCTTATTTTATGGGTTTCTTGTTACAACCACTTTACCCTTTGACCAAGACTTGTAACCAACTAGGTGCTTCTTTCCCATTCTTCAGGGCTTCCAACTTCACAAGGTCATATATCCCTAACGATAAGTAACCACGTGGTGTTCCACATATCACCAGAAATGACATGAAGAATACTATACATCTATGATATTCGTACCTAAAATTTGACTATCCTTCATATTCATAAGATTCAATCAACGTTGGGTCCCTTAACCACACCTCTAGGGATAAATGTAGACTACATCAAATGTACCCAACTAACTCACCATCAATATCGACCATACAAATGTCAATGAACTTTTTGAAATATCTGGACTTGTCCAAGGGTTTAAATCATTATCTAGGGGTTGAAATCAATCTCCAAGATCACTCTCCAAGGGTTGACATCAATGACAACCAACTATCCAAACCAATTGTCCAACAATATCCCCCTTTGGCATTGATGACAACACTTAGACATGGAAACACTCATGCTCATTCTCCCCCTGTGATCATCACTCCTCATCAATGTTTCTATCTCTCCCCCTTTGATATCAATGTAAAAGGTTATCTCCTCTTGGGGCTTCTCCCCCTATAAATATGTTTCCTTTTATCACCGTACTTTCTATAACCAATCATGGGTAAAAGAATAACTCCCCCTATGGGTATGTCTCCCCATGTCTACATGTTAATGATCTTCCTTTTTGGGGGATACATGTGAATTGTTGTGTAGATCAATGTGGGGATACCTATGAATTGTTTCCTTCTTTTCTAGTGTTTTTCATTGTATATTGATGCTTCATAATGTAATTCATTGACATATATAAAAATCATTCAAATTTAAATCATTCAATTATTCCTTTACCATAATCATCCAACTATCTCTGAGTTGATATCTAAGTCAGTCTTTGAACCAATCTGTGAATTAATCTCTAAGCATATGTCACAAATTGTCCATAAATATGCTACTGAATTGTACACAATGTTGACCCATCTATCACTGTATAATGACTAATATGAATCATATATGTCTATTGATCTGATCTATCTTCTCATAAAACTCTTAATTTATGGAACAACCTGTACTGAATATATCTTTGCCTGAATACGATCATAAACGTTTTTCAGTGTAACTGCCAACTGACACTTGTGTGGGAATACTACTTTCTCAGTTGATCAATCTTTCATTATTTACTTCTTCTCTCTAACTTCTCCGAACCTGTCTATGCAACCACTGCTTGAAGGATGGTTCTCTGATCTATCTCATCTACTACATGGACTCCCCCTATTCAATATTCATATTACCTAGGAGTCTCCAATCTAGGTGGCTAAAAAAAACGTTGCTCTGATGCAGAGTATTATTCCTCTTAGTATGTAGAATAATCATCTGTCTAAACTCTCACTTTTTTCTTTCTTCCTGTGGATTAATCTTTCACTACAATTCCTTAAAACACAATTTCTTGAATCATGTGACCTCTACGAATTGTTCTTTATTTATCTCTTCTTCTTGTTTTTCATTTATTCTCCAAACTTTCCTGTATCTGGCATGTTTCCTTTTCTCTATAGATTTGTCTTCATCTTAAACTATTTCCAATATTGACAGTATGACTTTTGGCTATCCTTCATTCATCTAATATTCCTTTACATGTTGTTGTTTTCTTCTCCAAATATTCTTATATCTAATATCAATGTTATTTCTCAAAGAGGTATATATCATGATTCTACAATCACAATCTATGTGTCCATATTTATGGCATTTATAACATTCAATTTTATGTGGGGCCACATAAGCATTTATTTATTGAACATTTCTTTCATAATCCTTGCAATCTACAACCTTATTTCCAAAGTTAGTATGATAAAAAAAATTACCATAAACTAAATTTACATACCGGGGAGTGGACAATCTTATTTGTTGTGTATTCCTTCTGAATTCCTATCTTGGTTGATCATAGTATTCTCTTCTATGGATTCCTTTATTATGGTTGAAGCTTTATTGCCTAAATTTGGTAGGTCTTGCGGAAGATGTATCTCTATTATACTCATTCTTCTTTGATTCTTGTTGACCATGATTCCTTCATCTAATTACTTCTGCATAACTCTTAATCTTTTCTTCATTCTTCTTTTCTAGTGACCTAGAGGGCTTCTCTTCAACAATCTTTATTGATGAGGTGGATGTTTCTGTCTCTTCATGGTGACAAACCCTTTTCCCTCCTTTGGGCTGGCACGAACTCCTGGTATAGGATCGTTCCAGTCGTCAAGTCGCACGACTCGTCGGGCTCCCGATGGAACTGATTTGACTTGACACAGGCCCCTTTTCATTTCCTCAGTGCCTGCTATGTGGAACCTACAGACCCTCTCCTTATCAATTTTATCTCTTGCGTCGATGACACTAGCTCTCGATTCTAGGCTCCCTCTTCGACATAACCACAGACTATGAATGTGGGGCAACTCCCTTCATCAACCCACACTTCGGGACTTTCATGAGTGAGTTACTCCTCCTTCCTGATTTTTGAATCGATGAATGCTTCGGGACCAGATCTACAGTCCATGCTCTTCTCGTGATCAATGACTGTGATCGAATCGTGAGTTCAGACTTCACGAGTCCTGTCTCCTCTTGACTCTACTTCTTTTGATCATGAATCAACAATTCCCTGATCCTTTGCCATGCGTCCTTCCAAATCCAACGGCCTGGATTGAGATCACACTTTGCAGAGATCCTTTGTTTTCTCCCCGCAAACCTTTCGAAGCTCCTTCTCCCAAACTTCTTGATATTATTCCACCTGTCTCTTCCTCGACGATGGGTGACTTCTCTGTCTTCAGCACTTCGTCAAGTCCTCGACTCCTTTTCACACTTAGTGCAATTTCTCTTTCGAGACTTAGGTTGTTCTCAAAGGATTCATGCAATCCTTGCAGAAATATGTGCAACTCTCCTACGACTTTGGTCGGCTTGAAAATATTCACGATTCCAAGTTCCTTTGCGAGTTTCTCATGCCCTGCTGGCAGTTTCTTGCTCTGCTTCCTGAGCTTATAAGGTGAAATCTCAACACCTTAGGAGCACTCCTTGCACTCGACTCAATTCTTCAATGGCTTCTCCCTCGACCTTATGGAAAGGTTTAAGGCATATCCTTTCCTTTGTCATTGCACTTCTCGCAAATCCTTCCTTCACCAGAATGTTCAACAATTATGGGATTCTCCCATACCTTCAACCATGTAGTTCCTAGGTATTCTCACGCAAGCTCGATGCCCTCCTGGCAGAGTATTCTAGAGTGTTCATTAAATTTGGGCTATGCTTCTCTCCACATAGTATTTATTTTCAAGGGACTTAACCACCTTGAAATTTCTCCCTGAGTCTATAAATTAATCTGGTATGCCCTCCTGGCAACTTCTCTTCTGACTCCACTGAGTTTAGACATGCACCCCTTGATTCGACTTATAGAGTTTCCTCTCTCTATCGCGTACTCCTTGCACTTATCCTAGAGAACCATAATTAAATTAAAACAATAGTGAATATAAAACTATATCTCTATCCCTGCAAATGATTTCTAACATTCATGTACAATTAACAAAAATCTAAAAGACATTCATAACAAAACATCCATTGAACAAAAATGTAAAACAGGAAAAACTGTCATTTTCTATTAATAATGGAATGCCAAATTACAATGGTGGATTCTAAGCTACAACTGAGTCTCGACTCTCTATGTTTCTCTCCCTACAACCCGACCAACCTAACCCTAGAAACAATTTCAAATATTTATACAAGAGGGGCTATACAAGCTCCCTTCGCAAGCTAACAAATGGTGTCAAATCACCATTCCTAATGCTTATTGAAAGGGAAAATTGCAATGATGGCTATCTGCTCCAAATCAGATGCAGATCCATTTTTTCATTAGCCTATTAATGACGACCTTATCTCCATCTTGTGTGAAAGAATGATTTTACTCCTTCTAGATTGTCTTCAATAAATGCTTGGATTACATCTTGGATTATTGAGGCAAAAATGAGAGGACAACACCTCTCGTTCCTTGAATGCGCACCACGTGTGTTAATTAGCTAGCATGTGTTGAGATGGAGAAATGCTCCCACATCATACTCCACAGCAGAAAAAAGCATGAGCTCCTTCTCATGAGCTTTCCAACGTGGCTGAAATCCACTTGGATCACAAACTTTCTCCTTGAGATATCTCTCGGCTCCTCTACTTCGCTACTGCTGCTCTTGCATCATCCTCGTTGCTCATGCAATTCTTCCGTCATCTAGCTCCCTCATGCTAACCAACTCCGACATCAACTTTCTTATCTCCTCGATCACCTTGTCCAACTTCTCGATCGGTTGGTTCCTCTGTTATAGACTATATCACTGCCCCCACTCCCTGTCGATGGGAAAATCATGATGACTTCCCAAGACATATTCTTCCTTTGTGGAATTATCTTGCCACTCTACTATAGTCTTCACCCCTGCAGGATCCTCATCATTGAACTACTACTCAGCTACCACTTCTCCTGACATATTTTTTCCTGCTAGTCCTTTGGGTATTTCCCTTTCAGCTCCCTCCATCTATGACTCGTGCTGGTGTATCTCCTCCAGCATGGATATTTCTCGACAACCACTTTCTGGATCTGGATTACCCAACCAATCCTCTAGTTCCTTTAACTCCAATTCCCACTGAGTGAGTGACTGAACTGTACATTCTCCCATTGGGACATACATCAATATCTATTCCATTTCCTCTATGATAGTCTCTGCTGGATATCTTCCTGTCACATATAAAAAAAGTGTGCTAGCCTCTCCTCGACTGCTTGGTAGGAATATCTCAAATCCTCCAATGGTCAAAATAGTCCTTTGATCCTCCTTGTCTATGAAGGAAGTTTTTAACTTCTCATCATCTTCATTCACATTGATCATAGCTCCACGTGAAGCTCCATACAAGTGAGGTTTCTCTCATGCCTCTTATTCATCTATAAATGAACTCTCAACTGAGCTCATCTCTTCTCCCTTTCCCACCTGGGAATCTAGAATGTCTCTTCTGGAATTTTATGTGATCCATTGATCTGCTCTCATTGCCCACTTGGAAACCTACAAGATCCTTTCCACATCTCTTTCCCTTATGATTGGGGTTTTCACCATACCTTAACCACCTCCTTAACATCTATTTTTTCCTCCTAGCCAACAGATTCTGAACATACCATTTGGTTTTTCTCTTCAAAGGCCATTCATACCTCTGGCGTAACTTTGACTCCTGCTACATATTGAATGCAAGCTTCTTCATATGTGCTCAGATTTCACTAAGCTCCTTGTCCATCTCCACCTTCCTCTTCTGTGAATGGAATTATCCTCTCCCATGTTTATGACCGTCAATGACCTTCTCGCCTTCTACCTTCCTTCCTGACAAGTATGTTGCTCTCTCTACAACTGAGAGCATATTCATCTTTTCCTTTGCCTGAAATCTACAGATGAAATTGTGCTTTGATACCACTCCTAGTATCAGAATATATCTTTCATCTCCATTCTCCCACACTCTGCTGACGAAATCAAGCTCTGATCTCTGTGTCTCCTTCTCTCTTCTTCAGATGAAATCAAGATTTGATACCACTCTTGGTGACAACCCCCTTCCCTCCTTTGGGCTGACACGACCTCTTGACCTAGGATTGTTCAAGTCATCAAGTTGGATGACTTGTCGGGCTCACGATGGAACTGATTTGACTTGACACAAGCCCCTTTTCGATTCCTCGGTGCCTAATATGTGGCACCTATGGAACCTCTCCTTAGCTCTTTCATCTATTGCACCGACGACACTAGATATCGATGCCAAGCTCCCTCTTCGACATGACCATGGACTATGAACATGGGCCAACTCCCTTCGCGACACCACACTTCGGGACTTTCATGAGTAACTTACTCCTCCTTACCGATTTTTGAATCAACGAATGCTTCAGGACAAGATCTACAATCCATGCTCTTCTCATGATCAACGATTGTGATAGAATCGCAAGTTCGAACTTCACGAGTCCTGTCTCCTCTCGACTCTGCTTATTCTTATCGTGAATCAATGATGCGTTGATCCTTTTCCATGCAACCTTCCAGATCCAATGGCTTGGATTGAGATCACACTTTGCAACTTTGTGAATATCCTTTGTTTGCTTCCCGCAAACCTTTTGAAGCTCCTTCTCCCAAACTTCTCTATATTCTACCACATGTCTCTTCCTCAATGATGGGTGAATTATACGTCTTTGGGACTTCGGAAAGTCCTCGACTCCTTTTCACACTTAGTGAAATTTCTCTTTCGAGACTTAAGATTTTCTCGAAGGCTTCCTACAATCCTTGTAGAAATCTGTGCAGCTCTCTTGCGACTTTGTTCGACTTGAAAACCTTCAAAGTTCCAAGTTCCTTTGCTAGTTTAACTTGCCCCCTTGGAAATTTCTCTCTATGCTTCTTGAGCTTATAATTTGAAATCTCAACACCTTAGGAGAACTCCTTGTGCTTGACCTAGTTCTTCGACGACTTCTCCCTTGACCTTATGGAATGGTTTAAGGCATCTCATTTCCCTTGTAATTGCACCTCTTGCAAATCCTTCCTTCACCAGAATGTTCAAGAATTCTGGGATTCTCCCATACCTTCAACCATGTAGTTCTTGGGTATGCTCACACAAGATCGATGACCTCATGGAAGAGTATTCTAGAGTGTTTAGTAAGTTTGGGTTGTGCTTCTCTCCACACAGTCTTTATTTTCAAGGGACTTAACTGCCTTGAAATTTCTCCCCGAGTCTATAAATTAATATGGTATGCCCTCCTAGAAACTTCTCTTTTGACTCCACTGAGTTCAGACACACACCCCTTGCATTGTCTTACAGAGTTTCCTCTCTCTGTCGTGCACTCCTTACACTTAGCCTAGACAAACAAACTTAACTTAACACACTCGCTGATAGAAAACTCTATCTCTATCCCTGCAGACGATTTCTAACATTCATCTACAATTCACAAACATGTAAAAGACATTCACAACACATCATCCATTGAACAAAAATGTAAAACAAGAAAAAATGTCATTTTCTATTAATGGTGGAATGCCAAATTACAATGGTGGATTCTGAGGTACAAGTGAGTCTCGTCTCGCTGTTTTTCTTTCCCTACAACCTGACCAACCTAACCTTCTCAACAATTTCAAAGATTTATACAAGAGGAGTTCTATGAGATTCCCTCGCAAGCTAACAAATGGTGTCAAATCACCATCCCTAATGCTTATCGAAATGGAAAATTACAATGATGGCTATCTGCTAGAAATTGGATGCAAATCCATTTTTCCGTCAGCCTATTAATGGCGACCTTATCTCCAACTTATGCGAAAGAACGATTTTACTCCTTCCATCTTGTCTTCAATAAATGTCTGGATCTCATCTTGGATTATCAAGGAAAAATGAGAGGATGACGCCTCTCCTTCCTTTAATGCACACCATGTGTATTAATTAGATGGCACGTGATGAGATGGAGTGATGCTCCTGCATCATACTACAGAGCAGAAAAAATCACGAGCTCCTACTCCTGAGATTTCCAACGTGGTTGAAATCTACCTGGATCCCAAACTTCCTCCTCAAGTTGTCTCTCAGCTCCTCTACTTCGCCACTGATGCTCCTGCATCATCCCCATTGTTTGTGCAGGTCTTCTGTCATCTAGCTCCCTTGTGTTGACCAACTCTTCTGTCGACTCTGACATCATCTTTGTTATCTCCTCGATCACTTTGTCCAACTTCTCGATCAGCTAGTTCCTCTGTTGCATACTATATCGTTGCACCCCGTCCCTATTGATGGGAAAATCACACTGACTTCCCAAGACGTATTCTTCCTTTGTGTCCTTAGATTTCCACTCTGCTGCACTCTTCATCACTGTAATATCCTCATCATTAAACTGCTACTCAACTACCACTTCTCTTGACATATTTTCTCCTGCCAGTCCTTTGGCTATTTCCCTTTTAGCTCCCTCCAACCGTGATTCATGTTGGTGTATCTCCTTCTTCATGGCTATTTCTCGGCAACCACCTTTTGGCTCTAGATTTCCCAACCAATCCTTTAGTTCCTTTAACTCCAATTCCCACTAAGTGAGTCACTCAACTAGGAATTATCCCATAGGGATAGACATTGGTATCTATTTCATTTCCTCTATGAGAGTCTCTGTTGGTTGTCTTCCTATCGCATATGAAACATTTGTGATAGCCTCTCCTCGACCACTTGGTAGGAATATATCAAGTCTTCCAATGGTCAGAATAGTCCTTTGATCCTCCTTCTCTGTGACAGAATTTTTTAACTTCTCATCATCTTCATTCACATGGCTCACAGCTCTGCGTGAATATTCATCCGAGTGTGGTTTCTCTCCTTCCTCCTCTTCATATATAAATGAAATCTCAACTGATCTCATCTCTTCTCCCTTTCCCACCTGGCAATATGGGATATCTCTTCTGCCCACTTGGAATTTTATGAGATCCATTGATCTTCTCTCATTGCCCACCTAGAAACCTACAAGATCCTTTCCAGATCTCTCTCCCTTATTACCAAGGTTTTCAACATGCCTTAGCCACCTCTTTAACATATCTTGCTTCCTCTTGGCCAACAACTTCTGAATAGGACATCTAGTTTTTCTCTTGAAATTCCATTCATACCTCCCACATACCTTTGACTCCTACTACATCTTGAATGGAATCTTCTCCATCTGTGCTCAGATTTCATTGAGCTCCTTGTCCATCTCTACCTTTCTCTTTTGCGACTAGACTTCTCCTCTCCCATATTTATGAATGTAAATGGCCATCTTGCCTTCTACCTGCCTTCCTGACAAGTGTGTTGGTCACTCTGCAACTGAGAGCATATTCATCTTTTCCTTCACCTGAAATCTAAAGGAAAAACTGTACTCTAATACCACTTCGGGTATCAGACTATCTCTTTCATCTCCCTTTGCCCACACTCTGTTGACAAAATCAAGCTTTGATCTCTATGTCTCCTTTTCTCCACTTGAGATGAACTCAGGCTTTGATACCACTCCTAGTGACAAACCTCCTTCCCTCCTTTGGGCTAGCATGATCTCCCAGTCTAGGATCGTTTAAGTCATCAAGTAAAATGACTTGTGGGGATCCTGATGGAACCAATTTGACTTGACACAGGCCCCTTTTCGATTCCTCGGTGCCTACTATGTGGCACCTGTGGACCCTCGATGCTAGGCTCCCTCTTCGACATGACCATGGGCCAACTCCCTTCGTGACCTCACACTTTGGGAATTTCATGAGTGACGTAATCCTCCTTCTCGATTTCCGAATCATCAAATGCTTCGGGACTAGATCTGCGGTCCATGCTCTTCTCACGATCAATGACTGTGATTGAATCACGAGTTCTGACTTCGCAAGTCCTGTCTCCTCTCATCTCTTCATCTTCTGATTGTCAATTAGTGATGTGCTAATATTTTTCCATGCGTCCTTCCAGATCCAATGAACTGGATTGAGATCGTGCTTCAGGACTTTGCGAAGATCCTTTGTTTTCTCCCCGCAAACCTTTCGAATCTCCTTCTCCCAAACTTATCAATATTCTACCACTTGTCTCTTCCTCAACGATGGGTGACTTCTCCATCTTCGAGACTTAGGAAAGACCTCGACTCCTTTTCACACTTAGCGCAACTTCTCTTTCAAGACTTATTCTATTCTTGAAGGCTTCCTGCAATCCTTGCAAAAATCTGTGCAACTCTCCTATGACTTTGCGATTTTCATGGTTCCAAGTTCCTTTGCGAGTTTCTCGTTCCCTCCTGGTAGTTTCTTGCTTTGATTCCTGAACTTAGAAGGTGAAATATCAACATCTTAGGTGCACTCCTTGCGCTCGACTCAGTTATTCTATGAATTCCCCCTCGGCCTTATGGAAAGGTTTAAGGCATCTCCTTTCCTTTTTCGTTGCACTTCTTGCAAATCCTTCCTTCACGAGAATGTTCAACAATTATGGGGTTCTCCAATACTTTCAACCGTGTAGTTCCTAGGTATGCTCACGCAAGGTTGATGCCCTCCTGGAAGAGTATTCTAGAGCATTCAGTAACTCTGGGATGTTCTTCTCTCCACACAGTCTTTATTTTCAAGGGACTTAACCACCTTGAAATTTCTCCTTGAGTCTATAAATTAATCTGGTATGCCCTCCTAGAAACTTCTCTTCTAAATCCACTAAGTTTAGACACACACCCCTTGCATCAGCTTACAGATTTTCCTCTCTATGTCGCACACTCCTTGCACTTATCCTAGAGAACCAAACTTAACTTAACAAAATCGCGGATAGAAAATTGTATCTCTATCCTTGCATACAATTTCTAACATTCACCTACAATTCACAAACATGTAAAAAACATTCAAAACACAACATCCATTGAACAAAAATGTAAAACAGGAAAAACTGTCATTTTCTATTAATGGTGGAGTCTGAGCTACAACTGATTCTTGACTCTCTATGTTTCTCTCCCTACAACTTGACGAACCTAACATTGGCAACACGTTCAAAGATTTATACAAGAGGGTTTGTACGAGATTCCCTCGCAAGCTAATGAATGGTGTCAAATCACCCTCCCTAATTCTTATCGAAAGGGAAAATTACAATCATGGTTATTTGCTCGAAATTAGATGTAGATCCATTTTTCCGTTAGCCTATTAATGGCGACCTTATCTCCATATTGTGCGAAAGAATGATTTTACTCCTTCCATCTTGTCTTCAATAAATGCTTGGATCTCGTCTTGGATTCTCAAGGAAAAAATGAGAGGATGACGCCTCTCCTTCCTTGAATGTGCACCATGCATGTTAATTAGTTGGCGCATGCTGAGATGGAATGATGCTCCTACATCACTTCAACATTCTTTTTGATCTTGATGATATTAAATCTCAATGTGACAACTTCTTCGTCAAGATTCTCAACGTCTTCTTCTTTCTTCATCATCTGAATCTTCATGGCTTCTTCCATACTCTTTTCTTCTTGAAGTTGGATCTTGAAGGAGATGATTTATTTTTAAAGTCTCCTCTCTTCTTGACCAAATTTTTATTCAAGATGATTTAATTGATTTGTTCTTTCCTTAAGATGATTTGTCAATATCTTCTCTCTCTTCTCTGCTTCTTTCTTCTATGATTCTATTTTGATTTCCAAACACTATTTTTTATCCTCAAGAGTTTCTTCAGTCCTTTTGGATTATTCTAACTAACCCTTTAATATCATGATCATCCTCTCCACTTCTATAGAGTTGGAATTCTAAGATTATTCTTTCTTTAACATATGATTCCTCATGACTTATTTTGTTCTCTTTACTTCTTCAAGTTGGATATTCAATGTGATTATTTCATCTTCAAGTTCTCTTTCTCGGTGATTGAATTCTGATTCGTGATTATTTTCCTTTTCAATCTTAGTTTTTTCTTCTATTTCATTGGGATTTTTTGTCTCATCACTTTCAATCTTCAAATAAGGGAATTCAATTTCAACATGTTCGTGCTCTTCACAAGTAAATAAAAAGAACTCACTTATGTTGACTACAAACTTTTCTTCTTTTGAATCTTTCTAACATGATGGGAATCTTACTTCTTATTATGTACCTGCATCTTCTTCAACAATATCTGACTCTATAATGGGATAAGAACATATCTTATGTATCTTATCCCATATTTCTTTAGCTGATGAACATTTTCCCACTTTGTCCTTTACTGAATCAGGCAATCCTTCCAAGATAAAATCCATTTCTATTTTGTTGTTCCTTTTTAATTCCTTCTTGGTTGTAGTATTTGGTTTCTTTGTACCATTGTATCCTATAAAAACTGAGTGCCAAACATCATATCCATGTTCCTCTAAAAATACCTTCATCCTACAACTCCACAATTCATACTTTAGACCCTTCTGACCATTGAACATTTGTGCTCCATTCATACTGTCCTCCATGATATAAATTCCATTGGTTAAATTTTTTACTTGAAGAAACCTTCTCTGATACGAATTTTTGTAATACTAAAAGGGGGGCGTATGAATCAGTCTTAGCACTTTATACCACTTTTAACCACAATATATATTATTTCACATTATCAACAATGGTAAACAATATATCATCAATGTATCATCTATGATTGCATTCAATATATCATGAGTATATAATCATAAGAAACATCACATGAAAAACATCACATCAAATAAATAGTACACCAATATTTAAATGGAAACCCAAATGGGAGAAAACCAAATAATTATCTCTTATATATATAAAGAATTCATTCATATGAAGCACCAACTTTCTGATTCTCCAGCTGCAACTGGAATGAGGATACAAACCCTTATTTATAGAATCCAACCTAAAGGAAGCTACAACTCCCTGAATTCTCTGGCTCCAACTAGTAGGAAGCTACAACCCTCTGAGTTCTCCAGCTCTAATCATAAGGTGGCTACAACCACCTAGTTATCAAGATCCAACTTAAAGGAATCTCCAACTCTCTAATTCTAAAACTCCAACTGAAAGGAGGCTACAACCCCCTTTCCTTTCCCCGTCCTACCGCCATGAAATACAAATTCCAAATGTAGACAACTTGTCACTATCATTAAATCAACTCTGTCATTGTAGATTTCACTATCACAACCTGTACCAACCTTCTTCAAATATTTTCTATAGATCCACAACCTGTCTATGTCGCAATACACAAATGTATGTGACTCTCTTTACTGCACCTCGTGGATGTTCACACCTCTCTTCTCAACAATTTTTGAACTACTACATAACTCTCCCAATTTCTCTATCACTATCTCTATCACTTCATTACTGTCACTTTCACTCTCATGTCAACTTGTACAACTTGTCATCATCTCATCCATGAAACTAGATCCACTCTCATCTACATGCAACTCATGCCAATATCACCAACATCATATCTCAAGCCATAATTCTCAACATCAACAATACATGCCTCTACCAAGCATACACCAAGATCACCTACATACCATCACAAGATATGTGCATGTACCATACTATGTACCAACCATGTACATCAAAACCATACAAAGTACCATACCATGTGCCAACCATGCACATCAACCATGTACATCAACACCATACAAAGTACCATACCATGTGCCAATCATATACCATATCATGCCACACACCATATACCAATAAACCAAGATATAAACCAACAATGCATCTCACCAAGTATACCTCAACAAACATTCACCATGAATCCAATGATGTGAATCAATTCATATACCAAGGCCCTCAAACACATGCCTCAATCATGCTCCTCAATGATCACCAAGATGCAACCTCATAAAACAATATACCAAGCCTAAAGTATGAACCAAAACATGTAACCAAACCATACACCAAGATATCCAATAGTGTTTCCAATAAATGTACCATATCATCACCAAGATGTAGCATATCACATGTTATGATCACCATGCATGTACCATAACATCATAACCATACGCCTTAAAACTTACCTCTGATCCTGTAGCTGACCTTCTTTATTGTAAACTGACCTGTAACTCTCCCACATTCCTTAGCAACCTGGTACCTATTGAGGAAAAGGTATAAGGAACCTTACTCAATCATTTTCAGATCTTGTCGGGCTAAGGAAAGATAGTTGGGAATTTCACCCAAGGTTTATAGCCTTAAAAAAAAAACAATCACTTAATCCACAGGTATTACGAACAAGGGACCAAAGATGATTTGATATATGTTATATGTAACTGTGAAAAAGAAATAAAATAATCAAGGAATTACATAAGTATGTACATGGATAATAGACAATGTTAAAATAAAATTCTAAACCAAAACATCAGAATATACATGTGAGACAGAACTCATAAATATGATTTTTATATTTATTTCATTCTGAGATACAAAGTTGAATTCTCTTTACAAACCCCTATGAGGGCGGGGACCAAAGTCATATTTAGAAGCCTCTTATGGGAACTATACAAAAATACTCTGACAACAAAAGAAAACTGAAGCTAAAGATATAGATCAACTTTCCAAAAAATGATGTCACTTGAATATGCAAAATATTCTTTACCAGTCATGAAACTTAATTCATAAACAAACAAGAACACGTAGACTTCCAAAAATAAATAATACAATTAAAACACAATATGGTGAAAGATATGATTCAGTTTTGAATCATGCTACCTTCAATAAGACCATGTTGTCATCAAGATGGTTAATCCTTCTAGTAAACTTAGAATGAATGAAGAATGAAAATATCTCATAAGAACAGAGCAAACCTTATAGGAAAAGTTATCCTTTTATTCTCTCCTTTGCCTCTTCACTTAATTGAGATTTTATTCTTTTCAATAAGTTATGGTAGTTCAACTAACTTTCTTTAGTTAAGCTTAATTATCTTAACAAATTAGTTGATATAATTAAATAATAATATATATAAATAAGGGTCTAATTAAATAATAATTAAATAGGTGGGACCCCTTGTGACTTCCATTTTCAATTTATTTAAATAATCATCAAAACATGAAGTATAAAACCTCAAAACTTTGATTTAAACATCCTCCTTGTCACTTTCATTCTCATATTTATTATCAAATGTTATCATCAAAATATAACATGACTATATCCAAAAATGGCATTATATCCATGTTGTCCAAAACACTGTCTAAATATGTAATTGTTGTCCAAAACATTATCAAAATAAAAATACTATCCTCAATAGAAAATAACCTTAATCAACATTAAAAATGATATTTGTCGTGAGAGGCATTTTTCCTCGTTTTAGTGTCAACCTCTTTAGATCCCATTTCTAATTTATCTTATACAGTAACCTTCAATTGATCAGAACTTTGTGGGTAGACTACACTGATGACGTGTGAAAAATCATCTTTGAGACGAAGACAAGAGGACACAGATTCAAAGGAATATTTAGATGAATTGGAGGGAGTGGCCTCTCCTTTTCCTTTATCTATCTCTGGCTTGGGAACACATGTTTTTAGCCTTTTACTTGCATGGGAGGACTGTACTGGAGAGACAACATGATCAACTTGGGCATTTGGATTTATTGGCAGTGGAGGGGGTAATGGAAAAGGCAGAGCAGGCCAACTATGGTGATGAGCTATAGGTTGATGAAAAATCTCTTGCCAACTGTCATTGACAGGAGGTTCTAGCTGCAGAGACACATCATGTGGAACATGGATACCAGAGAAATTATGATGCAATTAGTAAGGATGATTCTAAGGTATAGGTTGCAAAATTCCTTGGACAACTATTGATGCAGGAGCATCGTCATCAGCGTGCAGGTGGAGGACAACTCAACTCCCTAGCGCGCATATTGAAGTGATTTTAAAATTTAAGGATGGTGTATCATATAAATATCTTGAAAGTATTGTAATTAAAGTTCTTAAATGATAAGAGGTTGAACCATCGTGTGAGATCGATGGAGATTGTATTTTATTTAATGTAATTAATAATAGTACAGATCTGAAGCATTCACTCTTATCTATCTGTACCCATCAGTTATTGTAATTAGATTTAGTGGTTGAAAGCTTTTACTTTGGTAAGATAACACTAAGGTAGTCGGTGGAAAAATATCTATGTTCCCTTCTAGTATAAATATATGTATTGTATGCCCAAAGGAGGCTGTTGAAAGTTATTGAAGTTGTTATTGTCGATGTCGATGAATATTATTGCAGTTATATGAGCCCATGTACATACCATTTGAATGATTATAACAAAGAACTGTTGATCCAAAATGTTTGGGATTGCTGTTACTGTGTCTATTTGAATGAATGGTAGGATTTTTGTTTAATTGTATTCTCTGTTATTACTTTTTCTTATGCTATGAATGCATTACACTGTTGAATGTATGAATCTGTGAAGATTATATTAGTTTCAATTGTTTCTCTTATACGATCTCATGCAAGGAGTGAATAGTGTCTGCAAGGCATGCATTGACGAAGTCCATTTTGACTCGGAAGCTCAGGATAGATAACATGAATCTTTATTTTCAAGGAGTGCATAGTGTCTGCAAGGCATGCATTGAAAAAATCTATTTTGACTCAGAAGCTCAGGGGAGATAACGTGAATCTTCATTTTCAAAGGAGTGCAAAGGACCACGCAAGGTGTGCGTAGGTAGAAACACACTCAACATCATATTGTCCAGGAGGAACAATTGAGTTGTGTGAGAACTGTTGCAAGGAGTGCACAGTCACCCATAAAGAGGTTAATTTGAAAGAAACATGTTGCAAGGTGTGCACAGGATCGAATTTTGGCTAATTTTTGAAGAAGTCGTTTTGAGTGGTGCAAGGAGTGTGTAAAAAGAAACATTCTGAGAAGATTAAATGCTCGAGGAGGAATAATATCAAAAGAGGTAGAATATGGAAATTATTTAGTAGGGAGTATCCCACTGAAAATTTCCCAACCAACGAGAAAGGTCCATTCAGAGGAATCAGGATCTTTCTGTTGGATCATGATGTCATTGATGCCAATGGTTTGATTGATTGATATCAATTGATTGATTGATGTCAAAGTATTCATTTATTGATGATTGATGTAATATAATATGTATTGTCCTTGATGAGACTGCATAGATGAAGATGGATAAATGAGTTTCCATTGATACATGATGAAGATGGATCGATGTGGTTCCATTGGTATATGATGCATTGTTGGAAAAATGTATAGATGACTAATTATTGTCTTATCATGATTGATAAGGTGTACAAATGGATGAACTCCAAAGTGGTCCCCTTATGGTGAAAGCCCTCACGGGAATACGCTTTATGGATTGAGTTATCCTAGAAGAATGGTTGGAGGACCCATGCTTGTATGAGGAATAATGAGATGAAGATCAAGGAAATTGTTGGTGAAACTATCCTAGATGGACAGTGCTTGTCATTCCATTTCTGGTGGTCTGTGGAATGTCACATAACTCCTCCTAGTTTGAGATTTATGGCCTTACGAAGATGAAGGACCCTCACATGAAGGCTTGAAGCCCCCAAAGTCAAAGAAGTCAAAGTGACCTAAAGGAAGAAATGATAAAATAAGGTGACAAAATCAAGAAGGAATATTTATGGAAAGTGGTTAACCCTA
>ML780775.1:445280-508218 GCA_009831015.1 Picea engelmannii | reverse complement strand
GATTGTTGGTTGTGGAGCCTGATTATCTTCCTGATTCAGAGGTCCTTGCTTTCAGCCGTGTTTATACCCCATGAAGTATTTACACCCCAGAAGTATGTACACTCTTCCACGTGGGGGAGTGCAGAGGGGGGGTACCCCCTCTATGGGGTCCGGGGGGTCTGGGGGCAAGCGGGTCCCCAGCGGGAGTTCGAGGGAAGCGTCCCCCGATGGGGGTTCGGGGGTGAAGCCCCCGAAGAAAAAATTTCCTTATAAAAGTATATTGTAATTTCTTTGTAAATCTGGACCGTTCATTATAAGGTCGCAGATCTAACGGTAGAGATTATGTTAGGGTTTTTTTCCCTAGAAGGAAACCCTCTTTTATGAGGGAAATGTATTGTGGCTATTGATGAGGGTGAATATTGTATTCTGAGAGAGGAGACTGTGAGAGAAAGAAGAGGAAGTTACAACGGGTTTTGCTGTAGGTTGTATCCCTTCATTTGCTGGATAATAATAAAGGAAGGACCTGGCAATTTCTCTGGTGGACGTAGCCCACACTGGGTGAACGACGTAAATCTGTGTCTCTCTTGTATTGTATGTCTTCTGTGTTTTGTTTCTGCATTTGTTTTATTTTATTGCTCCGCGGTCCTGTTTTTCTAACACCAAGAACTTTACTGCAGCTTCAGTGCCTTGTTGTTGTGCTATGGATTCCCTTATTGAAATTGAAAACTGATAGAAAACAATATTTACAACAATAAAAGAGCCACTTAAGGATTAAACAAAACATTTCTTCAGGAAATGCCCATTCACAAGTCCATTGAAAACTTCTTCGCCTTTCAAATCCTGCAGCCTATAGGTGTTGTTTAAGAATACTTCAAAGATTTTTAAGGGCCCAATCCAGAGGGCATCGAGCTTGTTGTGTTTGCCTCTGTCCGGCCTGGGGGCATCCCACTTAACCACTAGATCTCCCAGCTCGAATTCCTCTCTTTGACCTTCTTGTCAAAGGCCCGATTGATCTTCTATTGATGATCATGAGCTCTATCCACTACCTTCTCTCTGGTATGTTGCACCTCCACCAATTGATGAATTATTTTGATCATATTGTTTGGCTCTCCCTCATAATCCTGAAATCATTTTGCTACAGGTAGAGCCATCTGAATAGGAAATACAACTTTTGTCCCATAAACAAGTTGGAAATGGGAGGTGCCCAAGGACCTTTTGGTTGTCACTCGATCATCCCACAGAGATAATTTGAGTTTTGAATCCCAGGCCTTCTTATTGTCTTCTAACAATATTTTGATGAGCTTTATTAGAGTCTTATTAGAAGACTCTTCCAGTCCATTTCCTTGAGGGTAATAGGGAGTGGAGTGAATTAGCGAAATCCCAAACTTCTCACAGAATCTGACCAGGGGCTCAGACTTGAAAGATGCAGCGTTATCAATGATAATTATGTTTGGGTAGCCAAACCTTGCAATAATATCCTCCAAGAAGTCGATGATAACTTTGTGTGAAGCACTCCTAGTGGGGATAACTTCTATCCATTTGGTGAAATAATTTGTTGCAGTTAAAATTGACCTGTGTTGGCCACTTGAAGCAGGATGAATTTCCCCAGTGAAGTCCAACCCCCATTATTGAAAGGGTCCTGAAGCTACTACAATATTTAGTGGTAGAGATTTGAGCTGTTGCTTTCTTGAGAAATTTTGGCATTTGATACAAGCTATGACCTTTCTGCAGACATCACTGAATAAGGTGGGCCAATAGTACCCAACCCTGAGAATTTTGCAGGTTGTGGCTTTCTAGAAATGGTGTCCCCCACATAGGCTATCATGAAACTCAGACACAATCTTTTGGGCCTCCTGTGGGTATAGACATCTCATAAGCACTCCTAGAGGGTCTCTCCAATACAAGATCTAGTCAATAAGGAAATATCTAACTGCTTTAAGCTTTAAATCTCTTACCTTACTTTTCCCTATTCCATCAAGAGGCACTAACTCCTGTAGGAAATGTATAGTATTTCTATACCAGGTGCACTTTACCAATGGAGGGCTGTCTGGATGACTGCCATCAGACAACTCAGCCTGCTGAATTTTTGAGTAAGAATTGATGAAGCTAACCCTCAAGGCATTACAATTGGATTCAACCAATAGCTTGGCTAAACCTTGTCCTTTGTTCAATTTGGTGGGCTTTATCTCCAAGTCAAATTCAAGGATCTTGGTGATCCATCTTCTCCTCCTTCCATCTATGTCTGGCTGAATTAGGATCTCCTTCACAGCAGTTGAAGGGACATATGCAATGATTTTTAAATGAAAGACATAGAGTCTAAAATATTTGAGAGCTTTCACCAAGGAATAAGCCTGCTTCTCCATAATTTCATATTTGATCTCTACATCTCTCAATGCCTGATTGAAGAAAAAAATGGCTTTCTGCAAACCCTCAACATTTTTCTGTAATAAGACAACTACAACAATATCAAATGAAGAAAAAGAGAAAATAAGGAAATCCTTTGAGTAATCAAGACTAATAAGCACATGAGCTTCAATCAAGTCTTCCTTTATCTGATCAAAGGAATTTCGAGACTCAACAGTCCATTTAACTGCATTTCCCTTCCTCAACATGGTTGTTATAAGCTTTATCATCTCAGCAAAGTTGGAAACAAATCTCCTCAGAAATTTTTTTTTTCCCAGGAAATCCTGGAATTATTTTATGGATCTCAGGAGTGACAGGGTTTGGATTTCTTCAACTCTGATAGGATCAATCATGACCCCTTTAGCTGATACTATGTGGCCCAACAAATTTCCCTCCTTCATGGAAAACAAAGAATTCTTGGGATTTAAGGAGAGGCCAAACTTTCTGCACTTCAGGAAAACCCTTTTTAAATGTTCACGGTGCTCTCTGTCATACTTGGAGAATAATATGATGTCATCCAGATAGATGACCATGAATTTTTCCCTTTCTCCAATGAAAACGATATCCATGGCTCGCTGAAAGGTTTCCCCTACATTCATCAAACCAAAGGGAATTTTGGCATACATGAATGTACCCTAAGGAGTGGTGAATGTTGTCTTTTCTCTGTCCTCCGGCAAGACAAAAATCTGATTGTAGCCATAGAAACCATCAATCATGGAAATCGTGGATGCTCCTGTTACCCTTTGCAATATATGTTCCATCTTGGGAAAGGGTTAATTGTCCTTCTTTGAGATTCTATTCATATTTATGAAATCAACACAGAGTCTGATTTCTCCACTTTTTTTCTTCACTGGGACGAAATTGGCCACTTATTCATAATATCTCAAAGGGACAATGACTTGGGCATCCAACAACTTTTTTACTTCTTTTTCCATGATAGTAAGTAACATAGGATTGATTTGTCTTAGCTTCTGCTTGAATGGCTTGGCCTCCTCTTTCAGTGGGATATTATATTCAATGACTCTAGTGTCATCTGTCCTGAGGTCTTCGTAGGTCCAGGAAAACACATCAACAAATTCCCTTAATAAATCACCATACTCGATCCTTTTCTCCTTTGTCAGGATACCTGACAATTTGATAAACTTCAGCTCCTCGTCTGTGCCAATGTTGCACTCAGATACATCAACATCCCCCTTTGAAACCTTACCCTTTACTACCACATCATTCCCATCGAACAATCTTTCTAAAGGAACTAGTCCCTTTGGAATGTGATTGCTAGGCAACTGCACAATATAATGATTAGGAATTTTATTTAAAAAAACCTCTGATTGAGAGTCACCTTCGGGGTCATGGTCCTGATCAATGTGTAATGCAGAGAACTCATCAACAGACTCAAGAAATTTTCTGATTTTAAGATCATCCTCAAATACCTTCCCATGCTTGATATTGTCCAGTACAGAGGGCCTATATCTTATCTCAACATCATATTTGAACTTGGATGGCAGAGGGATCCTAAACTGGCTAGATGAGATAGCTAGGGAATTGGCCAAAGTATTTTCCTCCCTTGGAATGAATGAAATGTTGAAGGCTGAGAAGAAATTGTCAATTAAGTCCCATACCTCATTTTTGTAACTTCTAAGACAAGGATGCTTAACCTGATAAGCATTTCTAACCTGCTGGACTATCAACTCAGCACCTCCGAACACTGCTACCTCTTCAATTCTCATTTCCTTTGCAACCCTCAAACCTAAAACAAGAGCTTCATATTCAGCCACATTATTGGTAGTTTCAAACTCTAGTTTGTATGACAGAGATATGGTTTCCTGATAGGGTGACACAAAAACCACTCCGACACCAACACCTTCACTAGAAGAGGCCCCGTCGAAGAACATCTTCCATACAAAAGTAGTTGGAGGAGGTATTTCATGATAAGAAATGGGCCTTTTCTGATTTTAGGAGGGGATCCAGGAGTATCAGTGAGATGCAACAAACTAGACCCCATATCAATGTCAAGTGAAAAGATAGGATGATTGGTTGGGTTTGTTTCATCAATAATAATATATGTCAGATGGGCTTCCCTGTAAAGTCTTCTATGCTCCCCCCCAAACACAGGAATAGTGGCATATGTGAGGTCCATTTGCAAGGTTCCTCCAAGTCGTTTTGTCTAAGATCCTGAAAAAAGCATGCTAAACTTTGGGGGAACATCAGCTACTACAATGTCCATAACCACACTTTTCATGGGCAATTGAAACAGGGTTACCACCAGATCTTTGATGAACCCAAGACATGGCACCCTCCTAGAGTCAAAGGAGTACAAATCATGATAGGATCTTCTGACTTCCAGTCCGATTTCTTCCATGATAGTTTTAGGCATGAGATTATGGGAGGCCCCCAAATCCATTAGATAATTGTGCATCACCTTGTCATATATGTTCATGGATGTGTAGAAGGGGAGGGGATGAACCATCTATGTCTTCCACCATAGGGCCTAGGATGACTGTAGGATTTTCATCTTACAACTTAGTTGAGTCTGTGGGATGGTCTGAGGGTTCAGACTGCAATATCTTGGAGAGGCTCCTTTTGAAATCTTCATGTTTGACCAGTTCATAGAGGGGTACATGGATCCTGATTTTCTGAATTTCATGCTCAAAACTAAAAGAGGAGGGGGGATTTGAGAATTATTTTACTCTAGGAAAAGGATCTTGGACTAATGGAGAGGGGGCTTGTGTATCATTAGCTCTGTCATTGTCTGCCTATCTTTGGTAGTCTATTCTGCCCTAGTACGCTGCTCAAGAACATGAGGCACTCCTGCCTTCTTCTTGGATCTGAGGTTGTATCTATTTTGGCTACTGCTAGCATTGTCTCCCTTGCTCAGCTCATTGAGTTGACTGCTCATGAGAGACTCCTCATATGATGATTGAGTCAAATGAGGAAAAGTGTGGGAGTCTCCAAAACAATGGATCTTAGGATCAAGCTCATCTATTTCCCCTCCTTCCTCATCAACAAACAAGTTGTTCTGAAGAGGAGTCTGGATTTTCTGATCATCTCTATCTCTGTTCCTGAGTTATCTTGGCATAATCTGAGGAACGTTATTGTTAGGAGTCCTGAAGTTGCCTCTGTTATCCACCATTTGAGGATTTTTTTATGTTTTCTTCCCTTCAAATTTCATCTTCTCCATATCTGCAGAAAGAGATTTCACCATCTTGGTCAATTCATCCACTTGAGGGTGAGACGCAGAGGAGTCAGAGGTTGAGGCTTATGATCTTCCCTTTCTTCTATCTGTAGCAACCTTATTTTTGAGCCTGTCAACTACCAACACATTAGATTCTACTTCTGCGACCGCATATTGCATCTGAGCTAGGGAAATAACTCTTCTTTCTCTCAACATGAGGCAGAAGTTAGGTTCAAATACATTAGCATAAGATATTTTGGCAGAGGCTTATGTGGGATTGATCTCAATAGATATCTTATTATACATTTTATTGAATCTTTTGGAGAATTCGGAGACAGACTCTTAATCCTTTTTCTTCAAGGACCCAAACTTTTTCATGTAATACATGAAGTCTTTTTTATCTCCCCACTGTCTCAGGAAGACGTTATCTAGAGCTTCAATCCCAGCAATGGAACCGGGGGTCAATCCTCTAAATCACTTCCTAACTTCACCATCAAGGCTATGGAAAAAGAGTCTCAACCAGACATATTCATTTTTGATATTAAGGTTGTCTACATAACTGTAGAAGGAAGCAATATGATCTTCATCAGTTATGTCCTCCTCTTCAGTGAATTTAGGCATATACTTCAAGTAATCTCCAATAGGGAGAGGATTCATGGGTTGAGGTATGATTAAAGGGGCATACCTAGCAGCCACTATGGAATCCATTCTGTTTACAGGGGGATTAGAAACTACCATAGGGATATGAGGTGGAGGAGAATGGGTTCGGCCAGGAGAAACTAGAATTGGGCTTACAGGAGGAAAGGGAAACCACAGGGAATTTGGAGAACGTGCTTCAGGGCTTAAAGGGACAAAAAATTCCCTTTCTTCAGTAGCAGTAGTAATAGAAGGAGGGGTGGTAAAAATCGGGGTAGGAAAATATTTTGAGGTGTTGGGTCTGAACCAGGGTACAACCTCAGGAGAAAGGGGAGTGACAAGGATTTCTCCCTCCAATCCAAGACTAGGAGGAGAAAACTCAGCAGGAAAACTCCCAAACTTCAAACTTTGGGAAACACCAACATAAGGAAATAAAACAAAATGAGATGCAGGGGTTGAAGTTCCTATAGGACAATGCAAATCATTAGAAATACCTAGTTTAGCAGTAGAAGTACCTCCTCCAAATGCCTTTCCCTTTCTGATGATCTTCTCTCGGTCGGCTTCAGGTGTCGCTAAAGGTAGCTGTGGAGTAGACCTTGTAGGTCTGCCTCTAGAAGCCACGGTTGAAATAGTGGAATCGCCTGTGGGTTTGGATCAAATGAAGTCACCACAGTGGAGTTGCCAGGTGCATAGTAGAAATCTTGTAGGGCTCTGATGCTTGATGCACATTCAGAATCAGAGGCACAATGTCATTCAATACCAGGGAAAATCTTCAACTTTGTCCCCGACAACGGCGCCAGAAATGTTAGCACCAGAAGTCACTCCTTGATTACAGCAGGAGTAAGCCTGATACCCATCAATTTATATGTCAAAATTTGTTTATAGAGGGTGATCGAAAGAGAACAGACTCATAACAATATCATTTGAACTCAAAATCCTAGACCAGGGTATGCATGGACAAGTGAGGTCTTGGTTTAACTTCAAAAAGAAAGTTGCAGTAAGCATGAGTAGGAGGAAGACTTCGATGGGAACGTATAGAGGTATGTTGTAGGCATCAAGCTTCCAACAGTCCAAAGAGGAAGAACTTAAACACAAGA
Source organism: Picea engelmannii (assembly GCA_009831015.1). Classification (NCBI taxonomy): domain Eukaryota; kingdom Viridiplantae; phylum Streptophyta; class Pinopsida; order Pinales; family Pinaceae; genus Picea; species Picea engelmannii. Next base: position 500,931 of record ML780775.1, on the reverse strand, counting down.
ACTTCTTGTATTCAAATTACAAGAACACTAAAAGAAACTATAGCAACGCTACCATAAAACATTTATCATAACACAGTCACAATGATTCATGTGAATTAGTCAATCATGAAATCTTTCAGTATTAGATGGAAACAAGATGAAATAGGAAACTGAATGTCATTAAACAAGAAGTCTTGCATGCATATACATAACTAGGGAAACCAGTGCTTCGTAAAAATTTTACAGTAGGGAGCTCAACTCTACCATCGATACCAACAAAAATGGAAAAAATGACTCTAAATACTAGGATATAACTCAACTGTTGAAGGCACGATCGTATCATGAGTTCATTGCTTCGTGCATGCGAGTTTCCCTATCAGGTTATTCATGCATACGTCGGTCAGACTGCCCATGCATTCGGCTATTAGAAACAATCTTTGTCAGGCTAAACTGATAGTCACCTTCTGTGCTTTGTCTCTTTCTAACCTTCTATTTATGGAAGGAGACGACATTTAACCACCGTCAACCACCTTAATAACTGATTTCTCAAGATTAGGTAAGACCTGGTCAACTCTTCTTCGTGGACAACGTGGCAGCCTTTCCTTGGCCATTGCTGCTTTGTGGGATTGCTACGAGGGGGTCCAACCTGCAAACATGGATGAGGATCTGGTGGGGACGGAAATGGCACCAACAATGTGGAGGCAAGACGAGGGGTGCTGAGGTGGAAGCACCAGGTGGAGGAGAATGGGGGCTCTGACACTATATGAGGAGTGCCACAGGAATATGCATAGGAAATAGCTGGAAGTGGCATGGAGCACTGGGGTGCAAGTGTCGGGAGATAAGAGGGGTGAAGGAAAAGGGGACATGACACCTAGAGTGTGGAGGACAGGTGTGCAGTGGTGAAGGGTAGAAGGTAAATGGGAGATGTGATAGGGGGATAGGGGAGGCAGAGTGGGCGACACTTGTCACAAGTGGGCGAAGGCAATAAGAGATTGAGGGGGGCCCACATGAAGCAGCCCATATCGAACCCCTCCCTTCATTAAAGGTAGAAATGCAAGGTGGGTCCGAAATTAGACCACAACCACAGATCTGGGCGATTTAATCCCAGTCGTTTAGACTTGTGTGACACCATATTAGAGCCCCTCCCCTCCATTAAAGGAAGAAAGGAAAGTGTGGTCCAGAATTGGACCTCGTTCGTAGATCTGGGCACGTGAATCGCGACCACCCAGATCCACGCATATTTTAAATCAAATGCGCCCATTCATAAAACTTAGGACAAGTGGGTTTTCAACCCACTTTTGTCATTTTTTTCACCAAAGGGGGGAATTCGTTAGGAAAACACCGCCCTTACAACACTAGGTGATAAAAATTCCTTCTATCATTCATTCAGTCATTCGATCAATCACTCCATGATCATTCACACACTCATTGAGCTATCCTTCATACCTTCCTGTCATGCTACCTGAACCTGTATCCATAACCATACCTATTTGTGTACCTAGTTAGATTTGGAGATGAACTAAAGAAGTGGGTGGTCAGGCCTGTGGGATATTGAAGAGGCAGTTTTTTAGGCCCGTGAGCAATCTCTGTGGGTGAGATAATTGTTGGGAATTGATTTCTTGAGGGTGCTAAACTACAACTGTAGGGCTTTGAGACTTCTTGTTTGACCTATTGCTGAAGCTCCATAAGTGAAGTGGGGAAGCCAAAGGACTATTGAGCAGAGAAGGGGTACACTTCCTAGGGTGGGACATGCATGAGGGGAATGAGAGACTGTAGGTTGTTAGTTTGAGTTGGAACCTGTGACATAGTCTTCCTTTTGTCTATGATTCATTATCCTGGTTAGGAATCCCTTTACCTAGGTGGAAGTTAGTCCTAGCTCGGGGGTGACCCACCGCTGAGAGTGATGAGCAGTGTGGTCTAAGGCTGGGAGGTTTGTGGAAGGTCTGCATGCATTTGGTGATATTATTACCGAGATAAGTGTTAACTGTGTGATAAATTTACATGCTACATTATTATTTATGTGGTTATTTTTATGGGTTTATCCTATGTGTGGTTATAAATGTCTTTATATTTATAGGTATTTCCTGCATATGTTGCATGTATATGTTTACTGTTATTTCAGAATGAATCCGTGCATTTACAAAATGTATTTGTTTGTTTACATTTTATATATAAAGTTCTTCAAGAGTTTTGTGTGTATATGTTTTAATTGCATGCAGTTCGAAAAATTTATGTGACATAGATCGGTTGGGTGTTGGGTATGTTACAATATGTTGAATAGAGAATCAAAGTGTTTCCTGGATTGGCATGGCTCGGTCTGGGTGGTCAGGGATGTTACAATATGGTATCAGAGCTTCACTTTTCAACACTGAGCTTGGATGGAACGAGAAAGTGGAGTTGAAGTGAAATGTCACAGAGGATTCATTTTGAAGTGGAAAAATTTTAGGTTGCAGAGCATCCAGGGTAAAAAGTAACAGCAATTGCGCGAAATTGGGAAAAAAACCCAATTTATGTTGTTAAATTCATGGGAAAATCAAGAAATTCAGCCAAGCGGTGAGATATTATTGATTTAATACATGTTCTAACAAATTCAAAATTGGAATTGGTCTAATTTGAAGTTACAATGAAGCCATGACAGATGGAGAGAAATTAGTTGATTAAAATTCTCAATTTGTGAATTGAGTTTGGGAAAAATTAATTCCAAAAATGTCAACCCACAACGATTTGTTGTTGCAGAGGTTGAACTGGTGTTATCGGGGTGAAATTGGGAAAAAATTAGGCAAAAGCCCCAATTTCTGCAGTGGAATTCACGAGGAATTGATGTGCATAAAATGTCGGTGTGCAGGTCTGCGTGCTAAATTTTGGTGCCGCACGGAAAAATTTTGGTGCGCTAGTGTGCATGCTAAATATTAGTGTGCTAGTGCGCACACTAAATTTTGGCGCCACGTGGAAAAATGTTGGTGTGCAGGTGCGCGCGCTAAATTTTTGCGCCACGTGGAAAAATGTTGGTGTGTGGGTGCACGCGCTAAATTTAGCATTCCACGGTTCAGATTGAGTGATGCATGTGTAATATTGGTGCGTGGTGTGCATACACATAATAATGGCACGTGTGGTGTGCATAGTTTTGGCAGAGCGTAGAGGAGTTTGGTTGGTGCGCGCGCAATATGAGTATATGTTGTCATGCGACAATTTAGTAAATGGTGTGCGCAGACTATTGGTGCGCGATGGAGGAATAATAAACTTTGTTATGGTGCAACGCATATAGTGAAATTTGCATGGGATACTAGCGCATGATACAAAAATTGCACACAACATGTAATAGTGCAAGAACCAAAATTTTGCATGGTGGATATTGGTGCGCGACACAAAAGTAGTGTGGGTCAGTTATTGGTGTGACAAAGAAGTGATGCACAATGGTTACAAGTGTGTAGAGCATGATTTACCTTGTGGTGTTGCTACACATGCTATATATGGGTGTACATGTTGAAGTTTGCGCAGGCGAAGTTGCTCGGATGGTGAACAACAATAGAAAACTAGCGATTTTCTGTAAAATTTTATATCATTTGAGCACCATCTTTTTGCAATGCGTTTTTGAGGCCCTTAACAGTGTTTTTAGCTACTCAAAAACGACGAGAATAGAGTGTACGTTACCAAGGTACTCTTTATATCTGCATCTCAAATAATATAGCTCCGAGAGAGATTTATAATGGTGTAAATCGTTCGACAAATGAAGCCTTATGAAAAAGTTACGACACAAACAGTGGAGGGTAAATTTTAAGACCCAACTAGCTTCGAAGAGCCATAACTTTCTGCTCTAGAATCAGATTGAGGTGTAGGAGTAGTCAATGGAAATATATTGAACCATAGAATAAATTCCTATAGATATATTTAATTTCAGGGTATGCTAAAAGTGTTTAATATGGAAAAGAAGGTACCTGTATCATTCCAGACCAAAAACACGAATTGGCTTAGAACTTCAGCATGTTGTAACTAGCTGCCCAGAACCCAGAAAAAGGTGAAACTTGGGAAGAGTGTCCAGAATAGGTATATGAATAAGCCCAATTGATCTCTCATGAGAAATCCAATGGAGTAGGTGAAAACATTCTTAATTGCAACGCAAAGTTGTGCCAAGTCGAAGAGTGAACAGGAAAATTAATTGGCAATTTTCAAATAGTCATAACTTTCTGCTTGAGACTCAGAATTGAGAATGGGAGAAGGTGTTGGAAAGATTATGTAGAGTTAACATCAAATTGATGAAATCATGATCAACATAGATTCCAAAGGAATGGAATATGCATAAGTTACTTACATCCATGAAGATGATGAGATAAGAGGGATGAATGCCCATTTGGGCATTGAAGGAATAAACTCCAATGGACATGGATAAGGAAGGGATGAAAACATGAATATGGTTGAGATCATTAAAATTTTTCATAAGGATGTACAAATCCATGAATATGATAATGAAAGGCTTATGAGAGACAAGGAGTAGCAAGAGGAATTCAACATGAAGTTAATGCAGAGCTTGAACATAATAGAAAAGAAATTGGATAAGCAGAGTGGCTCAAGAAAATCAGGAATTCACAGGTCTCCTAATGAGAAAATAAGAACCATAAGTATGAGCACACATCATTGTCACTCCCTAAGGAATACCAATAAGAGATCACACAACAACTCAATTCCATCCCCTATCAGGAATCATAAGAGGTCTGGGGTGGATGAGCTAGGATGAGAAATGAACAAAATCAAAACTCATGCATTTGATGGTGAGAAAAATAAGGATGAAGATGCAGAGACATGGTTGTTGGGCATGAGAAAGTATTTTCAATTGCATAATTATGAATCTCATGCAGAAGGAAGAATTTCCATCTATCAACTCAAGGGAAAGGCATCCATGTGGTGGGATCAGCTTGTGTAGGTGCAACACATTAAAGAGAAAAGTGTTACTTGGAGGGAATTCAAGAAGTATTTTGAGAAGAAATACTTGAATAAGAGATACTATGACAAGAAAATAAAATATTTCCTTGAAATCAAGTTTGGGAGTATGATCAACAACCAAACCATTGCTATTTTAATTGATTTTGTAGCTAGTCATAGTTATATAGATCCTAAGATGGTGGAAATTTTGCACTTGCCAAGAAGCAAGAATGAAAAATATTGTTTGGTGCAGCCGGCTACTGGATCCAAAAGAAAAGTAAATAAGATGGTTAATTCATGTCTTATGGACATGAATGGACTGAGCACAAGGAAAAATTTGAACATATTTCCTTTAGGTTCTTATGACTATCTAGCTAGGATGGATTGGGTGGACCAACATCATGTTATCCTAGACTATAATAACAAGGCATTTACTTTCTTGGATGAGGAAGGGAACCTAAGGAAAGTACAGGGAATTCCCAGGGAAGTGACCATTAGAGAAATTTCAGCATTGCAGCTGAAGAAATGTTACAGAAAAGGGTGTCAAATATTTGTAGCTCATATGGAAGAGACACCTAAAGATAAGGTGCCGAATTTGTAAGATCATGCAGTCCTGGATTATTTTGAATATTTTTTCAAGGAGGTACCAGGACTAACCCCAAAGAGAGATATTGTTTTTTCTATAAATTGAATTCCTGGAGCAGCTCCAGTGTCAAAGAATCCTTACAGAATGAGTACACCAGAGTTGAAGGAGTTGCAAATGCATCTTGAGGAACTTATGAAGAAGGGGTATATACATTGAAGTGTTTCACCTTGGGGTGCCCCAGTATTGTTCATAAATAAGAAATAAGGGACATTAATATTGTTCATTGATTTCAGACAGCTGAATAAAGTGACTGTAAAGAAGAAGTATCCTCTGCCAAGGATTGATGATCTCTTTGATCAATTAAAGGATAAAAATATATTTTCAAATATAGATATCATATCACGATACCATTAGGTAAGTATTAAAGAGGAATATATCAACAATACCACCTTCAAGACAAGGCATGGTCATTATGAGTTCACAGTGGTACCATTTGGGTTGTCAAATGCACCAGTTGTTTTCATGTTCTTAATGAATTGTATTTTTCGAGAATATTTAGATAAGTTTGTCATTGTATTTTTGGATGACATCCTTGTATATTCTAAGTCAGAGGAAGAGCATGAGCATCATTTGAGGATGGTGTTGCAAGTATTAAGGGATCATCAGTTGTATGCCAAATTGAGCAAGTGCTCATTTAATCAGAAGAAAATTCATTAATTGGGACATATCATTTCAAAGGATGGGATAGCAGTGGATCTTGAGAAGATAGAAGCCATTAGATAATGGTTAGTTCCAAAGAATGTGATAGAGGTAAGATCATTCATGGGGATTGCAGGCTACTATAGGATATTTATTGAAGGATTCTCAAAGATTTAACACCCAATCACTTCCTTACAAAAGAAGGGTGTGAAGTTTCAGTGGGCATTGGATTGTAAAAATAGTTTCCAACACTTGAAACAATTATTAACAAGTGCTCCAATACTAAGGATTTCATACCAAAATGAAGACTTCATTGTATGCACAAATGCATGTAAATAATGACTTGGTGGAGTCCTCACTCAAAATGGGTTTGTTATATGTTATGAATCAAGTAAGTTGAAGGAGCATGAAAGGCACTATTCCACTCATGATTTGGAGTTGGCATCCATAGTGCATGCCTTGAGTAAATGGAGACACTGCCTCATGGGGAAAAGGTTTGAGCTCAGGAAAGACCATAATGGTATGAAATATTTATTTGATCAACCAACTCTAAATGATAGGAAAAGAAGATGGTTAGAATTTCTAAGTGAATATGAATTTGATATAAAGCATATCAAGGGGAAAGAGAACAAAGTGGTTGATGCACTTAGCATAAGAGTGAATTAATTGCATGCTATATCCATTAGCATGTACCAATTAGATTTGAAACACGGAATTTTAGAGGCTGCAAAATTAAATTTGCAATACAAGGAATTAGTGGAAAAATTACAGCAAGGTAATTTGCAGCAGAAAATTGAAGAATATAAGCTAGATAATGATGAAAATCTCATGTACAGGGGCATACTTTATGTACCAAATTATCATGAATTGAAAAATATGATATTGGGAGAAATGCATAATGTACCTTAGGCTCGGAACCTAGGTTATCAGAAAACTATTGCAGATGTCAAGAGCCAATATTATTGGCCAGGAATGAAGAAAGAATATGTAGATTTTATTGCCAAATGTTTGGAATGCCAAAAGGTAAAGGTACACCCAGCTGGTTTGCTACAGGCATTACCCATTCCTGAGTGGAAATGGGATGTTGTAACAATGTATTTCATCACCAAACTTCTGAGAACAAACAAGCAACATGATTCTATCATGGTAGTGGTGGATAAGCTTACTAAAGCTACCCTTTTTATTCCAGTTAAGCTCACTCACAAGGTAGCCAACATTGATGATATTTATATGAGAGAAATTGCTCGATTACACGGTATACCCAAGACAATTGTGTCTGACAGAGATCCAAAATTTACCTCAAATTTTTGGAAGGGGTTATTTAATGGTTTTGGAACAAATTTGAATTTTAGTACAACTTATCATCCAGAATCAGATGGACAAACAGAGAGGGTGAATCAAGTGATTGAGGATATGTTGAGGATATATGTGATGGATAAACCATCTAAATGGGAAGACTACCTACACTTGTTAGAGTTTTCTTATAACAATGGGTACCAAACATATCTAAAGATGAGCCCATTTGAGGCACTTTATGGAAGAACGTGCAACACAGTGGTAAGCTGGGATAACCCAACAGATAGAGAAATAGTTGGGCCATATTTACTTAGGGAAATGGAGAAGAAAATGTTAAAAATAAAACAAAATTTAAAGGATTACAAAGACAAGAAAAAAATCTATGTTGATAAGGGAAGAACTCACAAGAAATTTAAAGTGGGAGACCATGTCTTCTTGAAAGTGAAGGCCAACAGAAGTTCCCCGAAGTTGGAAAATTGTTCCAAGATTTGTAGCTCACTATTTTGGGCCATTTGAAATACTAGAGAGGATTGGTCCAGTGGCTTATATGATTTTATTTTTCACGTTTATGTTTGTTCATAATGTATTCCATGTATCGTTTCTCAAGAAATATATAGCTAATGATAATCATGTTATTGATAGGAATGTGATTCAAGTGGAGCAGGAAGGCGCTTTCCAAGTGCATCTGGTATGCATTCTGGACCGAAAAATAAAATAGCTTCAAAATCTATCCATAGAGATTGTAAAGTTCCACTAGATCTAGTATGGTCCTGAGGAAACTACTTGGGAGAATGAGGATGCAATGCAGACATAATACCCACATATTTTTGGGGTTTTTTGCAAATTTTGTTGTTTATGTATACATAATGCACCGAGGACAATGCATAAATAAAGGGATGGGATTGTAATACCCCTAAGCCGAACCTAATTGTAAATGTAAATACAAATGTGTGTAAACTGGTGAGTTGTTTGACATCATTTTTGTATGCACCTTCCATGGCATAGTGTGTGCATGTATTGCGTAGTAAAATGATGAAGTGTGCACATTCCAGGATACTACGCGTAGTAACTTAAGTGCGTGTGATTGTGAGCCCAGGGAGACTTTGTGTATATGTTGTGTTTTATAGGCTCGTGAGACAATTATTATAATATAGGAGGATTATGTTTTTATGTAGGCCAGTGCACCTATTTTTGTATATGCCTCATAAATTAATATAAAATACATCGTTGCATGCAGACTGACCATAATAAAAGAGTACAGGGGAATAAACTCCACTAGTTAAGGGGATAAAAGGGGATAATATAGGGAGCTTAAGACAAAAAGGAATATTATATTAATATTTATTGAAGTATAAAGTATGGATAATTATTTTATCCTAAGTTCTAAGGATGGGGACAAGTGGGAAAAAGTATCTCCCAACATGACAAGTGTCAAGTTGGGGACATGCATACATATTGTTTGGACTTAGTTCATTCCTTCCATCATTCATTCAATCATTTGTTCAATCACTCCATGATTATTCACACACTAATTGAGCTATCCTTCATACCTTCCTATCATGGTAGATGAAATTGTATCCATAACCATACCTGTTTGTTTACCTGGTTAGATTGGGAGCTTGACCGAAGAAGTGAGTTGTCAGGCCCATGGGATATTGAAGAGGTGAGTTGTCAAGGCCATGAGCAATCTCTCTGGGTGAGGTAATTGTTAGGAATTGATTTCCTGAGGGTGATAAACTATAGCTACAGGGCTCTGAGACTTCTTGAAGCTCTGAAAGGGAAGTGGGACAGCTAAAGGAATGTTGAGCAGAGAAGGGGCACACTTTCTAGGGTGGGACAGGAATGTGGGGAATGAGATATTGTAGGCTATTAGTTTGAATTTTGTAACATACCTACCCAGCCACAAGTCGGGGTATGATACATGCAAGCCCACCCTTAGAATTCTTTATCATACTAATACCTTCTTTGTTTAATAAATATGCATAAGATAAGATAATTAAAGACATGCACAACAATATCCAGCAAAAATGCATGTTCTAAATATTCAATTTACAATAATTAAATATACAATGAAAAGACATTCATACACAGATAATAATATCACAATAGAGAGCACTTATCTTTATGAAAGATGACACCAACTGGCTGCAGACCAAGGATGTTCGACGCAACCATAGACACTATTGATACAAATCTCAACAACAACGTCACCCCTGATCCAGGGCTATGAATCCACAAGGACGGTTCCAGAGTGAACTTGGCTTCCCAAACCAGTCATCGCTCAAGTGCTCATAGGCTCCCCATCACTCACAACAATCCAAGTACCTAGCTCTATTCTACCCAGCTTGCACAACCCGAGAGAATGAACCTCCACCTTTCTCTTCCACGCAGTCCCTCAGGAAGTCCTTCTCCTTATTTGGGCCTCCAACGCAATTGGCCTAGAATCTCAATGATGGAACTCTCAGGACTCACAGTTTTGAGCCATACTAGACACAAGCCACTGCATCTCAGACATCCAGGCCTCAAAGAATGACTGGATCACACTAGCGACCACTACAGCCAACTATCCCATGGCTACTTCTGTTGCAGTTCAGTCCCCCTTCCCAAGATGAATGCCCAAGTGAGGATGGATGTAGGAGGTAAGTGCATGGCATTGTGTGAGGGTAAGAACGAGGTAACACAAAGGTGATGGAGCGGACAAGCCAATGACCAAACCCACAATTGGAGCAGGGGGAGTTTTAAGTATGTTCATGGGGAAATCAAGAACCTCCTAGCCTCCCCAAGAAGCTCATGTAACCGATCCCCCCCTTTTGGAAAAAAGGTAATTATCATAGGAATCAACATTTAGCCTCTCAATCCCCCTCTCTTGTGGAATCTCACAGCTCCCTATAACTCTAGTCCTTGTCCGTCTAGCAACCAACGATGTATTCATTATTAATAATGATAAAAACATTACATGTCTTGGGCACATTGGCCTTTTAATAATTGTTTGGGAACTCTGGCCTCTCATCATCGTAATAATACATTGTTTCAAATGAGGTTTCAAAACCTGGGGTGTTACATCCCCTCCCCCTTATTTTGGCACTGTCCTCAATGCATATACAAAACAAAGATCAAAATCTGAAATTTATTCAAAAAGATGTGGGTACTCTGCCCGCATGGAATATTCATTCTCCCAGGTAGAATCTTCAAGATCGTAGCAGGTCCACTTATCTTTTACCATCTCTATCACGCGATTACGGAGAATTTTTACCTTCCTCTCCAATACCTGTATTGGTTGAACCTGAAAATATCCCTCCATCTCTACTTGAATCAGATGCCAATAAATAACATGGTTAGGATCATGTACATATTTCTTTAGTAAAGATACATGAAATAAATTATGCACATTCATGGAATCAGACAATCCAAGCATGTATGCAACTAGCCCTATTTTGTCCAATATTTCAAATGGACCACAAAATCCGGCTACCAGCTTTGTACAACTCCCCAATTTCAAAGAGATTTTCTTGGGCTTCACTTTCAAAAGTACATGCTCCCCTACTTTAAATTCTATAGTTGTCATGTTATTGTCTGCATAAACTTTTTGTCTATCCTAAGATGCCTTTAAATTCTTCTTAATCTTGACCACATAGTCTTCCATGTCCTTGATAAATGTCGTCCCAAGTACCACTCTATCTGTTGGGTTGTCCCATCTCACTGAAGTATTTCATTTCCTACCATACAAGGCTTCAAATGGGATCATTCTAAATGAATATTGATACCCATTATTATATGAAAACTCAACCAAGTGTAAGTAATCTTCCCACTTAGATGGCTTATCCATCACAAACATTCTCAGCATGCCTTCAATTATTCAATTGACTCTCTCTGTTTTCCCATCTGTCTGGGGATGATATGCTATGCTAAAGTTTATATTTGTGCCAAATCCTTTAAACAATCCCCTCCATAAATTCGAGGTAAAATTTGTATCTTTGTCCGAGACGATTGCTCTAGGTATCCCATGCAACCTCACAATTTCCTTCATAAAAATTTCTGCAATATTAGCTATTGTATGCGTTGTCTTCACATGAAAAAAATGAGCATCCTTTGTTAACTTTTCAACCACCACCATGATTGAATCATGTTGCTTATTCGTTCTGGATAATCCCATGATGAAATCTATGGTGATCACTTCACATTTATTCTCTGGAATTGGAAATGGTTGTAGCAAACCCGTTGGGTGCCTATGCTTATCCTTAACCTTCTGACATTCCATACATCGAGCGATGTAATCAATAACATCCTTCATCATTCCCGTCCAAACGAACTGGCTTCTTACTATTGTAGTTTTCTTGTGGTAACTGGGATGTCCAACATAAGGAACATCATGCATTTCCTTCAGTACCACATTCCTCAGTTCTTCAGAACTAGGAACATAGATTCTATTTTTATACATGAGTAATCCATCTTCCTTTATCTCATACTCCTTTATTTTTTGTTGTGCATCTCCTTGCTCTAAGTTTTCCTCTACCTGTAGCTAATGATGATATGTAACAAGACCATGTAAAAGTTTTCTCTTTAAGTTTGAATGATGCATATTGAAAACAGTAGAATGCATGAGATGCACTCTCCTACTAAGTGCATCAACAAATTTATTCTCCTTTCCCTTGATATGCTTGATATTGAAGTCATACTCACTTAAAAATTCCAACCATATGGTTTTCCTGGCATTCAAGGTCATTTGTTCAAAAAGATACTTCAGAACAATGTGGTATGTTCTTAATTCGAATTTCTTCCCAATGAGATAATGCCTCCATATCCTCAAGGCGTGAACAACGGTAGAAAGATGCAATTCATGCGTGGCATAGTTTCTCTCACGTTCATTAATATATCTAGACTCATATCCAATGACATGTCCATTTTGCATGAGGACTCCCCCAAGTCCTTCCTTACAAGCATCTGTACATACCACAAAACTTTCATTTCGGTCAGCAATCTTTAACACAAGTGCACTAGTAAGTAATTCCTTCAACAGATTAAAATTATTTTCACACTTGAGTGTCCATTCAAATTTTGTTCCCTTCTTTTGCAAAGAAGTGATGGGATGATCAATCCTAGAGAACCCTAATATGAACCTTCTGTAGTATCCATCTAATCCCATAAAAGATCGTCTGACACATTTCTAGGTGTTGGCCACCCTCTAATGGCTTCGATCTTCTCTGGATCTACTTTTATGCCCTACTCTAAAATAATGTGTCCCAAGTAATGGATATTTTTTTGATAAAAATAACACTTACTCAACTTGGCATACAATTGATGTTCTCTCAGTACTTTCAATACCAATCTTAAGCCATGTTCATTCTCCTCTTCAGACTTAGAATAGATAAGTATGTCATCCAGGAATACTATGACAAACTTGCCCAAATAATTTATGAATATGCCATTCATTAAGAACATGAAGACAACTAGTGCATTGGTCAATCGAAATGGCACCACTACAAATTCATAATGCCCATACCTGGTCCTAAAGACTGTCTTATGAATATCTTCTACCTTGATTCTTACCTGATGGTATCCTGCCCTTAGGTCAATCTTTGAAAATATATTTGCTCCTCTTATATGATCAAAGAGGTCATCAATTTGGGGTAGCAGATACTTGTTCTTTATAGTGTACTTGTTCAGATGTTGGAATTCAATACACAACCTCAAGGTTCCATCCTTCTTTTTGACAAAAAGTACTAGTTCTCCCCAAGGTGAAACACTTGGACGTATGTACCCTTTCTTCAAAAATTCCTCCAACTACAATTGTACTTCTTTTAACTCTAGTGTTCTCATTATGTAAGGTGTTTTTGACACCGGGGCAGCTCCTGGCACTAAATCAATTGATAATCTATCTCCCTTCTTGGTGGAAATCCAGGTATTTCTTGGAATACATCCTCAAATTCCTATAGTACCGAGAAATATTCAAGGCTTGGCCCCTTTGTATTATCTGGCTCTTCCACATGAGATGCATACAATTCACATCCTTTTTATAAAACATCTTTTCAACTGTAAGGCCGAAATCTCCCTTATAGAGATGGGTCTTGGAACTCCTTTCACAGTGCTCTGTTTTCCATTTCCATCAAGACATGTAAATGTCTTGTTATGAAAATATAGGAAATCATGATGCTTTTCCAACCAATCCATCCCAATAAGAACATCATAAGACCCGAATGGTACGATATTTATATCAATACTAGTATTCACGCCATTAAGACTTATGGAACAACTTCTAACCATGTCATGGATTCTTCTTTTGGTTCCAGTGGCTAATTGAACCAAACTTGCTTTTCCAAGTTTACTTTTCTAAAAATGTAATCTATCCACTATATTAGGATCAATGTAACAATAAATTTCCCCTGAATCAATCAAAATAGCAACAGGTTGATTTATGATCTTACCTTCCACCTTGATCATATTGGATTGTTACTCTGCTTGTCGATTATTTAAAGTTGCATAGATTCTTCCCATATCTTCGACTATTGTAGCCTCTTGGATATTGTGCACAATATTCACTCTGTCTTTTCTATGTGGGAAATCCTTGTATAGGTGATCTTCCTTACATCCCCAGCATTGGATTGGTGGTCTTCCCCTTTTTCCCAAGGAATCTTCCTTCTTGAAATCTCCCTTAGCATATTGATCTTGATGATTTCTATTAGGCTCATTCCTATTGAAGGGAGGTTTGAATCCTTTCCTCCTCTGATTGGAATTCACATTCTTCTTGTCCTTCCAAGATTTCTACATGGATTCTCTTCCCTAGCCTTGCTCATACATGTATTTAGCCTTCCTGATGGCTTCAGTCAAGGTATTGAGTTCATGATACTTGATCTTTTCCTTATAAAAGGCTGGAAATCCACTTAGAAATCTTTGTATTTTGATTTTATCATCACCAATGAACCTAACATACTTTAACAATACAAATAACTTCTTCTCGTACTTGTCCATAGTCATGCTTCCCAACCTGAGTTCAAAGAACTCCTGCATATTCTTATCATAGAAATGCTCTGAGAGGTACTCCTTCTGGAAGTACTTCTTGAATTGTTTCCAAGTGATCCTATATTCATTAACATGCTCCACTTGATTCAGTTGGTCCCACCACACTGCATCTTTCCCATGTAAATGGTAGGTGGAAATTCGGGCTTCTAGGTTTGATGAATAGTTATGAAACTAAAAGTATCTCTTGAGCCCACACAACCATGCTTCGGCATAATCTTCCCTTTCTCTTTCACCATCGAAGGAAGGTGGATTGAGCTTCCTCAACTCTCCTTGAAAACTATCTACCTCTTGTTTCCTTCTTTGTTTCCTGACAGGGGACACCTATGGGATGCTTATGGGATCATTTGATGCATAAATATTTTTTTCTGAGTAAGTAGGTGAGTGGTTTCCATGAGCTCTGCTAGAACTTCTAGAATAACCAACTCTTCCATGATAATTTCCCCTTTCATAACACCTGCCTTCTTCCTCTTGTCTTGAGTTTTATCCCTTATTTGTTTGCCTCTACAAGTGATCCAAGATCTGAAACACTTGATAATTTATCCAACTTTTCTCTCTCATTAGTCTCTTGTTATCTTCTATGTAGCTCTGCACTTCCATCTTCAAGATTCTTATTGTTTCTATCAACGTTTCTTACTCTCCTTTTTCATTGCGTCTGTTGGAATCTGTCTTTGCATTACCAACCTTGGTATTCTAGCCTTTGAACTCCTTATCATGACTAGAGGCTCCCTCGCCTTCTTCCATTTCCTCAATACACATCCTGAGATGATGTGCTTAAGCCTCTTAATTCTACAAAATGTCCAAGTGACCATTTTGTTATAATTATGCATATGATAAACAAAAATTTCCAAATGATGCTACAGGTCCCTTTCTCGTTTTTGTTCATGGAGATCATATCCCCATTCTACGAAAATAACAGTGTTGTGCTATCCCTAGGATGACACAAAATTTCATCCTGCGTAGGCGCTTCCTTCAAACCACCTTCCCAGGTGACCAAAACTAGAAACCGTGGCTAAGTCCTTCCTTAGCATTTTTTTGTCTCGAAGACAACCAATTCCGCCCTTAGCTCTCCTTCCCTCAGCTCTCAATATGCATATGACCATGGCCATGACCTTGTGCTTATCTAAAAAAGCACTTGTCTGGAGCTTCGGGAATTCAGAACCTTCAACCAGGACCAGATCAATGGTCCTCATCGTCCTTCACGATCAATGATCGAGATCCACTTCGGGACTCCACACTTCGGGAGTCTCAAATTTCCTTGCTTGCTTCCTCCCATAACTCTTTTACTTAGAGTTCATGATCTTCAAATGCATGTCTTCCCACAGATCAACAGTTGTGGATCACTTCGTCTCTTCGAGCTTTGGAATTTTCAAACTTCCCTCCTGCACTTTCTCCCGGAGTGCTTTCACTTGAAGTCGACGATCCTTCGACGTGTGTCTTCTGGAATCAATGGTCGAGATGCACTCCAGCCTTCATTCCTTTGGGAATTTTTGACCCAACGCATCCTGTCACATATTTACCCTCTGGTGTGCCCAGTCTCCGTACTACACGATCTTTCACCACGTGGAAAAATACTGGAAGAGCACACGTGGCCCAATCAGGCGGGTGACACATGTCATGTTCTAATCGAATTTTCAATACTACAAAATCTCAAAACGTACTGACATGTGCAACAAATCCCATGTGTCCAAATCATCCTAGGTGATGTCTACAAGCCACGTCACTTTAAAATTATGGTGTCCACATCACCTCTAGGTGACATCATCATGCCCCACCACTTCGGCTCTTCGGGCTTTGGGACTTCGAGAGTTTTCATACTAGCACACTTCCAATTCTCCAGAACTCCAAGTTCCCAAACTGGCCAATCTGTCTCCATGTGTCCTCCTAGATCAGATGACTAATATTCACTTTGGGTCTTCACCTGGAGTTCACGGATCTTCTCCACGTGTCCTCCTTAATCTGACGACTATGTTTCTACTTCGGGGCTCCAAACTTTGGAGATCTCAAACTTCAACCTTTTTCCTTAAAAAATGTTCTTGTAGGAAGCTTGCAATCTTCTGACATGTGTCTCCTGCAGATCTATGACTATGATTCCTTCAGGACTCCAGACTCTGGAAATATCAATTTTCAAAACGTGTTTGGCCCCACTGTCTTTCATCTGAAGCCCTAAATCTAGCGATGCATGGCTCTTGACAGATCAATGGTTGAGATCCTTTCGGGTCTTAGGGTTTCATAAGTCTCAATCTTCAAACCTCCTCCTCGCTTACTTCTTCCTAGAGTGTTTTATCTGGAGCATGTGATCGGTGGTTGTGTGTCCTCTTACAGATCGACGATTCCCAACTACTTCTTCTCTTTGGAGGTTCATCGCTCGAGTGCTAACATGTCATATCACTACATGCCTTTCAATTTGTGGGGGCACGCATCGGCGGTCTAGAGTAACCCACTTTTCTCCCCGCAATTCTCCTGATGTTGACACGTAACCCCTTGGTGAAACCGTGGTTTGGATTGCAGGACCGACTTGGGAAATTAACTCCCATGAAATTTGGTTCCCTGCAATGCCTCCTGGCCATTCATATCTCTCTACAATGGGATCCAACGGTCGCGATCCATCAATATCGGATCTCTCTTGATCCTATAGTGGTGATATCTCCCAAATTCAACAAAAATTGTCACGATCCTTCGAACCCTTACAGAGGATCTATGATGTTTTGTCTCCTGCGTATCTTCTGCAACACCATTCCTCTTGAGCTTTTCAATTTCACGGTTAGAGTTTGATCTCGACCATGAGAATCTGGCCAAAAAACATGGCCCATACTGACCTAGTTTTTCAACCAGAAGCTCTGATACTAATCTATAACATACCCAGCCAACCACAGGTCGGGGTATCCTACCTGGAAGCCCACCCTTGGAATTATTTCTCATACCAATACCTTATTTGTTTAATAAAGATGCAAAAGATAAGAGAATTAAGGACATGCACAAAAATATCCAACAAACACACATGTTCTAAAGATTCAATTTACGATAATTAAATATACAACGAAAAAACATTCATACACAGATAATAATATCACAACAGAGATCACTTATCTTTATGAAAGATGACACTAATTGGTTGCAGAAACGCAGTCCCTCAGGCGGTCCTTCTCCTTATTCAGGCCTCGAGTGCAAATGGTCCAGAATCTCAATGCCGGAACACTCAGGACTCACAACCGTGAGCCATGATGCACACAGGTCACTGCATCTTAGACATGTAGGCCTCAAGGCACGACTGGATCACACCAGCGGCCACTACAGCCAACTATGCCATGGCTAATTTTGTTGAAGTTCGGTCCCCCTTCCCAAGACAAATACCCAGGTGAGGATGGATGGAGGAGGTAAGTGCATGGGAGTGCGTGAGGGTAAGAATTAGGTAACACAAAGGTGATGGAGCGAACAAGCCAATGACAAACCCCACAATCGGACCAAGGGAGATTTTAAGTATGTTCGTGGGGAAATCAAGAACCTCCTGGCCTACCCAAGAAGCTCACATAACCGATCCCCCCTTTTAGGAAAAGAGGTAATTATCATAGGAATAAAGATTTAGCCTCTAAAGCCCCCTCTCTTGTGGAATCATAGCCCCCTGTAACTCTAGTCCTTGTCCATCTAGTAGCCAATGATGTATTTATTATTAATAATGATAAAAACATTACATGTCTTGGGCACATTGGACTTTTAATAATTTTTTGGGAACTCTGGCCTCTCAACATCGTAACAATACATTATTTAAAATGGGGTTTTAAAACTTGGGGTGTTACAAGTTGGCACCTGTGACATAGTCTTTCTCGTTGTTTATTATCCATTAGCCTGGTTAGGAATCCCTTTACCTGGGTGTATTTTAGTCCTAGCTCGAGGTTGACCCACTACTGAGAGTGATGAGTAGTGTGGTATAAGGATGGGAGGTTCGTGGAAGGTCTGCACGTAGTTGGTGATATTATTACCAATATAAGTGTCAATTGTGTGTTAAGTTTACATGTTGCATTATTATTTACGTGGTTATTTTTACAGGTTTATCCTATCTGTGGTTATAACTATATTTATATTTATAGGTATTGCCTGTATATGTTGCATGTATATGTTTACTGTTATTTCAGTATGAATCTGTGCATTTACAAAACGTATTTGTCTTTTTACGTTTTATATATAAATTTTTGCAAGAGTTCTGTGTGTGTATGTTTTAATTGCATGTAGTTCGAAAAATTTATATGGCATAGCTGAGTTGGGTGCTAGGTATGTTACAGTATGTTGAGAAAAGAATCAAAGCATTTTCTAGAGTAGCATGACCTGGCCTGGATGGCAGAGGATTTTATAAAGAATTCTAAACATAGGTAATGGAATTATCCATGACAAGGAACATAATCCCAAGGTTGAGATTGGAAAACCGCACAGTCACTCAGAAATAGGAGGAATTTACCGAGGGAAACAGTATCATGGAAGGAATTATTTTCCTCAAGGAAGAGGAAGAGGCAAAGGAGGAGAGGTGAAGTTTTATGCCTGTGGAAAAATAAGACATGTGTCTTCGAAACTCCTCGAGAGAAAGAAAGAAGGAGGAGGTGAATCTCACATTTCAGAAGCATAGAGGAAGAATGTTGAGGAAAAAGGTGCAGAAGATGAGAGATACTTGATGATGAAGAAGGTTCTCTTGAAGCCCAAGCAAGAAGTGGAAAAACCAGTGCAAATTAATAGTTTGTTCAGAGCTTCTTTCAAAACCAAAGACAGGTTATGCAAGGTGATAATTGATAGTGGTGGCACTGATTACTTGGTATCCACATAAATAGTGGAGATGTTAGAGCTAGAGACAACTACACATCCAAGTCCGTATAGAGTCTCATGGTTGCAGAAAGGACACCAGGTAATGGTAAATAAACAATGCCAAGTTGAATTCAAGATAGGAGGATATAGAAATGATATTTTGTTTGATGTGATTCCCATGGATTTATGTCATGTCTTGTTGGGGAGACCATGACAGTTTGATAGAAATGTCATTCATGATGGGAGAAAAAATACTTGTACCCTGGAGAAAAATGGTAGGACACACATGTTACTACCAATAGAGGATAAGAGGGTGAGGGAGAATCCAACACAAGTATACTTCTGATGAGTGGGAAGGAACTCTTAAGTGAATTCAATAAGGAACAAGAGATGCAGTATGATGTGGTGAATAATCCCAGAGTCATCCTTACAAGAAATTATATGGATGATGTTCCTGAAGAAATTCAGGAGATGTTAGAAAATTTTGTTGACATGGTAGTGGATGAGTTACCTCGCTCATTTCCACCCATCAGGAGTATCATCCATCAAATTTATCTCATACTAGGATTGAGTCTACCAAACAAAGTAGTGTGCATATTGACACCTCAAGAGAATGATGAGGTAAAGAAACAAGTCCAGAATTTGATGTACAATGGTTTAGTTAGAGAAATCATGAGTCCATGCGCAGTACCAACTGTGTTGAGTCTGAAAAAGGATGGAGGATGGAGAATGTGTATAGACTCAAGAGCCATAAACAAAATCACCATCAGGTACAGATTTCCTTTGCTCAGGATGGATGACTTAATGGATTGTTTGAGAAGAGAAAATAATATTTCAAAAATAGACCTGAAGAGTGGACATCACCAGATAAGGATGAGAGAAGGTGATGAAAAAAGGGTTGTATGAGTGGCTTGTTATTCCATTTGGCTTGACAAATGCTCCAATTAATTTTATGAGGTTAATGAATGAAGAATTAAAAGAATTTATTGGTAACTTTGTGAGTGTATATCTGGATGATTTATTAGTCTCCAGTAAAACTAAAGAAGATAATTTGAGTAACTTATCATTACCAATGAGAAGATTGCAGCAGAAGAAGTTGCTGATAAATCTAAAGAAATCCTCTTGTGTGAAGACATAACTCATTTACTTGGGTTCTGTAATCTCTTCAAATGAATTGAATATGGATCCATAGAAGGTGAGATAAATCAGAGAATGGCCATCGCCAAGGAGAATATTCGAGGTGAGAATATTCCATGGATTAACAAGTTTCTATCAGAAGTTCATTAGAAATTTCAGTGGTATTTGCACACCAATATTGGGTACAATGAAGAAGAGACCCAAGTCTTTTAAGTGGACAGAAGAAGCTAAGAAAAGTTTTAGGATATTAAAGGAGAATATAATAGAGCAACTAATCCTGGTCTTTCCAGATTTCGTATATCTGGATGATATATTAGTCTTCAGTAAAACTGAAGAAGAGAATTTCAAGAACTTAACATTACTAATGAGAAGATTGCAGAGGAAGAAGTTGCTGATAAATCTAAAGAAATCCTCTTTTATGAAGACATAACCGATTTACTTGGGTTTTGTAATCTCTTCAATGAATTGAAGATGGATCCAGAGAAGGTGAGAGAAATCAGAGAATGGCCATCACCAAGGAGCATATTCTAGGTGATAAGCTTCCATGTATTAGCAAGTTTCTATTGGAAGTTCATTAGAAGTTTCAGTGGTATTTGTACACCAATATTGGATATGATGAAGAAGAGACACAAATCTTTTAAGTGGACAAGAGAAGCTGAGAAAAGTTTCAGGATATTAAAGGAGAAGATAATAGAACAACTGATTCTAGTCTTTCCATATTTCGGGAAGACGTTTCAAGTACAATGTGATGCTAGTGGGGTAGAAATTGGAGAAGTCTTGAGCCAAGATAATAGGCATGTTGCATATTTCAGTTAGAAGCTGAATGACACCAAGAGGAAGTACTCCACATATGATAAGGAATTTTATGCAGTAATTCAAGCCTTAAAGAAATGGAGGCACTACCTTGTTCCAAAAGAAGTTGTTTTGTACATTGATAATCAAGCTTTAAAATTAATAACCATATAGGAGAATTTAAATCAAATACATCCCAAGTGGACAGAGTTTATGCAAAATTTCACTTTTTTCGATAAACATATTTCTGGTAATACTAGAAAATTTGTTGATGCATTGAGCGGGAGAGGTCTGATTCTACAGGAATTTCGAATGAAAACCTTAGGGTTCGAACACCTTAAGGAAATGTATTGTGATGATCCATATTTTAAAGAGGCATATGAAGCATGTGAAAATATCGCACTTAGATATAGAAGTCAGTGGACAGAGTATCTGATTCAAGATGAATTGTTGTTTAAAGGTAGCCAATTATTCATACCAAAGTGCTCGATGAGAGATAATGTGATGAAGGAAAAACATAGTGGAGGACTAGCAGGACATTTTGGCCATGACAAGACATTTGCACAATTTCACAACTCATACTATTGGCCAGGTATGAGGGAAGAAGTGAATAAATTTGTAAACAGATGTAAGATTTTCCAGTATGCAAAACGGAAGGGACAAAACACTAGGTTATATCACCCATTGCCTATTCCAAATAGGCCTTGGGATGAAATAAGAATGGATTTCATATTAGGATTTCCAAGAACACAAAGGGGAAGCTATTCCATATTCATTGTGGTTAATATATTCTAAAATATGGCACACTTTATCCCATGCCATAAAACTAATGATGCAACACTCATTGCAAATATGTTTTTCAAGGAAGTTGTGAGACTTCATGGGTTTCCCAAGAGTATTGTCTCAGATAGAGATGCTAAATTTGTTGGTCATTTTTGGAGGAAATTATGGAAGAAAATGGGAACAGAACAGTCCTTTAGTTCAACATATCACCCTAAAAAATATGGACAAATTGAGGTTGTAAATCAAATTTTAGGAAATTTGTTGAGGAGTTTGGTCACTGAACATCATAGCCAGTGGGATTAGATTCTATCAAAAGAAGAGTTTGCATACAATGACTCACCAAACAACAGTACAGGAAGGAGTCCATTCCAGATAGTATATGGGATGAAGCCAAGAGGAATATTAGAGTTGATATATTTGGATCATAATGAATTCAAAAGCGTTGGAGCAGAAGACTTCGCTACAAAAATGCAGAAGCTTCATAATCAGATCAAAGAGCAGTTGTAGAACAAAAGCAGAGAATATAATCGCAGAGTTGATCAACATAGGAGGGAACTTCAGTTTGAAGTGGGATATCAAGTTTTGACACATCTCATGAAGGAATGGCTCCCAAGGGGAACATATAACAAATTGAAATTGAAGAAGATAGGATCGTGCAAGATCCTAGGGAAATTTGATGCAAATTCTTATGAGATAGAGATGCCATAGGACGTGGGTATTTTTGGTGGGGCTTAAATCCCTTGATTCAACAGCAGGAACCAAACTTTCCACCGAGGCCCAATAAGAATCTATAGCATTTGGAGTGGAATGGCTCTCCAGATCTTACAATCTGGCCAAATTATCGATGAGATTTTGTGTTTCCCGGTGAAGGGTTTTCCTTCGGTTAAGACAGTTTTTTTTTTAGTATTTTCTCTTAGGTGAGGCAGGTACAAGAGATGCAAGCCAGTATAAACCAACTTGACTAAGATAGGACAAACTTTTTAACTATTGGGAAGGGGTCGAGCTTGGGATAAGCCGCTACTCGAATAAGCAGACAACGATCCTATGCCAAAGGGGCTTAGTAATAATACTTTAACTAAAAGAGCATCCAACCTTTGTCTGAGAAAGCTACTTAAAAAAGAGAAAACGCATATATGATCAAGATCAGGGTAAGAAAAATAATTCATCTATCGAGACATTCATCACATAGCTGAGGTAAACTATTTAACATAGAGAAAGAAATACAACTGTAATCAATGTCACGGTAAGCAAAATAATTCAACTACCAAGACATTCATCACATAGAAGAATAATGATTTACTTTCATCATTTAAATCAAGGAACATTAAAACATTGCACCCAGATAACTTGACAACATAATTAATTTCTCTTACTCATTTACTGCAACATTCATGCAACAGGAAAGGAAGTAATTCTTCTCCAACTCCAATCACATACATCTGATGAAAATAGTTTGTCTTTGGTCCAGAAGGACTTCTAATAGTTCTTACAACAAAAACTCCACCCTTGTTAATTGTTGGATTCCTTTATTTATAATCTCAAGCCTAACCGAAGTTTAACGGCTAAGTACAGTTTGAACCAAACAAAAGTTGCCACGTGGAATTATCTCATAACAGTTTCTTGATTAGTCCACCCAGGATATTTCTTTGAAAGGATGTCTCCTTTCATATTCCTACCAATTTATGAACAATTCTTCACAAGTCTGGGCCCACAGGAACCTGTATTGTTCCATTGGAGCTGCATATATTCCCCCGATGTCTATTGTGTGTGCCTGATATTTTGCGATGCTGAAGTTCAAATTCTGAAGTATGGCTCCGGCTTTGATTGGATGTCCTGTGAACTGTTGTACTTTCTCAGGCTTTGCATCGGTGACCTTTGCACATTCTTCGTCTCATCATGCATCTTGTTCAACACACATCTTGATCATTCTTATTAGGTCGATTAATATCAAGATGCCAAAATCAGGAGCTCGACCTACTTCATCGCTTCGACGATTCTTTGAGTTCTTCGGCGGGATCACAGGAAAGACTCTGGTCGGTGATCGGGAAGATTTTTCCTATGATTAAACAACAATAGTTTAGCGATCAAGCAACCCATGATCTGACATAAATAAACAACAGATTAACACATACCTGTGCAGCTTGCTAGTCCTAGTCGTTTTTAATACTTACGTGATCCCAAACACTTTCTTCGAGTGACCTGAAAGTTGTCGCTCCTATTTGGTATAAATGAGCACCTCAGCATGTTGTAGTGTGGCTAATCAAGTATGATAGTCATGAATGTATAATTATCATAGTAATTACTTGACCTTTGGGAAAAAAGGGGCATCGAGGATGAATTATGTGCGTGTGTGCTCCCGAGAGGTCCGATATTGTATAGAGAAGGTTGTTAAATGCCTTTAGAATTTGTACCACCAAGCGTGCCAAGCATCATTTATAAATAATGGATGTTCGAAAGTTCAAAAAGGATCAAAAGGGTCGTACTACACACTTTCCTACAACCCCGATCGACGACGCTTTCATGTTCTGGATTGTATCTATCAATTAGCTACGGCGTGGCGAAAAGTTTTAAAAATCATGTCGTGAGGCGTGGGCATTATGCTAGCGAACCTAGTGTCACTCTTCGATTTCCCTATAAAACCAGGATTTTTGTGAGCAATCCTTCTTATATGCCAAGTTCATATTCTCTAGGGAAATGGTTTGGTAAGTTCGTCTTGGTGACATCCAGTAGAGTCATCCTTTGCCATCTGCGGAAGCCTTGAGCCTCTTATGCTTTGTGATTATGGGATCTCTTTCAAGCACGGGACGAGGTCCATGAGGTAGCTGGAGTGTGAGGTCTTAGCCTCAACTCACCTGGGACTCCTTCCTGTGGGATTCGAGAGGTATAGCTATCTTCCTAGAGGCATCGTCAACGTCTACATACGGGCTTGGGGTGGTCACAGATACGTCTGAGAGAAATAAGCTGGAGACTGTGCCTTCTCTAGGACCGACACCGTAGAGAAGAAGAAGGCCTAAGAAGAAAACTCAGGAAGGAGAGAAAGACCGCACCAAGGCCAAACTGAGTGAGCATCCAACCCTTGAGGAGTCTATAATTCCTACCGATCGTTTGGAGTTGGTCAGGACCACTGTAAAAGGAGGCAAAAGAAGAAAGGGGAGGACTGAAGAATCGAGATCTTTCGTCGAAAAATCCTCTCAACATCTGGAGTAGCTTCAAATTGCAATAGCCAAGCTTTACCAAGAGAATAGGGAACTGCGGTGTCAGTTGGAGGTAAAAACCTAGATGGTACCATTTCCGTAAGGCTGTGTGAGGAGAACCATTTGGTTGAAAATACAACTTAGGGAATCACAAGACATGATCGTGGAGTTACGCGAGGCGTAGCGGATGGCGGTGAAAACGGAGCGTAAGACACTGCCAAGAGCGAAAGACAACCTGAGAGATGACCAAAGCATAGGAGATACGTAGTTAGCGGGTTCTCATCCTATGTTCCTGGAAGTGTGGCTTAACACCTCTTTGTATTTCTTCTTTGTAAAATTTTGTAATCTCACGGTGACCGGGCAGGTTGGCCGAATTGTAGGGGCTATCTATTCGTATGTAACCTAGCCTGGTGCAGTCTTTTTTCTTTTCTCTTTTTGATTGTATATAAAGAAAAGCTTTAAAAGTATCATGTTGTGAATCAAAAGCGTATTCTTATTTAAATATTTTTCATAAAATGCTAGGTCTTGTGGAATCATTGGGATTATGTCACGAGTTTGTTAATGTTTTTCTTTGTAAAACTTCAATATCCATTACTACCTCCGCAAGATTATCGATTTTGGTTATTTAAAAAAAAACAACTTAATCACAGAAAGATATTCGGCTAGTAGATAACAGTCATGCTTGGAATTTCACTTGTACCAAGAGTTTCTTTTTTAGAAAAGATTAGAGGTCATAGCCACTGATACCGAACTTGTTTTGGGAGTTCGGCGGTCAGCAGTGTTGCTTTTATCTATGAGCGGTGCTTACAATTGCACATTTCTACAGAAGTCAAAATAATCGGCCTTTAGTGAAATATTTTCGAAGGCTATATTCGAAAAGAGATACTCTTATCGGTCGGCGCCGAATAATGTCGGCACTCGACTACTTTGACTTCCCATACAAATTTCGCTACCTTAATCTTTCATCGATGCCGAACATCTCAAGTAAGACAGGAGAAATCTGGGTTGTTGGTTCCTTTATCGGTTGTGGCATTTCTCAAGATGGTTCTCAACATGCTCAAGAGAAACTCAGATATGAAACATAAAAGATAAGAAGGTTATCAGGCTCAAACCACAGTGGAAACGATCGAATGTAGAAGACAAGGTGGTACCCAAAAGGAAGTAGTCTTAGAACTTTTAGGGTGTGTTGAGCACTCAACAAATGGTGATTTACTGGGTGAACATAGAATCTTTGTCCTATAAAAAGATATCTTCGGTCCTTCTTTTAATCGTGCCAACTGGAACTATACATGCATTATATAATTTTATACATACACACACACACACACACACATATATATATATTATTTATTGTGTTGTTATTATTGGAAATACTGCGGGGTGTGGCACAATCACCTTAGTGTAATTCTTGAGGATGTATGACCTAAAATGATTTACTTCTTTATAGATTGCGTAGGCCTGCTTATCTATGGAAGGGTAGTTGAGCTCAGCTCCTTGAATATTAGTTCTCATAAATGATACTGGGGCTTCGTTGTCATCATCATCCTTCTGAGTTAAAACCATAGCAAGTGAATGGTCTGAAGCGAAAGTGTAAAGGGAAAAGTCCCTGTTGAAATTGGGACTTTGCAGCACTGGGGATCGGGATATGGCAGCTTTGATATTGTTGAAAGAATATTTTCGTTCATCATTCCACTTGAATTTTTCATCCTTGCAGATCATGTTTTGTAAGGGTTTGATGATCTCGGCGAAATTGGGAGTAAATTTCCTTACAAAATTGATTTTCCTGAAAAAGAACTGCATAGCCTTCTTGTTATGGGGTAGCAGAAATTGAGCTAGGGATTTAATCCTTTTGGGGTCTATGAGAATTCCCACTTGAGATATAATATGACCTAACAACTTACCTTCTTCAACACCAAATATAGTTTTCTTAGGATTGAGTGATATACCGTATTTTTGGCATCTTTCAAAAATCTGAGTTAAGTGTTGGATGTGTTCCTCTTTATTCCTCGAATACACCGTTACGTCATCTAAATACACTACCACGCACTTACCTATAATTCCCCAAAATGCCACATCCATTTCCCTTTGAAAGGTTTCTCCTACATTAATCAAGCTGAAAGGCATGCATTTATAAGAAAAGGTTCCCCATTTGGTCTGGAAGGTGGTTTTTAATCGGTCTTCCTCTGAGACCAACACTTGGTTGTATCTTGAGAAACCGTTTAGGAGGGAGAAAATTTATGAGTCTGACATGGTATGTAGGAGTTTCTCCATCGGCGGGACGAGATAATTTTCCTTTTATGAAGCTCTAATGAGATTCTGAAAGTCTACGCATAATCATATTTCTCCTGACTTTTTTCTTACTGGAACAAGGTTAGCTACCTGGGTGGAATGTTTAACTTGGAAAATTATCTTCGCATCTAAAATCTTCCTTAACTCTTGACACATTAGGGGTTACAAGTATGGGTGGTACTTTCAGAGTTTCTATTGAAAAGGTTTGACTTCAGGTTTCAACGGGATGGTGTGTTGAATGATGCGGGTATCATACATTTTCAAATCTTTATAGGACTAGGCGAACACATCCTGGTGTTGTTTGAATAATTTGAGGTAGGATTTCCTCTCCTTTTTAGATATCATTTTTCCAATATTTACATACTTTGGGTGGCCTGGGGTTCCAATATTTACAGTTTCATGGAGGGGGTAGGAGCTACCAGTCTTTGCATTTTTAGGTTCTTTGAATCGTTCCTTTAGATCAAATAGGTTTTCTAAATTAGCTACCCCTTTAGGGATCGTGTGAGCCTTTAATTCATCCACATGATGTTCTATCCGAGGCTCATTCTCCATCGATGTCTCTTGGAACTCTCCATCATCAACAACAAGATCTTTGAAATTGTCTTGGTTGGTCAAGAAACTTATGACCTGTTCATCTCTCTCAGAGACTTTCCAATTGGAAACGTTAGTAGGTACTGATGGTTTGTAGAGAATATCTACAGTGAATCAAGAGGCTTCATAATCTTCTAAAGGTGACAACCTCGAAGCGGTTGTGGCTAAGGAGTCGACAAGAACATTCTTTGCCCTGGGGACCATAGTGATATTAAAAGCCTCAAATCACTCTATTAGCCTATGCACCTCTTGTTGGTAGTTCTTGAGATGGGGTGAATTGCAACGTATATTATTCCTCACTTGTCTAATAACAATTTTGAAGTCTCCAAAAACTTTCAATTCCTTGACATTCATATCCATGGCTTTCTTTAACCCCTGAACTAGAGCTTCATACTCGACAGTGTTATTGGTACATTCAAATTCTAGCCTATAGGACAAGAAATGACGTTTACCCCTCTGATTGATGAGGATGCACCTTGCTCCTGACCATTCTTGTGATTTATACCCATCAAAGTAGAGGGTCCAAATTTGCAGACAATAGTCACTCCTTTCTTTTCCATCACCAATATTTTTCTCTTCGATTTCCTTTTCCACAAGTCCTAGCATGGGGTTGTGACAGAAAAAATAGTCTTTTGTTAGTATCGATGATTTCTCTTGAAAAATCACTTCGGAGCTTTGGATAAGCGGAACATCGAATAGGAAAGGAGAAAAGTTCCCGAAGTGGGCATCACAGGAATAATTTCCCAATATGGGGAAATTGGTAGATGCTGGCTCATTTGGGGTTTCGAGGTCAATGACTGTGTGCTTCAGATATCTCTCCCTATCAATTCTGATCATGTTCTTGTATCCTTTTAGGGGTAGCCAAAGGTGTGCCCATTTTGTAATAAAATATCTGTTTAGCTTCTCAGACCAATCCTGGCTCAACAAAATTCCATATGCCTCACAGATATCTACAACAATGATGTCAATCACCTCCATAAAATCAGGGTGTGTCGCTATCCTGATCATCACATCTTTGATTTCTCCCATGAACTTAAACTAGGTCCTATCCAATTGTATGACATGCTTATCACTTTTTAGAGGGACAACACCTAATTTGTTACAAATGGCCACGAGCATGACATTGGAAGATGCCCCGGAATCTACCAGACAATTGTGGAGATTCCTGTTGAAGACTTCGAATGTTAAAAGGAAAGGTGGTACAAAAGGCCTCTCCTTCCTACCTTCTGAGTAGATTTTTATCATTGTTTTTATTTCCAAAACCATAGGGGGCAT
The DNA here is from genome assembly GCA_009831015.1 of Picea engelmannii. Classification (NCBI taxonomy): domain Eukaryota; kingdom Viridiplantae; phylum Streptophyta; class Pinopsida; order Pinales; family Pinaceae; genus Picea; species Picea engelmannii. The sequence goes on along the minus strand of ML780775.1, from coordinate 471,588 downwards.
ATTCTTCTCCTGACCATCGTTGGTGGTCGGGTTTTCTACCGAAATTGGAGCTTGCAACAAAAGGTATTTTTGCTGAGGGATTCTACATATGTCCATAACCGATACATTAGATTTCATCTTTTTCAAATCTTCTTTTACATTGTAATCTAATTTAGGAGAATCATGAGTATAGATACTTATAGGCTTTTTACAGGGAGCGAAAGGCATTCTCAAGCGATTGGGAGTTAATTTACTTTGTGAGGCACGGGTGGCATCAATATCTCTTGGGCCAGGTTGACCCTTACTACGTGTCTACACCACCAATATATATGCGGGTGGTTCCTGAGGTTTAAACCGATCATCCAAAGACATGATCATGTCGGGATCCCATATCAGCATGGTCGTGTCTTCTGGTGGGTTAGCCGCTTCCTGATCGACGATGTTAAAGGTCGAACTACTGGATGGTTCACCCAAAAAGTGATTGGCCATTAAATTCATGGCATGGACCCATTGAGGACATTCCCTTTCTGAGTGGTTCTCTTGGTGGTACGTACAGAAAGAGTCAGACGCGAAATTCCCTAAGTCAATGTTTAGGTTGGCTGGGGGAGGTTCAATTGCTTTGAAAGGTTGTTTTCTTTTAAAGAAAGGCTTATAGGGTCTTTGGCCTTGGTTTCCCTCACCCACATTTATTTTCATATCTATAATATCATTTGATAGTTTCTTGATCATGCGTTGTAGGTCTTCTATATCTCCATTACCCCTATCAGGAGTTGGTTCAACCGGCTTCCCCGATTGTCTAGTCAAGAGGATTCCTCTCCTAGGAGGGGGTTGGCTCTCTTTTCTCATTAGAAATTCCTGGCCTTCTTTAGACCATTTCATCTATAACTCTATCGTCTTGGCCTCTTCGAAATTCTCCGTGAGGGTTTTCTTAGAGGCTCTTTTAACGAACATGGAAATAGAAGCCAGAAGCGCGTTGGCATAGACCTCGATTTGCAACTCTTGATCCGGTTTTGCCGTGGGATGGAATTTGTTTAGGATAGTCATGAATATTTGATTGAAATATTTGACCCTTTCCTTTGGGGTCATGGTGGCTGCGTATAATTCATCCATAAGGGCTCCCGTGGTAGTTTCTTCGGCAATTTTTTCTAGGAAGTCCTTTTGGAACTTAGTCCAACTGGTTATGGATCCTACTGGCAAGTTAAAATACCAAGTGAAAGATGAGTTCTCAAACATGTAGGGGAAAATTCTGCATACCATGTCTTCATGTTGAACGTTCATAATCCTGATCATGAGTATGAACTTCTTGATATGATCTTCGGGCGATACTGAGGTTTCTGGATCATACTTGGGGAGAAACTTTTCTGGGTGCCGACGGAGATTGTGTACTCGTCCAGGGACGGCCATGATGTCCCCGACCTTCCAGGGTTGGTTGTCTTGAATTGTAACTTCCCTCTCTTCTTCTCGATCATTGTTCTCTTCCATTTCTTCGGAGTCAGAGTCAGGCTCTTCCTCTTCTGAAAGATCGTAAGGTTCAGATATGTCATCAGCTAGAGTCTCGGGTCTGAGGTCAAGAGGTTCTTGGATTTTGGTGATCGTGAAGTCTATTAAGTCTTCGATGGAGTGTACGAAAACTTCATCGAGAGTGTTGACTACTAGTCTGCTTTGTTTTTTTATTCAAGGGAGGATGGGGGTGAAGTGAAATGCGTCGATTTGTCGAGCGTAGGCTCTGGTAATCCTTATGAATTGGTTTAGTTCCTCGTGAGGGAGGGTGTAAGGTATTTTAGGATGAATATGTCCTTCCTCAGAGTGGGGTGAGTTATCTTCTTCAGGAGTACTCGGTAAAGTTGGGCTGTCTGTTGGATGACTAGCCATGCATGTGGGTTGTTACGAATCTACAGGTTGTTTGAAATGTCATTTAACTTACATATTTAGCCATTCATTTTCAGGCTCTCCTTCTAGCGCCAATTCTGTTGATGGGGATTAAATCCCCTGATTCAACAGTAGGAACCAAACCCTCCATTGAGGCCCAATTAGACTCTACAGTGTTTGGAGTGGAATGGTTCTCTAGATCTTACAATCTGGCCAAATTATCCATGAGCTTTTGTGTTTCTGGTGAAGGCTTTTCCTTCGGTTAAGAAAGTTTTTTTTTTAAGTATTTTCTCTTAGGTGAGTTAGGTACAAGAGATGCAAGCCAGTATAAACCAACTTGACTAAGATAGGAAAAAAGTTTTAACTATTGGAAAGGGTTCGATCTTGGGATAAGCCGCTACTCGAACATGCAGACAACGATCCTATGCCAAAGGGGATTAGTAATAATACTTTAACCAAAAGAGCATCCAACTGTTGTCTAAGAAAGCTACTTAACAAAAAGAAAATGCATATATGATCAATATCAGGGTAAGAAAAATAATTCATATACCGAGACATTCATCACATAGCTGAGGTAAACTATTTAACATATAAAAACAAATACAACTGTAATCAATGTCACGGTAAGAAAAATAATTCATCTACCAAGACATTCATCACATAGAAGCACAATGATTTACTTTCATCATTTAAAGCAAGGAACATTAAAACATTACACTAGATAAATTGACAACATAATTGATTTCTCTTACTCATTTACTGCAACATTCATGGAATAGGAAAGTAAGTAATTCTTCTCCAACTCCAATCACATACATCTGATGAAAATAGTTCGTCTTTGGTCCAGAAGGACTTCTAAATTCATAGCAGCTTCCAAAATAATTCTTAATAGCCAGAAAGAAAATAGTTCTTACAACAAACCCTCCACCCTTGTTAATTGGTGGAGGCCTTTATTTATAATCTCAAGATTAACCGAAGTTTAACGGCTAAGTACAGTTTGAACCAAAAAAATGTTGCCACGTGGAATTATCTCATAACAGTTTCTTGATTAGTCCACTTGGGATATTTCTTTGAAAGGATGACTCCTTTTGTATTCCAACCAATTGATGAACATTTATTCACAACTCTGGGCCCATGGGAACCTGTATTGTTCCATTAGAGTCGCATAGATTCCCCCGATGTCTGTTGTGTGTGCCCAATATTTTGCGAGGCTGAAGTTCAAATTATGAAGTATGGCTCTGGCTTTGATTGGATGTCCCACGAACTATTGTACTTGCTTGGGATTTTCATTGGTGACCTTTGCACATTCTTCGGCTCATGACGCATCTTGTTCAATGCACAACTTGATCGTTCTGCTTAGGTCGATTAATATCGAGATGGAAAAATTGGGAGCTGGACCTACTTCATCGCTTCAACGATTCTTTCAGTTCTTCGGCAGGATCAAAGGACAAACTCTGGTCGGTGATCGGGAAGATTTTTCTTGTGATTAAATAGTAGTAGTTTAATGATCAAGCAACCCATGATATGACATAAATAAACAACAGATCAACACGTACCTATACAACTTGCTAGTCCTAATCATTTTTAATACTTACGTGATCCCAAACGCTTCCTTCGAGTGACCTGAAAGACGTCGCTCCTCTTTGGTATAAATGAGCACCTCAGCATGCTATAGTGTGGCTAATCAAGTACAATAGTCATGAATGTATAATTATAATAGTAATTACTTGACCTTTGGAAAAAAAGGGGCGTCGATGACAAATTATGCGCGCGTGTGATCCCAAGAGGTCGAATATCGTACAGAGAAGGTTGTTAAATGCCTTCAGAATTCATACCACCAAGCGTGCCAAGCATCATTTATAAATAACGAAAGTTTGAAAGTTCAAAAAGGATCAAAAGGGTCGTACTGCACACATTCCTGCAACCCCGATCAATGACACTTTCATGTTCTGGATTGCATCCGTCAATTAGCTGCAACATGCCGAAAAGTTTTAAAAGTCATGTCGTGAGGCACAGACATTATGCTGGCAAGCCTAGTGTTGCTCTTTGATTTCCCTATAAAACCAGGATTTTTGTGAGCAATCCTTATTATACACCAAGTTCATATTCCCTATGGAAATGGTTTGGTAAGCTCATCTTGGTGACGTCCAGTAGAGTAATCCTTTGCCATCTGTGGATGCCTTGAGCCTCTTATTCTTTGTGATTATGGGATCTCTTTCAAACATGGGACGAGGTCCGTGAGGTAGCTAGAGTGTGAGGTCTCAGCCTCAATGCACCTAGGACTCCTTTCTGTGGGCTTCAAGAGGTATAGCTATCTACTCGGAAGCAGTGTCCGCGTCTACATACAGGCTTGGGGTGGTAGTAGATACGTCTGGGATAAATAATGGCACAGACCTATCGGCCCTCAGGTCTGATATCCGCTCACACGATCGTTCTATATGCCCTTCGAGTCAGATCGACTCTTTCGGATTCTCTACTGGAACCCCCTTTCAAATCGATCCACAGGTTCTTTTTCGCAGTTCGCGATTTTGCGAGTTCACGAGTTGAAACTCTTACTCTTCCTCCTCCAATTTTGCGATATCCGAAATCGTGATATGGCTATAGCTCTTAATCTCTCAGCACCTTCCTCACATGACTGAGGATAGTCTTATCGTTGGCTCCTCTCACCTCTCACACCTTCGCAAGTTTCAACGTTGTGCCTTCGAGCTCTTACCTTACGAACTCCCGAGAAGCGAGAAGTCAACGAAGTGCTGACTCCCTTCCTCTTGGCAACACATGTCCACCTGTTTGTTTTTTCGGGCTCCCCTTTGTGGTTCTTCCATGCATCCCTCGTGTTGGCTTCGGTGCTTCGCGAATTCGCCTTTCGCGATTTCGGGACTTGAAGTACCCAACTCCTGGGCTCTCACCCTATGAACCTCCGAGTTCGCGAGATCCTCTGATCTTTGACACCTGTCCTCCTCCGATGGATGACTTATATTACCTCACGACATTGCTACTCACCGCTTCAGGACTTTTGGGATGAAAGTCTTGACCTCTTATCCTCCGATATGTCGAAACACGAATTTTTTGACACGTCACCTACGCGGGTCCCACACGAAACTCCCCCCTTTTTCGGAGTTTCAAACCTCACGACTTCACGAGTCTTGATGTTGGACTTTCGACCCTCCAACTCATGAAACCCTAAAGTGGTCAACAAAGTCTAACTTCGATGTTGGCGAGCACGCCACCTATCCACTCCCAGATGGATGGTCCTGATTCACTTCACAGCTTCGCCACTCGCGAAGTTGAATGACCTCCTTTTCTGACCTCCGATGTCCAAGTCCCCAATATGGGTGATCTCGTAACACATGTCTTTCTTCTACGAATGGCTCAGATTCCTTCACTATCTCGGGACTTCACCTTTCGCGATTTCGTGAGTCTCGCTACAAAGGTTTCGACCCTTCACCTCCTGAGACCCCGAGATGAGAAATATGTGGGTGATCTGATGACCCCTACTTGGTTCAGATCCTACAGTCTGATTTTCTCGATCTTGCACTAGACGAATGCTGTCGTAACTCCCCTGCTCCTCTTCTATATCTAACGGTTTCTAGGACTTCGTGAATCCTCCATGGAGGATTCTCACCGTCAAATGCCTCCTGAATGTTTTCTATGAAATGGGCAAGTATGTCTTCATGAAATCAGTCCACCAGCAAGCCAATGTTGTTGTGCCTTCTTTCACTGTTTTAAAGCAAAAATTCCTTTGAGCTTCCTCCACGACTTGAGTCTTCAAGAAGACTCTTGCACGCACTACTTGTGGCAATTCTTGAATATTTTCAAGTATTGTAAATTTTAGACTCTGTGCACTCACTTTGCAGCAGCAGTCCTTCACTCCTTCCGTCAGGTTGCAAACCCTAAGAATCAACTCGGCCTGCGTACACCCTGCACGACTCATGTGCTTGACTTGCACTTCTATGAGGATGAGAACAACATTATCTCTTCTAAGATTTTAGAGATGAAACTATGGACTCTTTTCAATGCACGCCTTGCAGACAACTTCACTGCACTCCTTGGAGGAAAACTCTTTCTCAGACAGAGAAACAATCGAAACTCGTTCTTCACTCTCCCTCTCTTCATATTTCAGACATCAAATACGAAATCAACATTTGTGCATCAAAGCAAATGCATAATAGAGAGTAAAAAAACACGAGCATAACACTCAATCATGCATGCACAAAAAGTATTTGAACACCATGATTCTGAATCAAATTTCATATACTAACTCAGAACTTCTGTACATGGGTTATTCTACACAGTTTTTCTGCTCTCCTATGCTCTCTTCTCTCTCAGAATCATAATAATGCTGCTAATTGTTACAATAATACAAGGGAGGGTGTCTATATCTCGTTCCCCCCCGGCTCCTAAAACTGTCTAATCTAGGAATTCAAGTCCACCTACTTACATTCATTAACATAAATGCCTTCACCTAATACAGACAAGAGAAGGACGCTCTGGGTCTATTTATAAATCAGGAAGTGTGCCTCTCAACTATTTAAGTTTGGCACATCCAACTTCAAAAGATTTCAAATAATTTTATCACATGCCACTTGCTCACTTGACGTTGGCGATGCTCCTGCATCATACTCCCTTGCTTGAAAATTTTCATGAGCTCCTGTCCATGAGCTCTCATACGGTCTATCCATGATTTTGAATCTGTGCTTCATTCTCCTAGATGGCATCTTCTACTAGATGTCCCTTCCACTTGACCATGTATTCAAAGTATTCTCTTCGCCTGGTCCTCTTGCTAACCCTTTTGTCCAATATGATTTCCATCTGTGGCTTCTCTGTAACTAGCATCTGTTTAGCCCACTGAACCTTTGGTTGTTGATCACCTGTTACTTCTTCCTCAGCTTTGTATGGGTACAAATCTGAGACATTGAATATCGGAGAAATTTCGATCCCATCGGGTAATTCAATCTCATAAGCATTTGCCCCAAATTTCTTCAAGACCTTACATGGTCCGATCTTCTTCATCTTCAGTTTGTTATATGTCCCCTTCAGGAATCTGTCATTTCTCAAATGTGCCAGAATCAAATCACCAACCTCAAATTGAAGTTGTCTCCTGTGTTGATTTTCTCTGTGCTTATACTCTTGGCTTGAGTTTTTCAATCGCTCCTTCACTTGGTTGTGAAGTTCTTTCATCGCCTCTGCAAAATCCTTTGCACTAGCACTCCTAGTTGCATTTTGTTCTGAATCTCTCAATTCAGAAACTCCCCTTGGTTGTATCCCATAAAAAATTTGGAATGGACTTTGCCCTGTGCTTGTGTTTAGTGAGTCATTATACACAAATTCCTCCTATGGCAGAATATTGTCCCACTGACTGTGGTGTTCTGTCACCAAGCCCCTCAGCAAGTCTCCCAAACTTTTGTTCACAATTTCTCTCTGTCCATCTGTCTGAGGATGATAAGTTGAACTGAATGACAAGTTCGTTCCTAGATTTTTCCATAAGGTCCTCTAGAAGTGTCCCACGAACTTGGTGTCTCGATCCAAAACTAAGCTCCTTGGTAAGCCGTGAAGTCGAATGACTTCTTTGAAAAACAGATTTGTAATGTGAGTTGCGTCACTAGTTTTTTGGCATGGTATGAAATGTGTTGTTTTGGAAAATCTATCCACTACCACAAAGATTGAGTCAAACCCTCTTTGTATTCTTGGAAACCCCAATATGAAGTCCATGCTTATTGCATCCCACGACCTATCAGGTATGGGTAACGGTTGATATAAGCCTGCATTATGTCTCTTTCCTTTTGAATGTTAACAAATTCTACATCTGTCCATGAATATTTTGACGTCTGATCGCATTCCTAGCCAAAAATATGACTCATTCAACTTTGTGAATGTCTTTTCATGACCGAAATGCCCAGCCAATCCTCCACTATGTTTCTCCTTCAACAGATTCTCCCTCATGGATCACTTTGGAATACAAAGTTGATTACCCTTAAATAGTAATCCTTTCTGGATCATGTATTCTATCCACTGACCTTTGTCCCTGAGAATTGGATTCTCAGCTGCTTCATATGGCTCCTTAAAATCTGGATCATCTCTTTACATGTCTCTGAAATCATCAAAACCCAGTGTTTTGACTATGAATTCCTATAACAACAAACATTTCCTGCTCAAAGCATCAACAAATTTGTTAGCAGTTCCAGAAATATGCTTAGTTACAAAAGTAAAGTTCTACATGTATTCAACCCATTTTACATGTCTTTAATTCAAATTCTCCTGTTGAGTCACAAATTGCAAAGCATGATTGTCACTGTATAAGACAAACTCCTTAGGAATTAAGTAATGTCTCCACTTATTCAATGCCTGAATAATAACATATAACTCCTTGTCTTCTTGGCTCAACACTGCCCCTATTACAAATCCACTTGCATCACATTTTACTTGAAATGTCTTTTTGAAATCCGGCAACACCAAAATTGGTTCTTTTGTGATTTTCTTTTTCAATAAATTGAAGCTTTTCTCAGCCCCTTCTTTCCAGTGAAAAGACTTGTGTCTCTTCTTCACTGTGTCCATCATCGGTGCACTAATTCCACTGAAATTCCTGATGAACTTCCAGTAGAAACTAGCCAATCCATGAAAACTTTGAACTTCAAAGATATTCTTTGGTGACGGCCAATTCTTAATCACCTCCACCTTATTTGGATCCATCCTCAACTTATCTGTAGAAATAACAAAACCCAAATAAATGAGCTTTGTCTTCATGAATGAGGATTTCTTCATATTTATCAACAAGTTCTCTTGCTGTAGCCTCTGCATCACTGTAGCCAAATGTTTCAGATGCTCTACCTCAGTTTTACTAAAAATCAGTATGTCATCAAGATACACAATGACAAATTTTCCGATGAAATCCTTCAGGACTTCGTTCATCAACCTCATGAAATTACTCGGCGCATTTGTTAAGCTAAATGACATAACAAGCCATTATTACAATCCTTCATTAGTCTTGAAGGTTGTCTTCCATTCATCACCTTCTCTCATACGAATTTGATGATATCCACTTTTCAAATCAATCTTTGAAAAAAATTTGGCTCCACTTAAGCAATCCATCAAATCATCCATCCTTGGTAATGGAAATATGTACCTGATGGTTATTTTGTTGATTTCCCTCGAGTCAATACACATCCTCTAGCCTCCGTCTTTCTTTGGGCTGAGTGCTGTCAGAACAACACATGGTCTCAAGCTTTCTCTCACCAACCCCTTGTCCATTAAATCCTAGACTTGTCTTTTGACTTCTTCATTCTCCTGTGGCGTCAATCTGTATGATGCTTTGTTTGGTAAACTAGCTCTAGGTATGAGATATATATGATGACTCACACTTCTGATCGGTGGCAACGAACGAGGTAGTTCATCCACTACCATGTCAGCAAAATCTTCCAACAGGTTCTGAACCTCTTCCGGTAAATCATCTACCCTTGTGCTAGTCAAAACAATCTTTGGCTTCCTGACCACAATGAATTGTGGTTCCTCCTTGTTCTTAACCTCTGTAAGAAGTTCCTTCCCACTCATGAGAAGTACAGTGTTTATTATTTTAGGTTTTATTTATTTATCTTTGATCAACAACAACATGTGAGTTCTCCCATTTTTCTCTAGGGTGTATGAGTTATTTCTCCCATCATGAATCACATTCCTGTCATATTGCCATGGTCTACCCAACAATAGATGACAAACATCCATGGGAATGACATCACAGAGTATTTCATCTTTATACCCTCCTATTTTAAATTCAACTAAACATTGTTTAGTGACATTTACCTAATGTCCTTTTTGTAGCCACAAAACTTTGTATGGACTCGGATGCGCATTCGTCTCCAGCTCCAACTTTTCTACCATCTCTGTAGAAACGAGATTATCTGTGCTACCACTGTCCACAATGACCTTGCATACCCTATCTTTGTTCTTGCAAGCAGTCCGAAAAATACTGTTCCTTTGCACTGGATTCTCCACCTCCTTCTCTGGCGTTAAGATAACTTTTCGCATCATCAACGATCTTCCACCTTCAACATCTTCTGCCTCAACATTTCACCTCTATGCTTCGGCGATGTGAGTTTCACCACCTTCTTTCTTTTTATCTGTACATTCATAAGATTTGTGTCCATTCTTTCCACATGTGAAGCATTTCACCACTCCACCTCTTCCTCTTCCTCTACCTCTGGTACGAGGAAAAATGTTTGCGTCAGCATACTGACCTTTCTACTCGGTATGCTGCCCTCTCTGTGAACTTCCACCTCTCTCAGTTTGAGTCTGAGGTTTCTTCCAATCCTCTTCTGGTTTCTGATTCTATCTTGAGCAACTCATTTGCCTCTGGGTTGAATTCTACCTCGGCCTCTTTGACCTTGTTTTCGGCTCATCTTCTCTTCATCTTTTAGAGCCATCTGATAAGCATCTTCCACCGTTCGGATGGTCATCATGCTCATCTCATCTTGAATGTTGTATCTCATACCATTCATGTATCTGGCAAATTTTTCATCATCACTTTCGCGATGACCTTCCCTGATGTTCAGCTTGTAGAATTCTTCGGTATATTCCATCATTGTCATCAGCTTCTGTCTCAAATTATGCATTCTCTGAAATAGAGTGATCCGGTAATCCCTAGGAATGAATTTTTCCTTCATATTCGCAATCATCCTATCCCAACTCTTGATCTTCTACTTTCCTTTGCAATGTCTGTCATCTTGTAGCTCATCCCACCACAATGTTGCATGTCGTCTAAGTCTCATGACAACATGTTTGACCTTTTTGTCCTCCTCGACATCTTCATAGTCAAAATATGTGTCCAGAGATCTAATCCATTCTAGAAGCTCTTCGGCGTCTATGTTTCCTTCATATACTGGAATATCCATTTTTTCCTTAGCACTCATCCTTGCAACAGCCCTAATCAGGTGTTCATTTGTTGCATCTTCTATTGTGACTTCTTCTCCTTCATGTCCAGCTTCATATTCAATTTCGAAATTACTAAGATCCCTAGCATTGGCGGTGTGCCTCTGTGTTGTCTCCATGTCCTCAAGTCGGGCGCGTAGTTCACGCATCTCTCTTTCCATGGATGGATCAAGCATATACCTACCCATTCTTCTTGGAATTTCCCTATCCTCTGGTAGATCGGGTGTTTGTCTGTCTCTTCTTCTCGGCAACATGGTGAATATTCCTTTTCCCTGCTATAGAAAGAAAAGAAATCTTTCTAGGCTCTGATACCACTTGGCACAGACCTATTGGACCTCAGGTCCGAGATCCTCTCATATGATCGTTCTATATGCCCTTCGAGATGGATCGACTCTTTTGGATTCTCTATTGGAACCCCCTTTCAAATTGATCCACGGGTTCTTTTTCACAGTTTGTGATTTCGCAAGTTCGCGAGTTGAAAATCCGACTCTTCCTCCTCCAATTCTGCGATATCCAAAATCGTGATATGGCTATAGCTCTTACTCTGTCAACGCCTTCCTCATGCAACTGCCAGCTAGTCTTATCGTTGGCTCCTCTCGCCTCTCACACCTTCATGAGTTTCAATGTCATGCCTTCGAGCTCTTACCTTACGAACTCTCGAGAAGCGAGAAGTCAACGAAGTGTTGAATCCCTTCCTCTTAGTCATTCTGCCACGCGTCCCTCATGCCGGCTTCGACGCTTCGTGACTTCGCCTTTCACGATTTCAGGACTTGAAGTACTCGACTCCTGGGCTCTCACCCTGCGAACCTCTGAGTTCACGAGATCCTCTGATCTCTGACACTTGTCCTCCTCCAATGGATGGCTTAGATTACCTTGCGACTTCGCTACTCGCCGCTTTGAGACTTTCAGGATGAAAGTCTCGACCTCTTATCCTTCGATATGTCGAAACGTGAATTTTTCAACACGTCACCTACACGAGTCCCACACGGAACTCCCCCCTTTTTCGGAGTTTTGGACTTCGCGACTTCGCGAGTCCTGATGTTGGAATTCTGACCCTCCAACTCACGAAACCCTGAAGTGGTCAACAAAGTCTGACTTTCGTGTTGGCGAGCATGCCACCTGTCCACTCCCATATGGATGGTCCTGATTCACTTCGTAGCTTCGCAACTCGTGAAGTTGAATGACCTCCCTTTCTAACCTCCAATGTCCGAGTCCCTGATATGGGTGATCTTGCGACACGTGTCTTTCTTCCGTGAATGGCTCAGATTCCTTCGCTATCTCGGGACTTCGCCTTTCGCAATTTCATGAGTCTCGCTACAAAGGTTTCGACCCTTCACCTCCTGAGACCCAGAGATGCGAAATATGTGGGTGATATGATGACCCCCAGTTGGTTCGAATCCTACGGTCTAATTTGCCCGATCTTGCATTGGATGAATGTTGTCGTAACTCCCCTGCTCCTCTGTGAGATCTGATAGTTTTCAGGACTTCGTGAATCCTCCACGGAGGATTCTAACCGCCAAATTCCTTCTAAATGTTTTTTGCGAAATGGGCAAGTATGCCTTCACGAAATCGGTCCACCAGCAAGCCAACGTTGTTGTGCCTTCTTCTAACGTTTTAAAGCACAAATTCATTTGATCTTCCTCCATGACTCGAGTCTTCAAGAAGACTCCTGCATGCATTCCTTGCAACAATTCTTGAATATTTTCAAGTATTTGAAATTTTAGACTCTGTGCACTCACTTTGCAACAACAGTCCTTCACTCCTTCCCTCAGGTTGCAAACCCTGAGAATCAACTCGGCCTACGCACACCCTGCATGGATTCTATGCTTGACTTGAACTTCTATGAAGATGAGAACAAATTTATCTCTTCTAAGATTTCGGAGATGAAACTATAGACTCTTGTCAATGCACGCCTTGCGGACAACTTCACTGCAATCCTTGCAGTAAAACTCTGGCTCAGACAGAGAAACAAATAAAACTCATTCTTCACTCTCCCTCTCTTCAGATTTCAGACATCAAATACGAAATCAACAGTCATGCATGAAAGAAAATGCATAACAGAGAGTAAACAAATACGAGCATAACACTCAATCATGCATGCAAAAAAAGTATTTGAACGCCATGATTCTTAATCAAATTTCATATATTAGCTCAGAATTTTTGTACATGGGTTCTTCTACACATTTTTTCTACTCTCCTATGCTCTTTGCTCTCTCAGAATCATAATAATGATATTAATTGTTACAATAATACAAGGGAGGGTGTCTATATCCTGTTTCCCTTGGCTCCTAAAACTGTCTAATCTAGGAATTCAAGTCCACCTACTTACATTCATTAACATAAATGCCTTCACCTAATACAGACGAGAGCGGGATGTTGTAGGTCTTTTTACAAATCAGGAAGTATGCCTCTCCTTAACTATTACATTTAAGTTCGGCACATCCAACTTCAAAAGATTTCAAATAATTTTATCACATGCCAAAATGCGTTGGCGTTGCCCCACGCTCGCTTGACGTTGGTGATGCTCTTGCATCAAATAAGTTAGAGATTGTGCCTTCTCTGGGACTGACACCGCAGAGAAGAGGAAGGCCTAAGAAGAAAAATTAGGAAGGAGAGGGGGACCACACCAAGGCCGAAATGAGTGAGCATCCAACCCTTGAGGAGTCGATAATGCCTATCGATCGTTTGGATTTGGTTGGGACTGTTGGAAAAGGAGGAAGAAGAAGAAAGGGGAGGACTGTAGAACCAGGAGCTTCCATTGGAAAATCCACTCAACAACTAGATCAGGCTCAAATTGAAATAGCCAAGATTTACAAAGAGAACAGGGAACTGCAACGTCAGTTGGTGGTAAAAACCCAGATGGTACCGTCACTGCAAGGTCGCACGAGGAGCACCATTTGGCTGCAGAGACAACTTAGGGAAGCACAAGACACGATCATGGAGTTACGCGAGGCGTAGTGGATGGTGGCGACAACGGAGCGTAAGACACCACCAAGCACAAAAGACAACCTAAGAGAGGACCAAAGCATAGGAGATACGTAGTTAGCAGGTTCTCTTCCTGTGTTCCTGGAAGTGTGGCTTAACACCTCTTTGTATTTCTTCTTTGTAAAATTTTATAATCTGACAGTGATCGGGTAGGTTGGTCAAATTGTAGGGGCTATCTATGCGTATGTAACCAAGCCTGGTGGAGGATTTTTTCTTTTCTCTTTTTGATTGTGTATAAAGAAAAGTTTTAAAAGTATCATCTTGTGAATCAAAAGCATATTCTTCTTTAAATATTTTGCATAAAATGCTAGTTCTTGTGAAATCATTGGTATTACGTCATGAGTTTGTTGATGTTTTTCTTTTTAAAACTTCAATATCCATTAGTACCTCCGTGAGATTATCAATTTTGGTTATTTTTTAAAAACAAACTTAATCACAGAAATATATTCGGCTAGTAGATAACAATCATGCTCGGAATTTCACTTGTACTGAGAGTTTTTTTTTTAGAAAATATTAGAGGTCATAGCCGTCGATACCGAACTTGTTTCGAGAGTTCGACAGTCGACACTGTTGCTTTTATCTATTAGTGGTTGTTTCAGGATTAATCCATAAGTGCAGACACAAACCGATCTCCCTAGATCCACCTGGATCTAGAACAAAACAAGACAAAATAATACACTTTCCCTAGATCTAGCCTATTGAATGAACTAAGAGATAAGGATTATGGACATACCTTGTGAATTCTTTCCTTAGGTCTCTGTTGTTCCAAGCTTTTCTCCAATGCTCTTGCACCATTCAGATCACAACAGTACAAACCAATCGAAGTAACGACAGATTAATATATTCAATAGCTAGTCTATACATATGATCAAGGAGTTATGTAATAAAGAGACATCATCTCTATGGGAAAGGGACATATTACTGTATTGAATTAATTGAAAGTGAAACTTAAAACCTGAGCCTTGATGTCGTAGGTCTCCTTTCGATGGCTCCTAATTTTGACACACACACTTGCTCATGCATGAATAAAATCAACCACTTATGATGACTTTGCTGTTGTCTCTAGCTGTTGTAGCATCAGTCCTTCATACAGGCTTTCAATAATTCTCTAATCAATCTCTTGCTAGTTTTCTTCTAACCTTTTCCATGAGCAATCTCCTCAATATATAGGAGAATATAATTTAGTTACTTGGATAGGAAATGATCCCAAGATATCTGGAATGCCAACACTTAGATAACCATTCATTAGCCAACTCATTCTTCTCGAAGATTCTCTTCTAGAAGGCTCGAGAACTTCATCTTTTTCCTCTTTAAGAAGATGCTCGCACCCTGGAAGTTGGTACAGTGTGAACCCCTTGCACCCTAACTTAATGAAGCCTGTGAGAATCAGGCATTCTCGCAGGCAAGTATATAGGTAGCCTACGAACTTCTTTGAAAAATATAGTTTCTGGAAGCAGACAAGTGTAAATTTCTCATGAAAGTATTCTTAGTGAAGAGCTTGATTTTCCATCATCATAACATCATCATAACATCATCACGATGACCAAAATTGTGGATAACAGAATGCCCCCCAAAGTCTGAGAGTGGAATCAGTGACAGTCGATAGACTTTGTAAGATGCATGTGTGTGTCAAGAACCAAAACGCATCTAATCGAAAACCTGCAAACATCCAAGCATCGACAAAATATCATATATATCCCTTCTGAGGTAGGCATTCCCATGCTCAGATCATAGATTGATGACATCATAAACAAAGGTCATGGCCACCAATCATACACTATGGATCCACGACATCACGATATAGCATAGCCACCTGAATACACTGTGGATCTATGCGACAAATTTTCGATCAAGAAGACATAGCCACGAAACATACACAGTGGATCTATGTGTCGCAAATTATACATATACTCCATCGCAACCTGGATCACTTGAGACAATACCCAGGGTCTTCAATCTCATCGCCCAAAGTACGAATCTATCCATGTGATTACATGTGTTGAAGTCGAACATGGTAGAAACCACTTGATTACTAGTCATTGATGTAACCGTTAACAAGTGCGAGGGAAATCACCATTGATGCCAATGACTCCCAAGGTACTAAAATACAATCCATCGACTATGAATAAATGAGTTGATGTCAAACAATCGATAGAATCTTTCGATCAGGGGTCAATGATGTAAACCCACTGTCGAAAGCGAGGAAACTTGCCATTGAGGCATGCAAGCTCCAAGGTACTGAATGATTTCTAAATCTTAATTCCAGATAATGTGCTGAAGTCGACGGAACAAGACTCGTCAAAGGAGGGCCTTGATGTATCCCTCATCAATGAAACGAAATGAGTAACAGAGTTTGAAAGTGAAACAGAGCATGTAGCAATTGGACTTTGGACACAGGGAAGGCCGACACGAAGAGAATGGATAACTGCAGATGGACAACTCAAATAGAGGTTTCAGACGGACTTCTCTTGAACATATGAATGACACGACCAATGATTTGGCAGCATTGACTCAAAGACGATGCATGGAAAGACCTTGATATCAAATCGAATGAGAGACAAATGGATTACCCAAACCAGCTTCGGATGATGAATAGGGGGTGTCATGTTCAAGAGCGACACTTACTGCCAATTAATACAACGATGAAACATATCCCTTTCCCAAATTTTCCCCCACCATTTCTGGCAAGTACCTCTTTATTTTTACGCAAGCTTGAAGAGGATCACATATGATTGTGGATATAAGCTCATCCTTTGGACAAGTCCCTCAGATTACTTTTAACGAACCCTAGGACGGAGTGGTTCGGTCCCATTACGAGTCTGTCAATGTTTATTTAACGAGTCCAGAGATAGTAAACTCGAAGGTTTTTCAATATTATAGAGTTTGTAAAAAACACTTAAAAGAGAACATTCTCAGTTACTTTTTTCGTACAGTAGTCCAACGAGACCGAAAAGGGTTAAAATATCACTCGAAGGACGCATACTTCAAATACTTTATCGAGCGTGAACATAGCAAGGTCGCTCAACAATCTTTTCCTGTTTAGAGAGTCTGAAAAGAGCTTAAAGATAACTCCAGGGGGTTCCTTTTTTGTGTAACCACAATGAGCACGGAAAAGAGATAAAAAAACGCTCGATCACGTTCTTATGTTTTTGACAAGCGTAAGAACAGATAAAAGGCGCTCGAGGTTTTATATCAAAACCATAGAAAACAATCAAAAATATACCAGACCATAGAAAAATTTGTCCATGACCCTCCATGTTTCATACCTGCAATTCACTTCACTCATTTGTGTATTAGTAAATAGGGTTAAATAATGAATAAATATAAAAAACCCTATTTTTGACATAGTAAAAAAGTAATAAAAATGAATTCATAACACATTTTACCATATCATTTTACCCTTTTACCATTTGAGTTCAAAAAACCTCCATTTTACCTTCTACCTTTAGCGTTGATTTTCGGGAGCTTCGAGCAATCATTCCATTAGCCATCTGGATCATTTTGGTAAGCTCTCCATTCTCTACCTTTTCATGGTTCAAATTCATGATTTCATTGGTTAAAATTCAAGTTTTGAGTTTATTTTTGAAACCCTATGCGTGTAGAGGAATTCTCGCAGGCATCCCATACGGGACCTGCGAGAATGCCTCATTCTCGCAGGTGGGCCTAAGGCAGCCTGTGAGAAGTTCGCACTGCACATAGTAGGCCACCTGCGAACAACGCAGAATCCAAAAAATTTTGTAACGTTTAGTCAATAAAAAAGGTTTATTTCATGAATAAGATTTTTAACCATCTTCATATGTTTCCCATGCAGGTTAATAGCCATCATCATGGTGCTCGAATGGAGAGAATGAGAACACGAGGAAGATAATACAAACGCCGAAAATCACCCTCCAACCATTGTTGCCTTAAGGAATTGCGGTCTCCTGAAATATTTCCGCATCCCGGGCATGAGAGCCCAAGTTCAATTGCTAGAGTACTTGATCCGAATGTGGGATCCAGATCAACAAGTCTTCATCGTGGGAGCTCATACCTTGACTATAGACATCGTGGACATCTATTTATTGACTGGGTTATCCAGGCAAGGGTCCTATGTCAGTTTGACCGGTAGCAAAAGGGGTGGTTTGAAAATGAGTGAATACTGCGCCCAGTATTGTGTACCTGAGGCTAAACAACAGAAAGGAAAAGTGGCAATTTGGGGAGTGACTGACGTAGCTCTCTGTACCATTCTCTTCACTATTGCTCGGATGGCAGGAAGTGTTGCTCCACATATGGCTTTGCAGAGTTATTTTCAGTATGCCATCTAGTGTACTGAACCCTAGGTATTCAACTGGGCTGATGCAGTTTTACGCAGTCTCAAAAAACATTTGACGAAGTGCAGGCGTGGAGATTTGAAACAGTTCGGATATGGATCTTTGTTAGTGTCCTTCTTCTGTGAGAGGGTCCCCGCATTTAGACTTCATGCTGAGTGGCATTTTCTGGGTCCCAGGGATCCAAGGATGTTATGATGGTGTCGACTCATGGCCCGACATGTGGCAGGACCAATCGTCAGGTATGACGATATCTTCTTCGACTGGCTTCAAGGCTAGATGCTGATGGTAGAATATTATGCATATGCTGGCTTAGATTTCCATGGTGATCCTGACCTTGCACTGCCTGAGGATGCACAGTGGGGATACCTCAGTAAGAAGTACACCAATTTTTATCTTTTAAATGTTTTTGTATTTTTAACATATTTAAATGCTTTTTGTTTTATAGATTTACCCAAAGACTAACGTCGAATACTTGTTGATAACACAGACATTGGACCATATCGACCTGCTGGCAGTTCTCCTATCCAGCAATGAGGAGAGGCAGCAGTAGCAGTTCCACAGTACACCGAGGACTATCTGACCGTGGAGCAGAATTTAGAGGGTTTGATGGCAGACGTTCCAGATATGACTCTGGAAGAGATTCCACGACGCGATCAGCGTCATACTATGGGAGTCTCTGCATATATGGGTCGACTGCTCTGCAGAGTTGCCAGGACATTAGTGTGCTATTGTGAATGTCATCCGTGACGTCCTTATGTAGAAGCCATGAGCTTCATTTTTTGATATTTTGGTCTTCGGACAAACATTTTGTAAAAACAAAATCTTTTGACTGCTATATATATACACGGCTTCTACCGGCTTACTTTACATTGTGTACATTTTAATGTGTTTGATTTATAAATTGTTCAAATGCCTGTCCAATACATAATTAGCTAAAGCATCTGTTAATGTATTAAGATGTCTAGGAATATGATGATATTCAATATGATCAAAATATCGTTCCAAGAGGCGAATCTGCAAATATACCCTTAATAAAGTAGGACTTTGAATAGAATATACATTACTGAGCTGTAGTACTACTAGCTGCGAGTCAAGTCAGACAACCAAATGACGAATTCCAAGAGAAATAGCATCAACCAATAATTCAACAACAGCGCTATACTCTGCGATATTGTTGGTTGCTCAGCCAAGACATATGCAGCGGAAGCTAAGTTCCGAGTACTATGGCTAGCTCCGTTGGCGAAGCCAATATAAGGTAGTGAATACTCCGACATCTGGAAATCAAACACAATGTCACGTAAGGGAAGAGACCAGATAACGTCAAAAGAAAAACTAAAGTAACACACACACGCAGTATGATACATAAAATACAAGTACTCATGCACAAATCACTCATGCATAGTACTTCTTTAAGTACAACCCATTCCTGGGTTCACTCAAAGGTACCCCATCATAATCAACTAAGTCATACGCTCCTTTTTCCAAAACTTTGCTGACAATATAAGGACCACGCCACATAGGTTCAAATTTCCCAGCTCCTAGGACATCTTTATCTTGTTCATACAGAAGAACAAGATCACCTTCAGAGAAAACAAGAGGCTTAACATGCTTGTCATATTGTGCCTTAACGCATTTCTTTTGGGCTTCTATTACTAAAGTGGCATCATGTCAGGTCTCGTCTAATTGCATCAAATACAACAGACGTTCCTCTTTGACAGAAGTATTGGGTAAGATCTCTACAGCTAGCTTCAAAGAAGGTATTTCACATTCTATTGGCAGAATGGCTTCCATGCCATAAACTAATTGAAAGGGTGTAAATCCCGTAGCGGATTTAACAGATGTCCGATATGCCCACAATGCGAAGAACAACATTGTGTGCCATCTAGTTTTATGTATTCCTATCATCCGTCAAATCATAGTTATGAGAACCTTATTGATTGCTTCGACCTAGCCATTAGCCTGTGGATAATAGAGTGTTGAGCTATCATGACAAAGGCCCAACTTCTCTGTAAGTTCTGACATCATATAATTCCTAAAATGACTACCATGATCAGTAACGATAGCCTAAGGGACACCAAAACGAGTGATGACATGGTTGAAAAGGAATAACGTTGCAGTCTTCCCAGTATTATCGAATGTCAGCATTGCCTCGGCCCACTTTGTAAAATAATCAACAGCTACAATAATATAACCATGCCCCCCGACCGAGTGAGGGTGACATGTCATGAAATTAATGCCCCATTTAGCAAAAGGACCTACTGAAACTACAAGATGAAGGGGAGCAGGATGTGATCGAATCTTATGTTGATAGGTCTGGCAGGCATGACACTTCTGAACAACAGTAATGCAGTCATTGAACAGAGAAGGCCAAAAGTATCCTGCATGTAAGATTTTATGGGCAGTAGCATACCCGGACATATGACCACCACATGCTCCTGAATGGCAGTCATTCAAAGCTTTCTCATCTTCGTCAAAAGTCAAACAACACCGAAAGACAGAGTCAACGCCTCGACGGTAAAGAGTATCACCGAGGATAATGTACTGGTGAGCCTGATAATGTATATGACGTTGTTCATTACTGGACAAAGCAGGTCGGAAAGATTGAGTTTGGAGATATATAATGATATCTCCATACCAAATATCATCAGTAATGATAAGGAAAAGTGATTCGTCAGGTAACGAATCAACTGCTACATTTTCCGTGGCAGAGTGGGGAAAATCACAAATTAACTCAGCAAAAACCAAGGATTTCTTCGACGTGGCGTGATCGAATTCCAAGTCGAACTCCTGGAGAATGACAATCCACTTGGAGTACTTTCCCCCCAGCAATTGACATGTCAATATATGTTGCATGGGGTTACAATGTGAAATCACTGTAGTTTTTCTAGAGAGAATATAATGACAAAAATGTTGAACTGCTTGAATAGCAGCCAAAGCCAGTTTCTCAACATGTTGGTACTTGACTTCTATTGATGATAGAATTCTAATCAAGTAATAGATAACATGTTCATCGTGGTTATGATCCTCTTGAACAAGGACCATGCTGATAGTATACTTGGAAGTGGCAAGATAAAGAAAGTAATCCCGACTATAATCAGGAGGGAAAATAAGTGGATCCTTAGTTAGGGACAACTTTAAAGCTTCGAAAGAATTGTTGGCAACTTTATCCCAAACAAACTTTGAACCTTTCTTCAAAAGACGTGTGAAACCATGAGTAATCTCGGCGTAATTCGGGATGAAACGACGAAGAAAGTTTGCTTTCCCCTGCAAACTTTGTAACTGGCGTAGTGAAGAAGGAGGAGGAAGATTGAGAATCACCTCAACCTTTATAGGATCTACCTGGATCCCCTGATGTGAAACAATGAAACCGAGAAGACGGCCAGACTCTATGCAAAAAACACATTTATGAGGGTTTAGCTGAATGCGATAGAACCGACAACGAACGAAAATTTCTCGGAGATGATTAGGGTGATCAACTCGGTGTAAAGAATGAGCTGGCAAATCGTCCAAATAAGGTTGAACGATATGCTTTATATCGTGAAACACATAAGACATGGCACGTTGAAACGTTGCACCTACGTTCTTAAGACCAAAGGGAAGTTTTTTGTAGGCTAAAGTACCCCAAGGAAAAATAAAAGCAGTTTTATGTTGGTCCTCAGGAGCGATGTTAATCTGGTTGTAGCTGGAAAATCCATCCATGAGGGAAAATATTTCACTGCCGGCATAGTCATCGACGATCTGGTCGACGAAAGGGGTCGAAAATTTATCCTTCGGATAGGCTTTGTTAATATCCCGATAATCGACACAAACACGTATACTACCACCTTTCTTATCAATCAGTACAGGGTTGGAAACCCATTCTGTCAGAGCCACGGGATAAATAAAACCGACTTTAAGAAGTTTTTCAACTTCGAGTTTAATGGCTGCCGCTTTACGTGGATGGACAGGACGGAGGCACTGTCATACAGGTTTATCTCCAGGGTACGTTTTTATCTCATGCACAATGATAGACGGGTCGATACTTGGCATCTCTTCGTAACTCTAGGCAAAGATATCACGAAATTCTTTAAACAGGGAAGTATAGGTGACAATTTCCTCTAGAGAACACGAAGCTCCAATGTGAACATTTTCAACTATCCCAGGTTTAACTGAAATATCAATGGGTATCATGGGAGAAATATTACTGAGGTTCCCTTCCGCAAACACATCATGTGTAGATCCGGGAACGGTCATTGTGACAACAACGGTCGACGGAGTCGAAATCCGCTGGTAATTCTTGAGAGTGTGTTGTTCCAGAAACAGTATGGAATGATGATGCCCATCATCCCATGGTGTATCGGCCATGACAGACATGATCATCTCGTCAGTGGGAAAGATAACATGGAAAGGATCAGGAGACAACTCCTCCGGAGAAGGTGTAGAAGGTGTTGCCAATTGAATCGCATGATAGGCAGACTCAACCGGACTTAATGGCATGACGTTGTCGAAACGAGAATGATCTCCTGGATCAGGGACTATCCAAGGGTCAAAAGACACTGGAAGTTCATGAGGCACAGCGGAGATCATATTAATCGAAGCAACTGACGGGCGTAGAATATCAGGTGGTGGTGGTATGGGAAAAGTAACCATTAACGAAGAGTCTTTTAAAATACCGACTCCAACATTCTCGTAACCCAACGGGGTTTTAGCTATGAACGATACATTCCCCATGTGAGTATCGGAATTAAAGAAGGCAAGTTGATCAACTGTAACAACTTTTCCCTGGTGAGGAAATCGTACGACACAGAAAAGTGTTGACACAACAGCGCGCATGGAATCGACCCAGCTATGACCAAGAAGAAGATTATAATCTAAAGGAGCATCGAAAACTTCCACTTCGACTTGGACAGCCTTACCTTCTAGAGTGACAGGCAATGAGGAAAGAACATCGTAAGGCTTAAAACCAGATCCATTAAAGGCTTTCAGAGTATTCTGTGATTCCGTTAATGGAGGAGAGACAATGGCTTTCCAACAAGTAAGAGACATTACACACGTAGAGGCCCCCTCATCTACAACTGTCCGACAAATGTTCTTGTCAGCGACAATAACTTGTATTTGAAAAGCAAGTTGAGGAGGTAACCTTGGAACATGGTCGTCCAAGTCAAAGACTATCAAATTCGAATCTGTAGGATCAATTCCACCTATAGCTTTCAACAGAGCCCTTCATTGCGCAAGACAAGATTGAAGGACTTCAAGGGCAGACATCACTGAAGGTGCTTGGGCCAAATCTTCCACAATACTGTAGTTCTGGGTCACACGAGCATGAGGATTGAAAGTTGACTTGCGAACAACACCTTTAGGGGGTCGTAGGACTGTATCAAGACTCGGTCGTTCGAGATGAAGAGGACCATTTGTAGGTGGATTCGGCGGAGAGGCTTGTACCAGATCAAGAGGTAAATCGTCAACCTTCTCCTTAGAAGGAGTATAGTCTTTAGCTCTAGTTGCGATTGCAATGTCATTCTTCTTAGAATCACTGGTGCACATCAAGACATATGATGTCGTAGAAGTAGATGGTTGGTCGTGGATGATCAACGAGGCCTGTTGCTGAGACCGGAAGGGTTGAGACAAGACAGTCGGTGTAGGTGGTTTTGGTGTTGCCTGAAGGAACTTAGAAACTTCGGCACGTCGAGGA
The DNA here is from genome assembly GCA_009831015.1 of Picea engelmannii. Taxonomy (NCBI): domain Eukaryota; kingdom Viridiplantae; phylum Streptophyta; class Pinopsida; order Pinales; family Pinaceae; genus Picea; species Picea engelmannii. Next base: position 447,858 of record ML780775.1, on the reverse strand, counting down.
CAATCCTTTGTATAGTGATCGTCACCACAGATAAGGCAAGGGTACCGCGGTTTGTGCTTATCCCGCTCTTCAACAAGAGCATTTGTAGCTGGTTCGGTCGGATTATTTTTACCCCCCTTATTCTTGCCTCTCCCTTTCTTTGATTTATTTTTACCGGTCGGTGTAGATTGAACAGCGTTCACTTCAGAGGTTTTACCGGCGGGAGGAGCAGGAGAGGGGGCATTTGGAACATTAGAAGATGTGGATTTGGGGGTTGTGGTTGAAACAGAGTGTGAGTGGGTATGAGTAGTACCAGTCACACCATCATCTTCATGCGAGGCAGCTGGAGCAGTTGAAGTGTTGGAAGTACCAGGACGAGGTAGTTCGGGCAGTAAATTGTAGAGTGTTCCCGTCTGCGAATAAACGAGATCAAGATACTGAGGGTGACTTATAGCCTACTCCTCTGTAACAACACCACCCATACAATATCTTTACCAATTTCGTTCATGAAAGATTTTGTAAACCACTCTGCCAGTAACTGATCAGGGAGTTCAAGTTTGATGAGATGTCGTCTACGTCTCCACTCATGTATATGGTCCGAGATGTGAGTCCCTTTAGTTTGTTTAAAATAAGTTAAGATTTTGGTACCAGTATCATAACAGATCGGTAACTGGTAATGTGTGAGAAAGGCCATAGCTAAGGTGTTGAAATCAGCAAAGAAACCTCGTGGCAATTCAATATACCACTTTGCAGCCGAACCGGTAAGGGTTTGTTCAAAAAGACGAAGACGAATGGAGTCATCCATCAGAGAGTTGGACGAACACCATAAATTAAAATTCATGACATGATTATTTGGGTCCTCTCCCGGCTTGCCATCGAATTTCAGAATATCCGATGGAAGTTTAGCAGGGATAGCAGGCCATTGGGGAGAGTGACGAATAGGATCATTTAGGATCCTAGACAAATCTGGCAAATCCAAAGTAGCAAGGAAAGGAAACTGTTGGTTTACTTGTGGATACTGATGGCTTTGGGGTGGAAGCCCCATCGGAAAACCAGTAGGAGCGTAAGCAGACTGTCCGTAGAGGGAAGCCCCTGGCTGATTCGGTGGTGGGCGGATAGGATAGTAACCCCAAGGATTATAACCTTGAGTTTGAGCAGGGACCTGGGGTTGAGTAGTCTAACCCGAACCCCAAATAGGATTATTTACCCTGGGATAAGGTTGGCCAATGTTAGGGACAACTTGCTGCCCCCCAGTATTCTGAGGAAAGTTTTGTAAAAGTTGAGTCCAATACTGGGCCAATTCAGGAGGTATATTTTGTCCAAAGGGTGAGGTTGGTCCCCCTACTGTAGGTATAGTTCCACCCGGAAGTTGTATGCCAACCGTAGGTTGTGTAGTAACCGTGTTGTGTCCGGGAAAAAGAAAAGGAACCGTACCACCCTGTCCACCAACGGGAATCTGCGTGTTTGGTGCAACAGTCGGAATAGTGCCACTAGGATTAGAATTACCAGGAGGAAAAGGTGGGAGTGTCGGAATAAAATGAGGAACCTCATACCAAGGAAACTGAGGACCACCTAGAGAATTGGCAGGGGTTTGCGGAGGTGTTGGATTAGGAGGATTCAACAAAGCATTCAACACATGATAACCGGGTGGTAATGTCGGGATGACATCAGGTATTCGCTGAGTATTGATAGGAGGAAGAGTAGTTGCAGTAACCTCGGTTTGGACACTCGTAGTAATTGTGAGATGGGCCATCTCGGGAGGAAGAACAAAACGGTTAGTGGTAGTCTCGGGTGGAGTTCTTGTCTCAGAAGTCACGGGAGGGTTGATTTCGTAGATAGGGGATGACTCTGTACCGAAGAGGACTCGTCGAAAATTACCGGACCAAAAAGGATCTTGGCGCACTACACTGGGAGAAGGCCCAATAGTTGATTTAGAAGATGTAACAATGGTTTCTTCAGAAGGATTTAATTGCCCAGAAGGTCGTTCACCACGACGAACGCGATAGTCTTCTATAGTATTGGTAACTCGAAACTCTTCTAGAGAATCAGTTCATTCGACTTGTGGAAGTGGTGTGGTGCCAACCAGAACTTCACTGGTTTCCTCGTGTGGTGGAGTAACCACAGGGACTTCATTCTGATGGGGTGAACCCTCAGGTGTACCAGTAGGTTGAGGATCGTCCAGATTCTCTGGAGATAATCCTTGCATTCTACGAGAATGTCGTGGGGGAGCAATTGTAAACAAGTGACAAGTTTCGCGAGAAAATTCCTATGGTCAGCTTTGAGAAATAAACAACACTCACTAGTAAACAAAAACTAAGAAGCAATCACCAAGCAAACAATACCTTCTAATTTTGAAGCCACTAGTTGGTGATGAAATCCAACGTCGCAACAACGAGATGAGAAGGGGCGGGGCTAAGGTGGAAAAGTTACGTTGACATCCTGCTTAACAGACTTATGCCCTGGTGCAAGCTCCCACACATAATCGTGGGTATACCCTCCAAGGAGCCCGAGTGAGTTTGATCAACGTCAATTCCAGGTACCGTGAAGACTTTTCCCTCCACAGTCACCTTGGGTAAGAACCTAGAGAGATAGGCCACTA
>ML780775.1:395838-445230 GCA_009831015.1 Picea engelmannii | reverse complement strand
GATCCACACGCAAGGGCAGGGTATCTAGCCCGAAACCAACTCAAAGGCTTCCACTCATAATTGTGGGTATACCTCGGAGTGATCCCTGTAATACGTGCAATCTCTACACCGATGTCAACAAAGAAGGGTTAGTAACTCTGCCAACACCAATGCGACCTAGTGCTTAACCCTTGTGTTAGAAGGGCGTCCCGGGACAATATGCCGTCAATGGAATTTGATACTCCCTGACTCAAGATGCTATTGTATGTTTTTGAGCTTTTGGAGAGTGTGTCTCTCTTCCTACTCCAAAGCACTAGCCTAGCTAATATGTTGGTGTAAAGAGCCCTAGAAAAAGTTACTAGATCAATTTTAAAATTACGCAAGGTTTTTAAGAGCTATTAATTACTCAAAGGTAACGGAGGTGAAACTCATGATGTGTGACTCTGACCCAAATAATGCAAGGATGATAATGAAATATGATTCTTTTCATTCCATGAATCCTAACTATGGGAGAGAGAGAGAATTTTCCAAATCAACTCAAATACTTCAATGCAATGCACAATTTTCCGTTCAAATGTCAATGCAAACAATCATTTATCAATGAACAATTTCTAAATGTCTTTTTCCAATACTTCAATAAGCTCTAAAATTTGATTTTGCAATGTTTTCAAAATGACAAAAACAAAATCTTGAAAGAAAACTTATTGTTCACTTTCCAAGAATAACTCTGATTAATGAGAAAAGAAAATCAAATCATACGTAATCAAACAATGACAACCCAACCAATTCTTTCAATGATAGTAAAAACAAAAACCAAACCAATGAGTCTTCCCAATGCGAATGAAAAATGTTCTTCCGAATCACCAAGCAAAAGAGAAAACCACAAGCACTTAACTCTCTACCAATCACTGGTTCTCAGCCACTCAGACACATCCAACTCCAGAAGTCATAGAGAAAGAAAATGCCAAACAGAGCCAAGAAAAGAAAGTCAAGCTACCAAGGGCAAGAAAGACCTAGAAACCTTAAATCTGTTCAAGCAAGCAAACTACAGCAAGAGATGTATAATTCAATGATCCAATAAACCAAAAAGACACAATTCAACTGTTCTGAGCAATTGAAAAAGTCAAAACCTAATTTCAAAAATTTCAAAAATCTTGCTCGCAGGCAAGCAGTGTTACACAGTGCGAGAAGATAGGATTCTCGCAGGCCACCTTGAAGCAAGGTGCGAGGTGTTCGCACTGGACCCTATATGCAGGGTGTGAACTTGATTGGTTCTCGTAGGCTGTCAATGAATACAGTGCGAGAACTCCTGAAGATACTAAAAATTTTGAAAATACAAGAAAAAATTCAACTGGCTTATAGACCCAGAAGGTCTCTCAGGATATCCTAAGGACTCAGACACTGACAAAACAGGAGAAAAATGCAAATGGAGAAAATGGCCACAAAAAAATAAAAAAACCATAAATACAAAGGGATGGTTACCCAGTGGAGTCACCAATTTTATTTCAGGATTAATCCGTAAGTGCAGACATGAACCGATCTCCCTAGATCCACCTGGATCTAGAACAAAATAGGACAGAATAATATACTTTCCCTAGATCTAGCCTATTGAATGAACTAAGAGATAATTATTATGGACATACCTTGTGAACACTTTCCTTAGGTCTCTGTTGTTCCAAGATTTGCTCCAATGCTCTTGCATCGTTCAGATCACAACAGTACAAACCAATCGAAGTAATCGCAGATTAATATATTCAATAGCTAGTCTATACATATGATCAAGGAGTTATGTAATAAAGCGACATCATCTTTATGGGAAAGGGACATATTACTGTATTGAATTAATTGAAAGTGAAACTTACAACCTGAGTCTTGATGTCGTAGGTCTCCTTTCGATGGCTCCTAATTCTGACACACACACTTGCTCATGCATGAAGAAAATCAACCACTTATGATGACTTTGTTGTTGTCTCTAGTTGTTGTAGCATCAGTCCTTCATACAGGCTTTCAATAATTCTCCAATCAATCTCTTGCTAGTTTGCTTCTAACCTTTTCCATGAGCAATCTCCTCAATATATAGGAGAAGATAATTTAGTTACTTAGATAGGAAATGATCCCAAGATATATGGAATGCCAACACTTAGATAACCATTCGTTAGCCAACTCATTCTTCTCGAATATTCTCTTATATAAGGATCGAGAACTTCATCTTTTTCCTCTTTAAGAAGATGTTCTCACCCTGGAAGTTAGTACAGTGTGAACCCCTCACACCCTAGCTTAATGCAGCCTACGAGAATCAGGCATTCTCGCAGGCAAGTATATAGGTAGCCTACGAACTTCTTTGAAAAATATAGTTTCTGGAAGCAGACAAGTGTAACTTTCTCAGGAAATTATTCTTAGTGAAGAGATTGATTTTCCATCATCATAACATCATCACAATGACCAAAATTGTGGATAACAACAGTTCTTACAATTGCACATTTCTGCCGAAGCCGAAAGAATCAGCCTTCGGTGAAATCTTTTCAGAGGTTATATTCGAAAAGAGATTCTCTTATCGATCGATGCCAAAGAATGTCGGCACTCAGCTACTTTGACTTCCCATACAATTATCACTACCTTAATCTTTCACCGATGTCGAACATCTCAAGTAAGCCGGGAGAAATCTGGGTTGTTGGTTCCTTGATCAGTTGTGGTGTTTCTCAAGATGGTTCTCAACATGCTCAAGAGAAACTCTAATATGAAACATAACAGATAAGAAGGTTATCAGGCTCAAACCATGGTGGAAATGATCGAAGGTAGAAGACAAGGTGGTACCCAAAAGGAAGTAGTCACAGAACGTTTAGGCTGTGTTGAGCACTCAATCGGTATATCACCCATATTCAACATTTCAAACCTGTACCCGTACAGGGAGGATGACACAAAAGGATCAGAATATCAAAAAGAGATGAAGCGGGAGAAGCATATTCCTATACGAAAAATACATAGATGGAGGAGATCATAGATCGAAAAATTGGTATGAAGACTAGGAGGAAGAATTATTTTGAGTATTTGGTAAAGTGCAAGGGACACCCAATAGAAGATGCCAATTGGATAAATAAATCATATATTCATAAGCATGGAAAGTCTGTGTAGGAGCTCAGGGATAGGAGTCCATTAATTTTTGTCCAGAGGAGTATGATGCAGGAGCATCATCATCAGCGTGCAAGTGGAGGAAAACTCAACGCCCTAGCGTGCATTTTTAAGTGATTTTAAAATTTAAGGATGGCGTATCATATAAATATCTTGAAAGGATTGTGATTAAAGTTCTTAAATGATAAGAGGTTGAACCCATCATGTGAGATCGATGGAGATTGTATTTTATTTAATGTAATTAATAAAAGTACATATCTGAAGAATTCTCTCTTATTTTTCTATACCCATCACTTATTGTAATTATACTTAGTGGTTGAAATATTTTATTTTGATAAGATAGCACTAAGGTAGTCAAAGGAAAAATCTCTATGAGCCCTTATTGTATAAATATATGTATGGTATTCCCAAAGGAGGCTACTAAAAGTTATTGAATTTGTTATTGTTGAGGCCACCGAAGATTATTGGAATTGTATGAGCCCATGTACATACCATTTGAAATAATATAACAGAGAATCGTTGACCCAAAATGTTTGGGATTGTTGTTACTGTGTCTATCTGAATGAATGGTAGGATTTATGTTTAATTGTGTTATTTGTTATTACTTTTTATTATTCTATGAATACATTAAATTAGTGAATGTATGAATCTGTGAGGATTAGATAAGTTTCAGTTGTTTCTCTTCTACGAGCTCATGCAAGGAGTATAGAGGTTTGCAAGGCGTGTGTTGACGAAGTCTAGTTTGACTCAAAAGCTCAAGAGAGATAATGTGAAGCTTTATTTTCAAGGACTGCATAGTTTCCGTAAGGCATGCATTTACAAAGTATATTTTGACTCAGAATCTCGAGGAAGATAACATGAAGCTTCATTTGCAAAGAAGTGAAGAGGACCAAATAAGGTGTGTGTAGGTAGAAACACACTCAACGTCATATTGTTCAGGAGGAACAATTGAGTCGTCTAAGAACTATTGCAAGGTGTGCACAGGGATGAATTTCGGCTAAGTGTCGAAGAAGTCATTTTGAGAAGTGCAAGGAGTGTGTAAGAACAAACATTCTAAGAAGCTTAAAGTTTCGAGGAGGAACAAGCATAGAAGAGGTAGAAGATATAAATTATTCAGTAGGGAGGATCCCACTAAAAATTTCCCAACCAACAAGCAAGTTCCATTCATAGGAATTATGATATTTCTAGACCATGGGATCTGGAAAATTTTCACAGAGGATAGTCTTAGATTCCTTCAGCACTCCGTGTATTCGAAGGTTTAAAAGTGTTTGAGGAGAGGGATCATAGAAGTCCTAAAGAAGCAAAAATAAATATAGACTATTGGATCTAAGAAGGACACATAGTGAAGATTTGTGTGCTTTGGAAGAAGAGTTCTTCAGAGGAAAGTGAGAGTGGATGAACAAAAAATCTTGAAGCCGAACTACCATAGTCAATCGTGGCTGTCGATCTGAGAAGGACATGTGTCATCAGATCATGGGATCCAGAAGTGTGTACTCTGGAAAAGAGAGGGGGAAATTGAAGAAAAAATTCCTGAAGGTCATAAGTCTCGAAGGCTGTAGTCAACATGATTCGTTGATAAATGGAGGGACACGTGGAGATTGGAGATTTAATACGGAGGATTAACACTCCAGGAGAAATAGAAAGAAGCAGAGGAGCATTGATTGGAAGTCATCCGAAGTAGGAACAAAGGATGCATTTCGACCATCGATTAAGGTGAGCATGTGGCACTCAATCCCTAGCTCTGGTTACAAGTCACTTTGGGGAAAAAGGTGGTTGGAACTCTCAAAAATCCCAAATCTTGAGTCCCGAAGTGAATCACAATCGTTGGTTATCGGATAAGTGTGGGTCGTAGATTTATGTCCGGGTAATTTTGCCAATCTGGAGTTCGAAGGATTAAGGGTCAGTTGCACTCGAAATAGCCAAATCCCAAAGTCACAAAGGAGATGAGGATGAGGTTATATTCCATGTACATAAGGAAGAAGGGCCTAGCAAAGGAGTTAGTGCTCGCCACTCAGAGTTACCAGAAGTGAAAGAGAAAGCATGTGCGGGGGAAGGAAGCATGTGTTGGTAAACAAAGAGGACCTGTGTGAATCAAATTATGGGTCTAGTAGAGGCCTGAAGAGATTATTTGGCTCAGTGAATTGAATATCCTTGATTGGGAGGTCATGCAACCTCGAGGAGAGAAAGGGGGTCTGCATCAACTAGATTAAAAAAATCATCTTGGAAAAACTAATTCATCTCTTGCATATCAACTTCAAAATGTATAAAAAATGGTGGCCTTCTATGGCCTCTCTGCCAATTATTTCCTCTGCCTCTATTAACACCTATGCCATTGTTTCCTCAACTAAAGAAACTCATCCTGAAGCAATATTCCAAACATGTTATGAAAAAATCTTAAAAATCCATGCATCAATACTCTACCTAAATAAAATCAAAAGGTTGGCTCTATCATTCACCACATAAGCACATGCAATCCATCCATGAACACCTTCAAAATCAACAATCAATTGCTATTTGAACAGGGAGTGGTAGAGCTATTAGGAATATGAGGAGCTTATAATGAGAAAAAAATGGTAGCATGGATGGGAAGCGACCAACGAATATTGTTCAAGAAAATGCAGAAGTAAAAAAAAATGTATCCATATCCAAACTTCCAACACCGGTCATCATGTAGTCTTTTCTTTTGTTATTAATCCTTTCTCTTTTCAAAAAATGAAATTCATAATAATAGAATAGGGAATCTTTTAAATGTATATGGGAAGACAGTGGGATTATAATGTGCAAAAAGTGGGATAATGAAAGGGAAAAATACGATTATTGTTTTATTATATGCAATAGTATCTATTGAAAATCATCATCACTATCAATTGCCAAAAATTTTCTCTGTTAATATTTCAAATCCAAGGCACAACAGTTTTTATAGTACCCAATATAAAACCCAAGGAAAGTTTCGGGACTATAAAAATTTACAACTTCAATTTCCCCTTCCTTTTCTTTTATTAGCGGATATTTTATAAGAGATTCTTAACAGAGTCATTCAAAAAAATTAAAACTAGACTACATCAAGCGTGCAGTTGAGAAAACAACATAAAGCCATCGAAATTTCACTATACAACACTTGTAGGGTAACACCATATCTTAATCCTTAAGGAAGGATAAAAATACTCAAGCAATGCTTGATACATTCACAATATTCTTCACTATGTTTCATTACATTGCATACACTTGTTTATATAGATCACTCTATCTCATAGGAACCTTCTAGAGAGCCTTTTGTTACAAGGAAAATCTCTCTATGGCTAGGGGAAAATGACAACAGACGAAAATGACTGCAGAAATCAACTCTACTCTTAAGTATGCTATATAAACAAATATTCTAGCAAGACAAGATAAAAGGCCTACGTCGTCTAGACGTTCGAAGAAGTCCACCATTGAGAACTTGACCCAAAGCAATACACCTGCAACTAGTCCTCAACAACTAATCAAAGAAAGCATATGTTGATAATATATTATGTTAGAACATTCAATAACATAATCCATTAACATTCATAAAAAATACGCCCATGGAATAATAATTCAAATATTTGCAAGATATGAATTGGATGAGAAAAGAGTATTTATATTAAGATATAATTAGAAGTGAATAAGTTACAGACTTCCGTGTCGGCACGGTTCGAAACCAAGAAACTAAGTTCCTTCCAGCTGGGCCTCCACCACTTCAATCCTCCACAAAAGGCAAGCTCATGTAAGAGAGACAATGAAATTCTCACTCAATAAGGGAAGATCTTGGAGGATGAACACTGTGTTCAGACTCAAATGATAAAGGGATGTAGACTCAATGTGAAGTGAATAATTCCTCCAGAGTAACTTTTCTCTCAATGTTGAATTCTTTCTCCTCTTTTCCATAGCTCAGAATTGGCCCATTTATAGCCTCAAATGGAACTAAAGGGCCGAGTTGAAATATTTCCAGTATATGGGAGGCCAAGGATAATTAATCTCCTGTCATGACATGGAAAACCGACACTATTTTTCATTTTTGGGACATTTCCCAATGTGCGCGGGCTGTAGTGGTGCAACCTACATATACACATGTTGTATAGTAGGCAAGGTGTGTATATGTGGAAAAAATATATGTTTAGCTCTGGGATTTGCAAAAAGGGATGAAAAGTCTACATAGGGAAATGTAAAAAGGCCTTCTGTGGAAGATTGCATGGGATGAGTAAAATATTTATATAACATATGTCCCTTAATGTGTGAATTCAAAGGAGTATCTGCGAAGGCCGAAATACGTTATAAAAACCCAGAAGTGGAGTGATGGGAAACCAACTGGAATAACTAGTTGCTCATTACAATCTGCACTTACTTTGCATACATGGTTGCCAATTTGAATTACATTGCAGATCCATGTGAAAATATACCAAACAACTCTCTGTGGCCATGAACGGGAAAATACAAATGCGGTTACATGCCAAAGGTTTTCATAGTCATGAACAAGGCCCAATAGAACCAGTCTCAAAATCAATATGAAGATATTTTTATACAATGGAGTACAATATGATCTCCCATGATCACTGAAGTCATATAGGTATTGGTCCAATGAAAAGGAAGCAACAACTCAGGAAACCTGCAACCACACACTGATGTCTTCAAGTCTTCTACAAAATCTGCGAAAGGTGCAAGTCTACATCATGTGAATAAAGGAGTTGAGGTCGAACACAATGAGACATAGTTTGATTACCGATCATTGAGGTATACCATTAACAAACATGAGACAACCTAACAATGATGAAAGTAGGTATCAAGGCACCGAGTACATTCTTACAAGTGTGAATAAAGGAGTCGGGGTTGAACACTCAAAGAATCCATCAATTAGGAGGCATTGATGTATTCCCAACCGTTGATGGTGGGAGAACCTACCACTAATGAATGCAAGCCTCAAGGTACTCAAAGGAGTCTAGGTCTTATTTCCAGAATAAATGAGCTGAAGTCAATGGAAGGAGGCTTGCTGAAAGGAGAGCATTAAGGAAACTCTAATCATTCATCATGAGGTATGAAAAAGGAGCTTCATTATTTGGAGGAAATCATATTAAGAACATGTTCATGAACTAATGACCCCATGCGTCTTTCGTGTGTGACAAGTGCAAGCGGTACATGAAAAAGACCCTATGAATAGAAACCAATGAGGAAAATTGTTGACAAAGGTGAGGAAACCACCAATAAGGATAATGGAATCCAAGACACTACATGAATCCCATTGTGTGAATAGATGTCTTACCGTCGAACACAAGGGAAACCACCTAGTCAATGACCAATGATGAAATGTCGATTGTTGGGTTCAAGGTTACCTACCAATGAGGAAAGTAGGACTAGGGTGCATAATAGGACTACAACATCATGTGATTCTAAGACAAACTGAGGGTGTGGCCGACATGAAAATTCAAGAGTTATGAGGAATGGCCAACACAGGTTGATAGACATCCTTTGAACAAGAGAATGAGACATATGGAAGACTCCGACAACATATAATTAATGATGAAACCATGATATGTAGGAGACATCGATCAAGTTCTCCATAGGGAATGGAAGAGTAACTAGTCAGTGGAGAAAACTCTCTGTAACGAGATCGGCTTCCTAAGGCCATCCTAAACCCAAAATTATTATGACAAATGGACTCAATAAATTTGTGCTCTGTTCAAAGGTGACACAACTACTTCCAATAGAAGATAATACTCCCTTCCCTCCCATCTTTTTTTATTTTTTCATAGTCAAATGAATGATATGATACAGAGGAGGAAACAAGTGTCGCAAGTAAGAAAAACTAGTTCTAGCAGTGGAACATACCTATAAGCAATGCAAGGAGGTGCATGTGGGAGATGGACACTCAGGGGAATGTTCCCTCTTGGGTATAGGGTGTGAAATTTCTAAGGATATAAATGAGGCTCTACTTGGTTGAGGATGCAAAACTGATCAGGAAAACGATTTATAACGCAAAGAGAGAACCGGATATAGGCTCAATACTGAAATCAAGGGCATGAGATGTAATCACAATTTAACACCAAAAATGTCATTTTTCGTAATCCTAGTCTATTTGGTGTGAAAAAGGGATAAACATGTAACAAATAGATGTCCTTTCCAATCCAATTTATGAGTGTGAAAGAGACAAGTTCACTTGACAATCTTTTCGCTTTTTGAAAACGAGTCGGAAAAGAGCTTAAATCAAACTTGGTTGGGAGTCCTCTAGGTATAGTGTCAACAAGTTTATGAGTGAGAAATGAGGTTCAACATAAATTCATGTATTATCTATAAGGGACTCTTGATCCTACGAAAAACATCTCAGCATGGGAACCAAATGGAGCAAAGAATCTAACTAGGGTACCCATGTGTGGTAAGGGTCTACCATTTGATTACGACACGTCTTGTAGCAGATGGAGGGTTTTGTGTCGCAACAAATGGGTTTGTACCTAGGTCATATGAGTGATAGTCATAGGGCAATTCAAAAGTGCATGATGGAATGGATACCTATCCTATATGCTGGAGAGCGAAAATACCTACCATAATTTCGAACGATCAACATAAGGCTAAAAATCGCAAGAACCTTGGAATAAACTACAAAAAACAAATCAATCCACTGTTGTATTAGTCCGTCAGGAGAAAATACAATTTGAAACTATAGAAAGTGGGTAAAACCTGCTATAAATAGTAACAAAAACCAAATTTTATTATTTCATTTTGACTTTTTACTCAAATAGTGAAAATTGGACCAAAATACCTGTGATCTTCAACTGGTGATTGCGGGAGAGTCGGGTGATGGAATTAGAGACCGTCTGAAGCATGTGATTCTTCTTCCCCTCCTCTTCCTTTCTAGTGGATTACATTTTTAATTTAGGTTTCAAAACATGAGTTAATTAAGGTGCAAATTAGGTATTTCAGTGTACGTGGGGTACCACTCATCGGGTCGTGTATACATGAGGTTATATGAAACTATGTAAAATATAGACCATGTGTACTCGATTGTGAATGCTACATTCAATGTACAAGTTCATAAACATGGTTTTCTATGGTTTCTATCTCAAAAAATGATGTTTCTTTGGCATGATAGTTCTATAATGGAGGGAAAGGGAACATGAGGTGGTAGATGCTATTGTGGAAAGCGATTCGGGGGCCCAAATGGCCTTGAAAATATGCGGGTTGTACAAATATTGGGCACTCAAAGGGAGAAGGGACAAACTAAGGTTGTTACACTTGCTCATGGATTATTGGGATCCTGACAGTGAGAGCTTCAACCTCAATGGGAAGCCATTGAGGATTGAATTTGAGGATAGATATTTTTTGACTAGTTTATCGCACCAGGGTGAGGTGGTGAAAATAAAATCCTAGGGAGCTGGGAGAGGTATGAAGATAGAAGAGTACATAGACTCTCACTATATAGAAGGGACCGAGAAGGTTGGGAGTCAACTCCCCATATGAGAAATAAACAATCTTAGCCTCAAGATTGTTTTCCTCATTTTGACTAGGATCATAGGGTTGGATTCATTGCACCAAGCATCGAGGTCACTCATGTTCTATTTTGTAAAGTGATTGAGACCCACGGTGTATGATTGGTGCACCTCACTACTGGCTAATATGAAGATCTAGTTGACAGAGTGCAAAAAGGGTGACAAGAGGAACTTTGGGTTTGTGTCTATATTTTGTAGCATTTTCTTTGAGCAGGTTCCAGGTTTGGGAAGTAGAGTCGAGATCATGCCTAGAGGACCTCCCGATCCAGCCATGGAACGGTGGACCCAGGTAATGAGATGACAAAGTGGAGATAGGGTGCCGACACCTTACAATGATGATTTATTTTACTGATGGAGGTGATAAGTCATTTCTCTGGATGACTACCCCTATGCAGGGATCGACTTTAGAGGGGACCGTGACATGCCACTGCCACCAAGGACCACCTACAGGGACATAGGTATGTCAAAATTTTTAAATATTTCATTTTTTTGTACTTTTTTATAGTAAAACAAAAATATTTTCGGATCATTCTTAAGTACCAACTAGACACTTGTGTGACGTAGACGTAGGTCCACGAAGGTTGTATGGGATTCCACGACATCATCGAAGGAACAAAGGAGATGAGGCGGCGAGAGGAGAAGCAAAGAGAATCCTTCAAAACGTGCAGGAAAACTGTCTTGTTTGACACATAGGATTCTGATGGTTCAAGTAGAGGATCTGTCAGAGGTCATGTAGTGACAAGTGGTTGGTGTGCCCAGATCTTGGGTGCAACTCTTTTAGTGTCTCACAAATGCCGGAGTTTTTTATCATGACACACATCTGACGCCATAGAAATAGATTTCATGGATAGTTTATTATTGGTCATATATGTGTATTGGGAGTTTTGACCTCAATTTTGTACTATAAACATCATATTTTTTGAAATATATATAAAACAAGGTTCCTTGACTTTACTTATATTACAATGTGTACATTGATGAGATTTTTTTCTTTACCTTAATTTTGTGACATGCCAATCTAAAACAAAATTATCATAAGCATCAAATACATAATTATAACTCCTAGGTATATGATGATAAGTAATAAAATCAAACTATTGTTCTAAAAGATGTACCCATAGGAATCGTTGGAGTAAAGTAGGATCACACACGCAGTAACTATCGTTAAAATGACATACTACTAATTGGGAATCTAGGTGAACCTCCAAAGAGAGAATACAATGGGAAATGGCATCGTGCAAAAGTTCTATAATGATGCTATATTCGACCACATTATTCATGGATGGACCTACGTATATTCCACCTGAAGAGACCAGTAGACCCTCAGGTGAGTAAACCACCCAAGAGGTAGAAGCCAAGTTCCATGTATGATGACCGGATCTGTCTGTGAATCCTAAGTAGACCAAAGACTCTGTTGACATCTTCCAACCAAGGGAAAATTTGATAAGAAATATGAATATGAAAAAATAAAAGGAAAAGATATATACACTAAATTACATTAGTATACAAAGAGTTATGCCCAATATTGGGGATCAAGCATAATATATTTTCAAGTAGATCCCATTTCTAGGTTCGGACAACATGTTACCTTCATAATATTCTAACTCATAGGCTCCTATTTCTAAGACATGTCGCATGATATAGGGGTCATGCCACATGGGCTTGAACTTTCCTACCCCAGTGGTTCTTTGGCTTGATCATACAACAGGACCAAGTCACCTTCAGCGTACAACAAAGGGAAGAAAGATTTATTATACTGGACCTTGACACGTCTTTTATTCATCTTGATATTCGTAGAGGCGTCTCGATGCTGCTCGTCAAGACTCTCTAGGTGTACAAGGCATTGCTCGATATCATAAGTGTCAGGGAGAAGTACGACTTCCAATATAAGAGAAGGTATTTCACATTCAATAGGTAATATAGACTCAACACCATGTACTAACCAGAAAGGGGAAAATCCGGTCACAGTCTTGACCAAGGTTCAATATGCCTAGAGTGTGGGATATAACATAATATGCCATTCAAATTTACTCTGGCTAACAAGTTTATGCAAAATGGTCTTGAGATATTTCTTGACAGCCTCTACCTATCCATTTTCCTGGGGGTAGTAAGGGTAAGAATTACCATGCTTAAAACCCAACTTGGATGTTATCTCTTCCATCATTTCATTTGAAAGTTACTACCATAATCAGTGACAATCTCACTCGGGATACTGAATCGGGCTATAATTTGATTGAATATGAAGAAGGTCGTAGTATTCTCATCATATTTAACTATATGCATGGCCTCGGCCCACTTACTAAATTAGTCTACAACCATGATAATGTGTTGATGCCCCCCAGTCGAAGCTGGGTTGCAATCTACAAATTCCACCCCCCCCCCCCCCCCCCCACTTGGTCAAGGGACCAACGATAATGACTGGGTGAGGGGCTGCATGCGATCACATTTTACGAGTTAAAACTTGGCATGGGTGACACTTCTTAACCGCTTCAACACAATATTTAAATATAGATGCCCAGAAATAACCAACTCGCAAACTTTTTTGGGTTGTCACAAGCACGAATAGATGACCACCACAAACCTCACTATGGAAATCGTTTAGAAATGACTCGACTTCTTTGTGCGTTAAACAACGATGTAGGATATTATATATTCCTCGATGATACAAAGTGTCACCGACAATAATTTAATTCTTATCTTGGTATCATACACGCCATCAATCATCTCGCGAGAGATGCTGAGGAAACTTCAAAGTTTGAAGATAGAGAACAATGTCTCCATACCAGGTATAGGATGATGAGACAAAGAACATGTGTTCATCCATAAAGGAATTGACATGAATAACATCCTTGTCTAATCGTGGGAAGTCATATATTAGCTCTGCAAAGACTAGTGATTTCTTGGATTTCGCGGAAGAAAAATCGAGATCAAATTCTTGTAAAATGAGAATCCCTTTATTATACTTCCCCCCTATGATATTCCTAGTAAGGACGTATTGAAATGGATTTACATCGGCAACCACAATATTCTTGAAAAGAAATATATAATGGAATAAACGTTGGACTGCGTGAACCACAGCCAAAGATATTTTTTCAACATGATAATAATTGAGCTTAGGAACGACTAAGTTTCAACTAAGATGGTAGATGATGTACTCACAGAGCTCTACATCCTCCTGAACCAAAACCATACCAATTGTCTATTCATACGTGAAAAAATAAAGAAAGTAATCCCTACTATAGTAAGATGACTTCAGTAGAGGCATCGATACCAAGGCTTTCTTCAAAGAATTGAAGGATTCCTAGGCTCACTCATCCCAGATAAAAGGGGTGTCCTTCAAAAGACGCATGAAACCCTCAGTAATATTGGAATAGTTTACTATAAACCGACATAAAAAGTTAGATTTCCCCTGTAAACCTTGAAGTTTTTGAATAGTGCGAAGTACTACCTCAAATTTTAAAGGATCTACCATGATCCCGATCTCAAAGACTAGAAATCCAAGAAGACGTCTAGACCTAATGCAAAAGATGCATTTATTAGGGTTCAACTAGATTCTATAATGACCACATCTTTCAAAAATTAGCCAAAGGTGCTTAGGCTGATCCACTCTCTTATGGGATTGAGCAGCGAGATCATTAAGATATGCTTCAACTATAAGCTTAAGATCGTGGAATGAGAAGGTCATAGAAAGTTGGAAGGTTTCTCCGACATTTTTAAGGACGAAAGGAATTCTTCGGTATGCGAAAGTAACCCAAGGAAAAATAAATGTCGTCTTGTGTTGATCCTTGGGTTTAATTGAAATTTGGTTATACCCTAAAAATTCGTCCATAAAAGAAAAAACTTTGCTTCCCACACACTCGTCGAGAATCTGATCAATGAAAGGTGTCAGGAAGTTGTCTTTAGGAAACACTTTGTTCAGGTCACGAAATTCCATGCATACACGGATGGTTCCTTTCTTCCTATTCATTGGAATAGGGTTGGATACCCATTCATTCAAGGAAACTGGGTAGATAAAGACAACATTAAATAGTTTCTCTACCTTTGCCTTAATAGTAGGGGCCTTCCAGGGATTCAAAGCTCTAATACATTGTCAAACAGGCTTAGCATCTAGATAAGTTGTAATCTCATTCTCAACAATTCGAGGGTCTATTCCTAGCATCTCTCCATATGAACAAGAAAATACATCTTGGAATTCCCTGAAGAGCTCGGTGTATATCAAGATTTCCTCTGGCGAAAAATCTGCACCGATGTGTACATTTTCAATCTTTCTAGGGGTACGAGAGATATCAATCATGACGGTAGGAGAGGTACTTTCCATATTTCCTTCGACATAAATGTCATGTGTATCAAGTGGACAAACAACGTGACCGACTATCTCATTCAAAGTAGATCGAAAGTCATCTTGTTCGATTCTAGCAAGCTCTGGGAGGAAATAAGAGCGATGATGCATATCATCCCAAGGTTTTTTAGAACCATTCATGGATTTGATGATATATTCATCCAACGGTAAAGTCTCATCAAGGCAGTCATGTGAAAAACACAATGAAGTGGCCCACACAGACTTAAGAATAGGATCCTCCTCGTCCGTCGACGAGGTAATAGGATCGATATTGACAAAATATTCAATAACAACTTGATACACAATCTTCGTTGTCGATAGCGGCATGGCCATTCCAGCATGAGACTGACCTTCACAAGACAAAGTAGAGGAATGTAGGGTCCAAGGATCATTAAAATAGGAAGTGTGAAAAGGAACAGACCTCTCAGACGAAACGGGCCTACTGAACATGGCGTAAACATGGTGAATCGTTGCTATGAAGTTGAAGGTACCCATAAGGGATGAATACATTATGACACTGATATTCTCAATTTTCAGCTGAGAATTTTTTACCACGAGGATCGACAGTCCAACAGATTCACTGGGGCTAGCATACGCAAAGGATAATTGGTCGACCATCATAATATTCCCATCATGAGGAAAAAAAAGAGTGTGGAAGACAGACGATATGACAACAGTCATAGCATAAGTCCAATTGAATCCTAGTAACAATTTATAATCGAGGGATGCATCAACTACCTTGACATCCACCTCTACCATATTCCCACCTAATTGGACCAGAAAGGTAGGAAGAATACCATGACGGAGGAACAAATGACCGTCAAAAGCAGTCAACATGGTTGAAGATTGAGAAAGATTTGGAGAGCTAAGAGCTTTCCATTAGATCAGGGACATCACATACGTAGCAGTGCCTTCATCAACAACCACATATTTGATGTTATACTTTGAGTACCCCATGTGGATTTGGAATGAAACATCTTAAGGAAGGAGAGGCTTCACATCTGTGATGTCAAACTTTATAACTTTTGAGCCAGTGGGGTCTATAGCTCCTAACTATTGTGGGTGGGAATCCCTCCTACGGACTTAGCATTTAAGGGCTCTAATCATGCATGCAAAAAATGACCAGTTCAAAGGCCTCTACTCTTAACTATTCTCCCAACACAAAACCCCACATTCATGCAATACAAAGGTGTAAATGAGATTCGGTAACTCTACCTTAAGTCCTTTGTTTGATGTCGATCCCTTTTCTTTCACTCTCTCTTTGATTTCAAGCCTCCTCCCAAAGATGACCTGCATTCACACATGAACAAACAAAAATTTGCGAACATGCATTTCATATACTAATTGTTGGGTTAGTTGTGACAATATCATAAAATAAGCATTAAACTTGAACACATGATATGGTGGGATGGGCAAAGTATTCCTTCTTGTATTAATCTTCACAAGAGTAAACTTTACAATATGTGGTCGTCACTGCTCCTCAAACCTGGTCCTAGGATCCTCTTCACAATGCACCAACTGCTCAACCTCACAATACAATTGCAGGAAATTGGAGCAAAGGGGGGATAAATTTGGGCAGAGTTTCTATACTCTTCTTCCTCCTTTCAAATGGACCCCTACCGCTTCTTTTATAGGCTAGAAGGAGCTAGGTATTTGGTCGAATGACCATTCATGCATGGATGAAAGGTTTAGTTAACTTTCCCAAAGCTGTGTGCTCTGTCAGCAACTTTCCTTTTTTCGTGCTTCTGAAGGTAGATGCAGGTTGTAGTGGGTCATCTAGCATGGACAGTGTAGATACACATAGGCTATAGTGGAGCAGGGTGCGTGGGCCTTTAAAAATGGAGTTTTTTTAGAAGATTTGTTCAATAGTGGCTTGGAAAAGAAGGAATATGAGATGGCCTGATGCTAGGTAAGCATGTTTGGTGAAAATTAGGGTTATAATAGATGCCCCCTAATGTGGGAGGTCAAAAGAGCATCTGATGGCCGAAATACATTAACAATCTTCACCAACGTTCCAAACAAGTGAGTCGATGGACTAGAAATCGAGAGGTGCCTTCTGCAAAATAATAACTGTCTCACTAAGGCGGGCATACCCATGCTCAGGATGAAATAAAATCATGGCTACCAATCAAATACCCTGTAGATCCATGTCATATAAGTATATAAAGTGTAGCTACAAGCAATACACAACGGAGCTACATCTTGAAATCAAAAAGATATACATGTAGAATATCCATCTTCTAGAAGTTGATAAGGCCTGATGGCTAGAGATGAGGTCTTCAGAGCTTGAGAAACAACTTCAAAATCTTCAAAACTTAGTTAGGAGTGTAATATGAGTGTATGACTTCACTACCCAGAGGTCTTTGACGACTCGTTGGTCGTGGACTAGAGAATATTGATGATCAGACTGAAGGCTTCATTGATTTCGAACAAAGAATTGATTAGACTTTGAGGATGGTCGGGCATGAGGGCAAGAGACAAACTGCAGAGGGGCCAACTCAAGCTTGGTAAAAAATTTCCTTGGACAATAGCATGACAAATAATGAGACTCAGGCAACATGTCATTGACATAAGTTCATGAGGCAGGAGGCGACGCAAACTCTCCATATGTTTTGAAGAATAACCAAACGAACGAGGACACAACTCTATGTAGCGAGAATGGCTTCCTAAGGTCATATTAAATCCTAGAGCTTGAAGAAAAAATGGAAGGATGTGCTTTGTCCAAGGGAGACTCATTGTGCTGCCAATAAAAATAAAATACTTTTACCTTCCTCTTTTTGGGGTATATTTGATTTTTTTGTCTTTTTCAATAATGTTGGAAAGATTGAAAGAGAATAAAAGAATGCTACATTACAAAGGAGTATCGAGTGTCATAAACATACTAGTTCCAAGCGCATAGAACACGGGCATGCTCAGGGAAAAGGGACATATGCAAGAAAATGACACTCGGGAAAAATCCTCCAGGGGCCAAAGGTGTCAAGATGCAGAGGCAAAGTGCTACAAGGCTTGTGTATAAGGCATGCTTCAGATGGTTTAGTTGAGAGAAACATGGAGCGGGAATTATACCAAAGATGCAAGGATGCAAATGCGGTTAACAAAACACACAATGGTAACATCCTTCGATGTAAGTTTAACGAGCCCAGAGAAGGTAAGCTCAGTGGTTTTTCATATTTAGAGAGTCTGAAAAAACGTAAAAGGAGACTCCAATGGAAAAAGGAGACTCGGAGGTAGTCTAATTGGTTAGAAAAAGGGGTAAACTAGCACCGACAAGACGTCTATTCAAAACCATTTTAACAAGTGTGATAAAGACAAGATCACTCGACAATTTTTCATTTTTAAGGAGTGTAAAAAAAGATTAACTATGGACTCCGTCAGGAATGTTCTTCTGGACCATTTTAACGAGTGTGAAAGAATAAGGTCACTCGACGATATTTTAAATTTTAGGGAGTCTGAAAAGAGATTAACTATGGACTCCATGGGGGTTCCTTTTTTGTAAATTTAGTCCCTCAAGCCCAAAAAAGGGTTAAACTTATACTTGAGAGTACTCTTCTAGAGATCCGAGGCCTCTAGAGTATACCTTTGTTCGTACAGTTGACCATCCAAACTAAAAAAGGGGTAAACTACTGTTGAATAGACATGACTTCAAATTTCATTTTAACGAGCGTGAAAGGCCACAAGATCACTCGGCAATCTTTTCATGTTTAGAGGGTCTGAAAAGGGCTTGAAAGAAGACCTGTGTAAGGAACATTCTTCTGGACCAATTTAACAAGTGTGAAGAAACAAGGTCACTCGACAATCTTTTCATCTTTAGGGAGTCTGAAAAGGGCTTAAAGAAGACTCCAAGGGGGCTACAACTCATGTATGAAACTGGTTCAGGTAGAGCCCGTTGCTAGGCTCAGACCAGGAGTCTCTTCGATAGTCAACTTGGGAAGTCTCCCAAAAGGGAAGAAAACACAAACCATGGTGTAAGTCCTCCCGTGGTATAGAAACCGTAGTCATGGCTTCAAGGATAGCCTTATATGAAGGTAATTCAAAATCCAAGAAATCACACAAACGAGGGTCGACAGTCCCAAAGGGTGAAGTAAACTGACCATAATGCATATGATGATGGAGGTTTTGGCCAGGACTGGCAGAGTCTATCAATGAAGAGTCACGAGCATAAGGGCTTAAGGATATACAAACAATGAGATCAGACTCGGAAGGATACTCAAGCCTACTTGGACCAAGAGGGGTAATCAAGGGCTCCCACACCCCCATTGGATACACCAATGGATCAATTGTTGATTCCAAGTCTCGAGAAGGAAAACATGATTGCAAAGATTCCTACTCAAAAGCAATTGAACATCGAGGATAAGAAGCCACATAATTAACCCATGGTGAGGTGGAGTCTACATGAACACTAGGAATATATAAAGGGGAATCCTGAACTAATGCTAAATTAGGATGGCGATTATCATATGCCAGCTGGTCAATAATGACAATGCTTCCATTGTGATGGAAATGCATCACCCGGAAGAGCGTAGATACCACATCTTTCATAGCATATACATATTCATGCCCGAGAAGCATATTGAAATTTAACTGGCCTTGCACCACTTTAACATCGACACAGATAGTATTCCCACCTAACGAGATAGGAAACTAAGGAAGAACCCCCAAATATTCACTAGGATGTCTATCAAAAGCCAACAACTCATGCGAAGAAGACACAAGCTCGGGAGATCCCAAGACTTTCCAAACTGAGGAGGATAAAATACTTGCATAGGATCCTTCATCCATGATACCTCGATAAATGTTTGTTGAATTAACTCCAACCCTTATTTGAAAGGGTGTAGAAGAAGGAAGATGAGGCTCAACAAGGTCATTCCAATCAAATTAAACCATCCTAGGGATTGGAGGGGGTGTACTCGAAACGATAGAAATTCCCCCTTGTTTTGAAAGTACTGAACTGGAAATGCTAAGAACATAGTAGATAGATGCATCACTCCCCAAGAGAAGAGTGGGATCAGCTGAAGACTACAACGACGTGACCACTTTCACAACCAATGGCTAAATAGGCTAAGAGACTACATGGTCTAAAGGCACCTCAGCCCCCAAACGAGGAGTGGGATCAGCTGATAACTGCATCGACATGACCACTTTCTCAACTAATGGATGAATAGACTGAGAGAATACATGGTTTAAAGGCACCTCACACCCCAAAAGAGGAGTGGTATTAGTCGATGACTGCATCGGCATGACCACTTTCTCAACCAATGGCTGAATAGGTTGAGAGACTACATGGTCTAAAGGCACCTCACCCCCTAAAAGAGGAGTGGGATCAATCGATGACTGCATCAACATGACCACTTTTGAAACCAATGGATGAATAGGCTGTGAGACTACATGGTCTAAAGGTACCTCACCCCCCAGAAGAGGAGTGGGATCAACCGATGACTACATCGGCATGAACACTTTCTCAACCAATGGCTGAATAGGATGAGAGAGTACAAGGTCTAAAGTCACCTCACCCCCCAAAAGAGGAGTGGGATCAGACAATTACTACGTCAGCATGACGACTTTATCAACCAATGGTTGAATAGACTGCGAGGAAACCTCAAAATACTCAGAATCAGAAGATCTTGCAGATAGGGACCACAATCTTTGTACCTTTGGAATGCCAGGGCACAAATGAGTAAGGTGATCTCCCTTGCAAATATTACAAGGTAACTTAGGCTTACATCCTATCCATCTAGGTTTCTCAATAGAATTAATGCCCCCAACATGACTAGCCATGGTTGGTTGCACATCTCCAACATGACTTGCAGAGGCTAGTGATGGGTCGATAACTTGACTTGCACAGGCTACAGACCTATTACTAGTATGGCTAGCAGTGACTAGACTTTTTCCTCCAGCATGACTTGCAGAGGGTGGGTGTGTGCCCGTAGCATAACTTGTAGAGGCTGGGTGTTGGTCTTCAACGTGACTTGCAGAGGTTGTCGAACTATCTCCAACATCACTCGCAGAGGTTGGTGATTTCTTCTTCCTATTCTTCCTCTTTCTATTTCGTTTAGACTTCCAGTTACTAGTAACTGTACTTTCACCAGAGGCGGGAGAAGGAGGAGGAGAAGACTGTGTTGAAGAAGAAACATCAACAGTTTTCCCATGACATAAAGTTCTCAACTGAGAAGCATCAAGAGAATTTGGGACATTTGGAATGGTACCCAACCAGACCGGTAATCCCACATTCAACCCAAGAATGTAGAAAGTGGCCATCAAAGGGACACCAATGTTTCCGAAGAAAGTAAAAGCAAAAGAATCCCCTTGTGAAGGGGTTCCTTGGTTGGTATCATCAGGAACTTTATCCATGAATATCTTATACACAGGTTCTCCCTTTGCGGGATTGGTCAAGTCCATAAAAGTCTCACACATTGACTCTGAAGAACTAGTGTTATCAAAACAACGCCTATAAAGAGGTGGCTCCACGTTTCTAAGTGGAATACTGAAAAGTCCTCTCAATTGGCGGAATGGGCGATATACCACCCTAGGTCAGAGAACCAAAGCCACAATTGACTAACTCACTATGGAAAAATCAGGAGCACAAAGCACACACTAAAAGTTCCAGAAAGAAAATAAAGCAAACGACTAACTAGTTGGAAGAACAATTACACCAACCAACACTAGAGAAACTTACTGGTGCAAGTGCAACTCGAATATGGAAGAACCCTCCGAGTATACTCTACAAAGTGTGGCTCGATGTTTTCCCTAGGTACTGCGGTATACCCCCGCGGTCACCTTTGTAAGTCCATAAAATAAAGGCAACTAGGTTGCCAGGTGAAAAATCACCAGGCGGGTACAATCGACAGTCGGGTGGACCACAATGAGCAGGGTATCAAGTCTGAAACCTATCAAGGGTATCGAAAGCAATTGTTCTGAAAGATGAATGAGGACCTCAAATGGATTCGAGACCCACAAAGATCTGTGGAAAATGTGATCAACGAAATCCCAAGACAAGTACTCTATATGCATTCCACACTATGCTTGGTCCGGCTTTGAAGGGGTTATCTTCGCTGCCTTTCCGCACATGACCTCGTGTTTATCCCCTGTGTTAGAGGGGGGTCCCAGATAATTTCCACATTACTGGACTTCTACTCTCCTTAGTACAGAATCGTATGTTTGTTTTATAGCCTTGAAGAGTTTCCTCTCCAACCTAAATCAAGGCTCTAGCCTAATCTAGTTGATGGACCCTACAAACATAAAGTCTAGTAAATTTTAATTAGCGTTCTTTTTACTGGCTTGATTTACTCAAAAGGGTACGGTAGTGCAACTGAATGTGTTAATACTTTTGAAGAAACTTATATGAACACTGGCAAAGAATGATTATATTTCTTATTTTTTTCCTTTTGAAATGCTTTTAAAATTAGAAGAAAACACAATGCTATGCTAATTTATTTTTCTTTTTCAAAAAACAATGCAAAGAAAATGCCAAGAAAGAAAGAGATCTAAAAAACTAAGTTTTTTTTTTTATATTTTCTTCCAATCAAAGAATAAATAACAAAAGATTCTAAAAGAAACTGATGAATGCACAATTCATGGCCCCCCCCGGCCATGAGGGGGAATTTTTTTTTTTTTAAATGCAACTCATTTTTCTTAAAATTTCCAGCTAAAAATAAGTTAAAAAATCTAGAAAACACAAAAAAAAAAATAAACGAAAAAGAAATCTACGCTAGAATACAACCTAGGCTAAAACTGCTTATGATAGAGACCAGAAAGAAACAAGAAAAACCTGGGAAGTAAAAACATGACAGGGAAGAGGATGACTGCCTCCTCAAAACTTTCTAGACAGACACGTGACTGTCACTTCAATAGCCAACGTATGCACACGGGCTGCCCAAAGACAAGATGCGTATGCATGCGTTCAGGCCCACTACAGGCCATGTGTGCCTCTGTTTTTCCTCCAAAAAGGAGGACAAGCAGCTAAGCTTAGGCAGGGAATACTAGTATTGAAAACCATAACCCCTTAAAGGTGAAAAAACTTACTTTGACAAAGAAGAGGCAAGAAAACTTTAGCAAAAAAAAGCTAATCCTGAGGTTTTTACCTGACCATGGACTGTTCAATAGAGACCTAGAAGGACCTAGAAGACCCCTGAGAACAATTACTTCTGTAGGGGAGAGGATGATTGCCTCTTCCTAAGAAGGATTTCCTAGGTTCTCAGACATGCAGCTAGCACTTCATCAGCAAGTGTACATACGTGGGCTGACTAAAGGTAGGGCGTGTGACTAAAGGTAGGGTGCATGCATATGAGGGATGCCCCACTACAGGGTGTGTATGCCTTTTAAGACTCTTAAAAACAGAAAAGAAAAAGTATGGTAAGCAGAGAAGGGAAGACTAGTATTGAGAACCAGAACCCCTAAACACTCAGACTTCTTGCAGAAACTCAAAAAAGGTAGTAAAACCAATTTCAAAATACCCAATAAAAAATCCCCAAAGATCCCTAGAGAGTCCCCAGTACGATCACCAATTCTATTGTGGGTGGGAATCCCTCCTACGGACTTAGCATTTAAGGGCTCTAATCATGCATGTAGAAAATAACCATTTCAAAGGCCTCTACTCTTTCCTATTCTCCCAACGTAAAACCCCACATTCATGCAATACAAAGGTGTAAATGAGATTCGATAACTCTACCTTAAGTCCTTCATTTGATGTCAATCCCTTTTCTTTCACTCGCTCTTTGATTACAAGCCTCCTCCCAAAGATGACCTACATTCACACATGAACAAACAAAAAGCTGCAAACATGCATTTCATATACTGATTGTTGGGTTAGTTGTGACAATATCATAAAATAAACATTCAAATTGAACACATGATATGGTGGGATGGGGAAAGTATTCCATTTTTTATTAATCTTCACAAGAGTAAACTTTACAATATGTGGTCAGCACTACTCCTCGAACCTAGTCCTGGGCTCCTCTTCACAATGCACCAACTTCTCAACCTCACAATACAATTGCAAGAAATTGGAGCAAAGGGGGGATAAATTTGTGCAAAGTTTCTATACTCTTCTTCCTCCTTTCAAATGGGACCCCTACCCCTTCTTTTATAGGCTAGAAGGAGCTAGGTATTTGATCAAATGACCATCCATGCATGGCTGAAAGGTTTAGTTAACTTGCCCAAAGCTGTGTGTTCCGTCAACAACTTTCCTTTTTTCATGCTTCTGAAGGTCCAAGTGGGTTGTAGTGGGTAATATAGCATGGAAACTGTAGATACATGTGGGCTGTAGTGGAGCAGGGTGCGTGGGCCTTTAAAAATGGATTTTTTAAGAAGAGTTGTTAAGTAGTGGCTTGGAAAAGAAGGAATATGAGATGGCCTGATGCCAAGTAAGCATGTTTGGTGCGAATTAGGGTTATAACACTAACATAGATAACAAGGCATTTCTCTGTGAAGAACACGTCTGGAGTACCTCCAGAGCCAACATCGCACAAGGGCTTTGACCCAGGTCCTCAACAATAGAGTAATTATGGGCGACTCTAGCATTTCGATTGTGGGTAGAGCACCTGAGTAATCCTTTCAGAATATGATTCGATGGCTCTAGTTTTTTGATACGCAAAGGCATCTTCGAAGGAGGAGGAGGATATTCTAAACCAAGTGAAGTCTGTGGAGAACTATAATTGCGAGACCAAGTGGCTACATGAACCTAAAAATTGACCATATTGCTACACAAACGGTCACTGTCTTGTGACAGTGGGTTTTGACTTCCAGCAGCCACATTTCCGACATTTGAGGAGCTTGAGGCCATGTGTTGGTTATGTGGGAAAGGATTCGACAACATGGCGGGTGGTAGAGATAAGAGCCTCGTATCTTCCACAAGTTTGGGGCATAAATGAGTAAGATGATCATTTATACAAAGATTGCAGGGAAATTTCACCTTACACCTTTCTTTCTTTCCCTCACCAACATTATTATCCATCCTCTCATATTACCATTGTCCTTGGTCTTATTATTATTTTTCCCACCCTTACGATTATTATTGCGTTCCTTCTTCTTATTCCCACATGGTTTTTAGTTACCATTTGGGCTGGTCAACGATTACATTGAATGTACATCCACCGATTGAGTGGGATTGTAAGACACAGACGAAGATGGCCCTCCTACAGACTGGTTTAGAGACAACTCTTTCAAATTTCTTGTCATCGAGTCTGTCGATTTCACACTGACGGATCCTACAATTCCATCGACATGAGGTCCGAGATTTTTTATAGGGTCATAGTTTGACCTTGGTGCATCCGGAAGAATATTGTATAACATCCCAGACTGAGCATAATTAAGAGATAAATGTTGGGCTTTGAAGATTGCTTCTTCATCATATGTAACCCCTAGATGTAGCAACATCCTTCGAGATAGGAGGCTGCAAGGACTTAAGGAACTATTATAAAATAAATTCTAGGGGAATGCAAGTCTTGATCCACCTCTTCCATATACGCCACACCTAGATATGATCTGAGATATGAGTGGCTTTGTCCTGGCATAAGGTTAACAAAAGTTCTATTCCAACATCATAACGAACCGACAATTGGAAGTGGTTAAGGAAGATTAACACCATCTGACTAAAGGTCCTATATGCCCCCTTAGGTAGCTCGATATACCATTTCTCGACAACCCCAATGAGGGTGTGTTGAAATAATCTTAACCAAATAGAATCGTCATTAAGGGAATTCGAACAGCACCATAGGTGAAAGATGGTGACGTGATCACCAGGATCCTCACCATTATTGCCTATGAATTTTGGAATATCAGAAGGAATTCTTGTGGGGATGGGGGGCCATGTAGGATCATGACACACATGGTCTTTCATCAAATTAGACAAGTCTGGCAGATTAAGCATGGCCAGAAATGGGAGACAGAGTTGCGACATTTGGCCCCAAGCTCCCTGGAAAGATTGTGTTTGGGGAACTGCAGCCCATCTAGAGTTTTGGTAAACACCATGGCCCTATTTTGGATTGTAAGATCCTCCTATAGGATGATTCATAAGAGGTTGGTTGGGCATCAATCTAGTAAGAATGTTTTGATGGGGGTTATAAAAGTTTCCCCTAGCCGGAGTGGCTCGGGGTTGGGAGTTTCCCAAGGTGTGAAACTGACCTCCTCCAGGTATGAATCCAGAGGAAAAGGGTGGATCTATCATTCCAAACGTGTTGGTTGGAATCAAAACTGAGGAGGTGAGGGTATAGGATGGAACTTGAGAAGAAGCTTGTCCGCCAGGTTGGTTTCTCCACCCAGAAGCAACAAGATTTGACCTGGGGTTAAAAGAAGGAATGCCTCCCATAGTAGGAATTGTTTTATGGATTTGAGAGCCACCAAACGAGAATGGAGTATAAGGAGGAGTTGTGCCCCCAAGTCCAATGCTAGCATTAGGGCTGGTATATGGGATGGAGTTTGAAAACTGCGAAGTAAAATTCAGCATACCATAGGAAAAAGGACTAGAGGCCATAGGGATGGACTAAACATTCTATCTTGGTGAGTGACCAAAAGACCCAAATGGGTTCGTGGAAATGGTTTGAGTGTTCATTATAGGACGAGAAACAGTGATGATAGGTGCCCCCGACACTAAAACCATTATGGCTAAAGGAGTCGAAGGAGTACCATTGACTATAGTAGGCGTGGGAGTCGAAGGGCTCCTAGTATCTTAGTGAATCAGTTCAATACTCATCCTTGTAGAATCAAAAGTATGAAAAGTGGAGGTGTGTGTACCACGTCTAATAAATCTATGCCTTTTAGAAGGAAAAGACTTGAAATCTGGTGGTAACTATAACAAGTAGTGAGACCAGCAGGGAAGTTGGTCTGTCTCCACGATGACTTAAGAATCAAGATATAAAAACAAATCATAAGGCCAACTAGTAATAAAAGAGCACACCAAAACTAATCAAACGGACAATATGCACACAAATGGGATAAAGTGGTTGAAAGGGGCCTCCCTCCCTAAAGTAGGTATGCCTCACCCAAGAGAGGCCTGAGACTCCCTGCTAAATATCATAGGTAACATAATCAGTTATAAGGGCCCTTGTTGGCTTAACAACCAGCCGGTCAGATCCCCTCAAAGAGGTAATCCTCCATAAAGGTTGTGTGTTGTTCGACCCTTATCTGACCCAGGGTACCTGCAGAATAACCCATGCACGTAACCTATGTGGCACCTAAGTTAAGAAACTAAGAAACCACTATATAACCGATGCACATGCGAGCAATCATTAGTCAGGTCCACCATATGGGCAGGGTAGAAAAGCCTGAAACCTTGAAAGCACCACCTCTCACGGAGGTAAGGGCACTAGCAAGATCTTCAGATACGAATAGATCCCCAGAAATATCTCTAACGCTAAGAAGGTATCGGGGGGATATCCCTTCAAACGACCTCGCACGACCTCATTATTAACTCCGGTGTAAGCGGAGCCTCCTAATATTACCAATTATACAATGGATTTCTCCACTCCCTTAGTCAGAAACATATGTTGATTTAATAGCCTTGGATAAGTTTACTCACAAAATCCTATTCCAAGCCACTAAATCCTAAGCTATTTTGTGCACCCTAGAAAATAAAATCGTTACTAATCAATTTTAAATTATAGCGTTAATTTTGATGGTCGTGTTTACTCAAAAATGTGCGGTTGTGAAACTAGTGATGTTATGACTCAGCAAGTAAAGTAAACATGAATACAATGCAAATTCCTAACTTCAATTTCCAATGAATGATATGCTTCCTAAAATTGCAATTTTCAATTCAATTATGCAATTCTGAATAAATATGCATTATTTCTTTACATGCACTAAGATAAATTACAAATACTCAAAAGATCAAAATGCCAATCAATGCAAAATACCTAATATTTTTGTATTTTCAATTTAAGAAAAATGAAAATGCATGGACTGAATAACAACTCGATATAAAATACCCTACTGTGTATAGAAAGAGACAACCCAATTAGGATACCAAGGATAAAAACACCCAACCCAATGTACAGGGACAATCAAAATGAGAAGATGATGAGAAAGGCACCACCCAAAAATTCAAACAAAGACATGCTTCCTGTCATTCCACACACACTTAACAGTCACTACAGAGACCCAAGAAGACTCAACAATCATCAAAACCTACTCAGCAACCATCAAACCCAACAAATAAGAAGAAGACATTGATGTACGTGAATGTTCAAGAGAAAAGCGTGTATTTACGCAGCGTGCAGAGGGACAACACACGTATGTACGCGTCTGTCAAGAAAAATCCCACATATAAGTGTCAAAACACATCTAGGATAAGGAGAAGGTTGAAAGACTCAAACCTAGAGTGAATAGAGGCTATCAAGAAATTATACGACAAGAAACAAAAAATGAACAAGAGAAATATAAGGAGTCCAAATCCCAAAAAAAGAAGATTCAATCCCCAATATGGTCGCCAATTCTGTTACGAGGAAAATCTCTCTATGGAGGGGAAACCCACAATAAACATAAATTACTGTAGAAATCAACTCTATTATTAAGTATGCTATATAAAAAAATATGCTAGCAAGACAAGATAAAAGGCCTACCTCGTCCAAACGTTCGATGAAGCCCATCATTGAACACTTGACCCAAAGAAATACAACTACAACTAGTCCTCAACAACCAAGAAAAGAATGCATATGGTGATAATATATGATGTTAGCACATTCAATAGAATAATCCATTAACATTCATCAAAAATACACCCATGGAATAATAATTCAAATATTTTCAAGATATCAACTGGAAGAGAAAAGAGTATTTCTAGTAATATATAATCAGCAGAAGTGAATAAGTTACTGACTTCTGTGTCGTCATGGTTCGAAATCGAGAAACTAAGTTCCTTCCAGCTAGGCCTCCACAACTTCAATCCTCCACCAAAGGAAATCTCATGTAAGAGAGACAATGGAATTCTCACTCAATAAGGGAAGATCTTGGGGGCTGAACACTATGTTCAGACTCAAAGGATAAAGGGATACATACTCAATGTGCAGTGAATAATTCCTCCAAAGTAACTTTTCTCTCAAAGTTGAATTCTTTCACCTCTTTTCCATAGCCTGGAATTGGCCCATTTATAGCCTTCAAATGGAACTGAAGGCCGAGTTGGAACATTTCCAGTATATGGAAGGCCAAGGATCATTGATCTCCTGTCATGACATGGAAAACCGACAACATCTTTCATTTTTGGGCACATTTCCCGATGTGAATGGGCTATAGTGGTGCAATCTACATATACACATGTTGTATAGTAGGCAAGGTGTGTATATGTGGAAAAATGTATTTTTAGCTCTAGGATTTGCAAAAAGGGATGACAAGTATGCATAGGGAAATGGAGAAAGGCCTTTTGTGCAATATTGCATGGGGCGAGGCAAATATTGCTATAAAAACTTCTCACATTTATTACATCTAACTACCCTAGTGGGCCTTTATTAATATAGTGGACCTAGTCCACCTTACATTTAATGACCACATTCTCATATATTAAATGACTTCCACTAATAATACATAACTGCATTCCCATTGGGTACCTCCCTAGGTACCCCATATTACCTCCCTAGGTATACTACATTCCATCCCCCTTCACATGTTTCTTCCTTGAAACACAAGAAGAAACCATACAATATGACCAGCTAAGTAATGTATCCAACTGCTACCAAGTACAACTATCCATCCATCCAAATGGAAGTCGAACATGATGTCCATCTACTACCTTTCCACCCTGATCTTGATATGCATTATGTCGGTGTTTCCATGTGATTAATTTTTCTAGCCTAATGACTTCCTGTAGTCCTAGTAGGCCTCCATGCACCTCTTGATCGGTTTCCTTTCTGGCTTCCTACTAGTGCATAAATGTCTTGATGCACATGCCCTTGCCTTGATGACCATTGTGTCTCTATATGATGTGTATGGCAATATACAACAACTGTAGGAATGTGTTCCTTTTTTTTCAAATATACAACACATTGTGCTTTTGAATCAAGGATCTCCTTAGCTTCCCTATTGTGTCCTTCCTGTGGTTTCACTTCATCTCCTTTTGTAGAATCTGTCGTGATTCATCTTCGGACTTGAAAATAACTTCTTTGCTGGCCTCCATGGGCCCATGTTTCTTATTTTAAGAGACACATCCTGCAATGTGATTTTTTTTTGTACCACAACTTCAAAAAATTCTTTTGCATATTAATATTAATGGTACCCACTGATTCTATTCAATGATATCCCAAAACAATATCCACTTCATCTATATCCATAACACAAAAATCTGAATGCAACACATATTTATCCATACTAACCTTCAAATATTTAAAAATTTGAACATTTTTACCCTCAACCTGTGTGCTTTGGATATTCTTTGGAGGAATTTGCAATCTATTAACCAACTGAACATTCATAAAATTTTGTTGGCAACTAGGGTTAATAGAAACAATGACATTTTCTTTATGAATACAACCATGAACCTATAATAATAGATTTAACACATGAAAATAAACTATTGTTTCTCCCTTTAGCAACATGAGACCATTTATCTCAAATAATTTTTTCAAGTGCTTCATCAGAAAGTGCCATCAATTGGCTATAGCTATGTGATTGCCACCAAATGACCGCATCACCTTTTAAATAACACGATACCCAAGGTTTCCAATTCTCTTTCAAAAATGACTTCAAGTATTTTATGAATTCTTCAATATTAGGGCGACCATATTTCCCAGTAAAAAAAATATTTCTTGGGACAAATATTGAACAAAGACTAGGATTAAAATTAACTTACTACAGAAAATCGTAGCTTTTTTCCGGAAAAAAAACCCCTAAAAAAATGCTTAATTTAAAATTCTCATAAATTCACTTTCGGGACTTCGTTTCAGCTGATTTGTTTTTTGAAATTGGGTATTTTTCTGAGAGGAATTCAAATATCCAATTTGTTTGGCCAAATTATACACATAAAGTTTCATATCTAAACCTAAAGTGTGCCACCCTCTTTTCTTCCCTAGAAAAAATATGCAAAAAGAACAAAAAATCTTCCCTTCTTTGGCCAAGGAAAGTGCTCTGATACAAATTTTTAAGTACCTGAATGGATCTGAAGATAAATATCAAAACAGATCCACATTATCAATAAGAATAATCCAAAGCATTCACCAAATATTGAACACAAGAAATAGTCAAAACCCTTGAGGTAGGGAAACGACATATACTAATTTATAAGGAAGGATAACACTCCTCAAGAAATGCTTGATACATTCACAATATTCTTCACCATGTTTAATTACATTGCTTACACTTCTTCATATAGATCTCTATATCTCGTAGGAACCTTCTAGAGAACCTTCTCACACTTATTACATCTAACTACCATAGTGGGCCTTTATTAATATAGTGGATCTAGTCCACCTTACATTGAATGGCCACATTCTCATATATTAAATGACTTCCACTAATAATACATAACCACATTCCCATTGGGTACCTCCCTAGGTATTGTCATGTGCCTGAATATATCTGAAGATAAATCTCAAAATAGATCCACAATATCAATAAGAATAATCCAAAACATTCACCAAATACTGAACATAATAAATAATCAAAACCCTTGAGGTAGGGTAACACCATATATTAATCCTTAAGTAAGGATAACACTCCTCAATAAATGCTTGATACATTCACAATATTCTTCACTATGTTTCATTACATTGCTTACACTTCTTTATATAGATCTCTCTATCTCCTAGGAACATTCAGGAGAGCCTTCTCACATTTATTACATCTAACTACCATAGTGGGCCTTTATTAATATAGTGGAACTAGTCCACCTTACATTGAATGACCAAATTCTCATATATTAAATGAATTCCACTAATAATATATAACCACATTTCCATTGGGTACCTCCCTAGGTACCCCATATTACCTCCCTAGGTATACTACATTCTAGGATGGGAACCATGTCTAAAATAGTAGCATCAGCTTTGATATTATCCAAATGATTAAGGATATTATACTTATAAGAGGGAAGAGGAGATGATACTCCTTTATTATCCGAAGTTCTGACAGCTTGCGTATCAACACTTTTAGAAGATGAGCTTGGGGTGGAAGAAGTTCGGGGAAGGTCATATTTTCCTTTAGCAGTGTAAGATTTATTCCAGGTATCAATTACCATAACATCTTCTGGTTCAACCCAATCTAAAAAAACGATTGTGGTATTAGGCCTTTTGCAAAAGATCTTATCTCTATCATTTTTCTTAACTTCACAAGTAATTTCTTCATGATTTTCTTCATAGAAGTTACACCAACTACGATCCATTATGGCCTTTGGCTTAAAAGTGTCTTCATTAGTATTTCTAAAAGGTGCCAAGGAAGAAGAAGAAGCCATAGGGGAAGAAGAAGAGGTATTTTCCTTTTTCTCGTAGGGTATCATCCTATTAGTCATATCTTGCACGAGTTCTAGGAGGGAAAACATGTATGTTTTCTTGACCAAGTCTCCCTTAGGGAGACCTATTCTTTCGAGTTTCTCTTGATATTCTAGCAAGTCTAAAGGGTGGAACCAATATTGTTGACATCCTTCTCTTCAAGTCTATGACGATAAGGGGAAGGTAATGCATTATAACAATGCATGAAAGTAGCTTGATTTTGAGGATGGATTAGTTCAGGGATTTGATTATATAATTTGGTGAGGCAAAGGTTAAAATATTTAATGGTCTCACCATCCTTATAGGAAATATTACTATATTCCCTTAACTACTCAGATGGAGTCTTGGGCTATCCATAAATGGAATTGAACCAATAAACCAATTCTTCACAAGTGGAAAGGATTTTGGGAGGGAGATCAAAAAAATCTGATCCAACTTTACCTTCAGGAGAGTTGACAAATAAATGCATGCACGTTTTGTTATCATTAACCGATATGTTATGAAAAGCATTAAAAAATGATACTAAGTGTTCATTTGTAGTAATGGTGCCATTTCCTGAAAACCTAGGCAAATAGTCTTTGAATTTTGGTAATGGGTGAGTGGATGGTGCGAGATTCAAGGGACAAGATACGTGCCATGGGGTGGTCATAGAATATTCCTCAAATTGTAAAATTCCATATTTCTTTATGAATTTAGCAGGATTGGTAGTGGATTGAATAGGGATTTCATGACTATAGATACTACCAATTACTAATGAAGTAGAATGTTACGAGGAGGAGGAGGGACCTTTGGTGCCACTACCACTACCCGCATATGTCATGTTGAAAGTGATAGGTATGGGTAATAAATGTGAAATGGTATAATCAATAAGGTTCACCTAAGAGCACTTTGTTGTGTTGATAAGACAATTTTACTCCTTCCTATTTCAGAAATAGGGGTAGCTTCAGGGGACAATCCTCTTCTCCTTCGAGAGGTTCGAGGATTAGAGGACATAAAATGAAATACCAAAGAGGTAGGAAAAGGGAGGTTATTGTCGATTCATAGGTTTCCTTTGCCTACATTCCCAACGTTCACGGATATTTATGTCCCTTTCAATTACTTCCCAAGAGAGTTCAAGTTTAGCACGAGTATTAGCAGTTTCTAAAATAATGTTAATAAATTCAATGAAAAGTAGGTTTGGTCATCAAGACCATTTCCAATACTGGGTTGTCTTGTAACAGGTATTGTCATGGGAAAATCATTCAAGTAACAATCATTCAAAATAGAAAAATGAAATATAATTGTGATACAATCAACCACAAAGATATGGAAGATCTCCCCAGTATGGTTGCCAAATAAATGTTGAGGAAAAGGCATGAGGAACCTTACTCAATCATTATCATTTCTTGTCGGGCTAAGGAAATATAGTTGGGAATGTCACCTGGGGTTTAGAGCCTTAGAAAAAAAAACAATCACTTAATCCACAGGTATTAAGTATGAGGGACCAAGGATGACTTGATATATGTTATATGTAACTCTGAAAAATAAATAAAATAAGAAAGGAATTACAAAAGTATTACATGGATAAGAGACAAAGTTGAAACAAAATTATGAACCAAAACATTAGAATACACATGTGAGACAGAAATCAAAATATGATTTTTGTATTTATTTAATTCTGAGATACAAATATGAATTCTCTTTACAAACCCCTGAAAGGGTAGGGACCAAATTCATATTTACAAGCCTCCAATGGGAACCATACAAAAAGACTCCAACAAAAAAAGAAAACTGAAACTAAAGATCTGGATCAACTTGCCACAAAATGCTATCACTTGACTCTATAAAAATATTCTTTATCAGTCTTGAAATTTAATTCAAAAACAAACAAGAACACATATACTGCCAAAGATAAAACATACACCTTAAAAGACAAGTTGTTGAAAGATATGATTCAGTTTTGAATCATGTTTCCTTCAATAAGACCATTTTGTCATCAATATGGTTAATCCTTCTAGTAAACTCAAAATGAATGAATAATGAAAACATCTCACAAGTACAGAGAAAACCTTATAGCATAAGTTCTCCTTGTATTATGTCTCCTTTGTCTCTTCATTTGATTGAGATTTTATTCTTTCTCAATAAGTTATGGTAGTTCAACTACTTTTCTTTAGTTAATCTTAATTAGCTTAACTAATTAGTTAAGACAAATAAATAATAATATATATAAATAAGTTTCTAATTAAATAATAATTAAATAGGTGGGACCCCTTATGACTCCCATTTTCAAATTATTTTAATAATCATCAAAACATGAAGTATAAAACCTCAAACATTTGATTCAAACATCCTCCTTGTAACTCCCATTATCATACTTATGATCAAATATTATGGGTAGAATATAACATGACTATATCCAAAAATGGAAGTATATCCATAATCCATGTTCTCCAAAACATTGTCTAAATATGTATTTGTTGTCCAAAACATTGTCAAGATAAAAAGACTATCATCAATATAAAATAACCTTAGTCATCATTAAAAACCATATTTGTTGTGAGAGACATTTTACCTCTTTTCAGTGCTTCCCTCTTTAGATCCCATTTCTAATTTATCAAGTGCACATGGGAGGTTGAGAACACAACATAAATTCATCGACCTTTCACTATACAACTCTTGTATCACAACCTTCAATACTTGTTGCATAAACAGACTGGGTTTGAAACCTCATATGAAACTGGTGCTCATCGTTTTATTTTAATATCATATAAATTCAAAATCGACCAACCCTATGGATAAATAACAAATGAGCCAAGACTTCATGCATACAACCCATATTTCCCACTATCGGGTTAATCACTATAACATACATCAGGACTAGAGTTTGAATCTACTAATTTCCATACACGAGATAAAAGAACCGAGGTCTGGGCTCGAAAAGGCGAAACATTAATAAGGGAATTGCAAAAAACTATTTAACCATTTATTTCCACAATAGACTTTCCACAAGCCTCATATGGTGGTTGAAAGGAAAATACGCCTATCCATTCATAAACAGTTGAAATATAATTTGAAGGAGCTGAAAGTCTTCCAAACAATGGGTAAAGGGTATGGAGTTATGAAAGAAAAAAAAATGTTATTTTGTTTCTCAGAGAAAAACCCTTGAATTTTAATCACTGGAGATAAGTGAAACCAAAAAATACTTGGCGTAATTATTTTCCAGTAGTCATAGCAGCAGAAGAAACATTCATTATGGGCACAACACAATCACATAATCCAAACAAAAAGGAATTTCAAAAACTATTCTCATCTTGAAACATTTAAATACCAACATAGAGGAAACTCCATATAAATGCAATTTGCACAGTTGTGATAACCACATACATCCATTATAAACTTTGGAAAGCAAACTCAGTCTCTAAGAAAATACAAGAGCCAACATCATGATTTTATTCGGAGAAGAGCTACAATTCATGAGTGGAGATGTAAGAGCTAACATACCTGTATGGAGAATGCCAGAAAACCAACAAGCACCACTATTATTTCCAAGGTCGAGCAAAAAAAAGGCATCGCCAACCAAAGAAACTGACACAAATGCAAACCAAGTGACGGGGGAGACCTCGAGTTAGGTTTAGAGTGATGTTTAGTAATTGCATGCCATTTCTCACATTAATTTCCATCAACTAGAGCCAAGTACGAGCACACCCAATAAATCAACACATAGTCCACTATGTTTTCCACATAAAACTGCAATCCAAAAATGGAATTGTCCTCCCTACATTAAGCTCATAAGTTTTATATGTATACTCAACACTTAGCACCAAAACATATCATGTCCCACATTCCTTTCTAGTGAAGGATTTCCACCTTATAAAACTTATCAATTATCTATGATAATAACAAGTATACCATAAGTGAAATATTCCATAACTATATGTGTCTCATGCTTGGAGTTTGAATCAATAAGTCAAAATATATTTGTCGCAAGAACAAATTATGATGCTTATTTAAACACACATTTTTCCCTTTTCATTTATTTTTCAAATTAAATTTCCAACACACCCATCAATCGTCCATTTTACATGGAAGCGGTTTTGAATTTAAAACTGTAGAATCATCTTTGCAAGGTAGTCATGAGTGCAATCAAATAAAAGTGTCTTTCATCATTATTCACATAATGGTTTCCCACCTATTTAGTATAATATTAAATATATATAATTAGTAAGGCATTGCAACCCATTTGTAGGAAGGGATTCCATGTTGCACTTTTAGGAGTCAACAGTACCAACATCCCTTCACAACCTTTCACAAACTTTTACATATACGCGACTTACTCTTCTATATCCCGTGGATATTCATGCTTTCCTCCACTACATCCCACGTATATCCATGCCCTACTGACCTATAACCCGTGAATACCTTAGAAAATAGGGTTATTCAATCTTGCTACAACTATAATACTTTCACCTTCGACCTTCCTTCACAACCTCTAAAAAATGTTGTCAACAAACTATCCAAAATATCACAATACTATACCATAACATTCACAAGATAGATATTCAATTGTAAGTGTGTTTGTACAAATAAGAGACTTCTTGAGGTGTATTTATACTTGTGCTAGGTAACCTCTTTCCTCATTTTAGGGGTTTCTTGTTACAACCACTTTACCCTTTGACCAAGACTTGTAACCAACTAGGGGATTCTTGCACATTATTCAGGGCTTCCAACTTCACAAGGTCATATCTCGCTAACAGTGAGGAACCACGTGGAGTTCCACATATCACCAAAAGAGGAACGTCGATTACTATCCATATATGATATCCTTACATGAAATTTCACTTTCCCTCAGGTCCATAAGATTCAATCAACTTTGGGTCCCATAACCACACCTCTGGGGCTACATGTAGAATACATAAAATGGACCCAACTAACTCACCATCAATCTCGATCATACAAATGTCAATCAATTGTCCGATATCTTTGGACCTCTCCAATGATTTACATCAATCTCTAGGGTGTCACATCGATCTCCAAGATCACTCTCCAAGGGTTGACATCAATCACAACCAACTGTCCAAACCAATTGTCCAACAAGTAGAAGGTAATGTATTATAGTAATACATTAAGAAAGATTGATTGTGTGGCCTAATGATTTCTGAAATTTAATTATATAATTTAGTGAAACGTAAGTTAAAAGATTTGATTTTTTCGCCTTTATTGTAAACAATATTATTGTAATCTTTCAACAAATCGATTGGATTTTGTGGTATTCCATATGTTGATTTAAACCAATAGGTAATTCAACCCAATTCGTAAATATATTAGGCAATAATTCTAAGAAATTGGCAGCATCCTTTCCTTCCAAATAATTAACAAATAGTCCCATGCATGTATCATTTTAATTTTCTCCAGTGTTGTGGCATGCATTTGAAAAAACAACTAGATGCTCATTAACCAAAATAGTTCCATTGCCAGAAAATTTAGGAAAATGATATTTAAACTTTGGAAGAGGAGTGGTAGCTAGATCCAAATCTAAAGGACATGACACACAACACAAAATAGCATTTTCATCCTCTTCAGATTGGAATAAACCATATTTTTTTATAACGTTTGGATTTGCAGTTGATTGGACAATATTATAGTGACTATATATGCTTCCAATTAAGGAAGAAGATCAATATTGTGATGAAGTAGATCCTATAATACTATTGGAACCACTGAAAGATGTCATTGTATATTTCCTGGAAGTAAATGATATTGATCAACGTTTTACCTCAGTCTCAGAATAAGATAAAGATCTTTGAATCATTCATTGAATACTTTCTAAGACCGCTTTTATCCTTCCTATCTAAAAGAAAGAGTCAAATTGATTCGGCCAAAATTTTGTTCGTCTTGATGAACACTATTGGGTGGTCATAAGAGAACCTTCTATTGATGAGGTTGATTATGAGTCTTCCTTTGAACGACTTCTCTTTGTTCTAGGATTTCAATATCACGAGTGATAACCTCCCAAGAATGTTCAAGTTCTTCACGGGTGAGGGTAGATTCTAAAACAAGATAAAAAATACATGAGGTGGTACTTCTTTTCTCAGATAGACGACACATTAAGTTTGGTTGTTGGAGGGTAGGGAAAGTCATTAATCAAAATAATAGAAAAATAAATAAAAGAAAAGAACCAGAGAATAAAAGAACTCGTCAATATGGTCACCAAATAAATGTTGATATGAGGAATGAAAAAATCCTCACTCAATCATTTTTTAATCCCACTAGGCTATATGAGATAGATAGTATTATCACCATAGGTTTATAACCTGTCAAAAATCTAAATGAGACCCCAAGAATTAGATTCTTGGATCTAATGTTATTATAAAAAATATTCAAACTTTGTATCCTTTTGTGAAATAAATTAGAAAATAGAAAATGTATTTGCAAATGAATTTACAAAATGTGTAAAATAAGTAAATTCAAGATATCATAAATATGAAAATCATCATACAAAAAGTCTCATAAATGAGAAGAAATCAACAGATAACTTTATTGATATCAATTTGAGTTACAACCAAATTTATCTTTTAAAACTTCTACGAGGGTTTGGATTAGAATTAAACTTAGAATTATAAGATGTTATTTGACTCATACATAGACATGTGTCTCAAAAGAAGAAGACTAGTACTGTAAACTAGACTGGATCAATCCAAGTTACAAGTGCATCATGGTCTTGACTCTACAAAAATAGCATTAATAAACACTAAAATAAATTTAGAACTTCTAATTAAGACTAAATAGAATTTCAAGAAGAATGAATGAACTTTGGATCATGTCAATAATCAATGCTTCCTAGTCCTTTCTTTGCCACCGTTAGAATAAACATGTTATCAATAAGATAACTTATCTCCAAGAAAACATAGAATGAAATGAATGAACACATATTTTCACTTGAGGCAAAAGAAAACCTTATTAGAAGTATTTATCTCTATTTTTGTGTGTCCTTCATTTGTCTTTATCTCCTCCTTTTATGTCTCCAGAATGTAGTTTGAGTGTTTCAAATACCTTTTCATTCTAAAATTTAAATAACTTTAGTTAGGAGAGGACAAATTTTATTTATAATAAGGGTAAAGAAATAATAAGTAATAGGTGGGGTCTCCTTAAGTCTTCATCCCTTTATATCCAACATTTCTCTTGTAACTCCAAAATATAATTAAATATGATGTATGAATCAGCATCATACCAAAAAGTAACCAATATAAACATGCCACATGAGGGAACACTTGTACCTCCCAAAAATATCATAATTGCATGATATTAAAAGTTTTAAAAAATAATACCATGTGTCTGTTATCCAAAATATGCATCAAGTATCAAAGAGGGAGTGCCTTCATACAAATAAAAATAAATCAGAAATAATATTTTTTGTTTGATATTGCCTCTCTTTGCTTACCTCCTTTTGAGAGAGAAACCTTGTGCTTAAGTAAGTCTTTATCAACTAACTTATTTTCTTCCAATTTCTAAATCTCAGGGTAAATATTATTGAAAGTTTTTTTTTTTTATCATTACTTTCTAATTGGGATAAAGGTTGTTTTGATTGTATGTATGAGCCTTGGTATGCCTTGTATCTTGGGGAATTAGCATTGTTTTTTACTTTATCCATTTGGGGCTCAAGAGGAAGAACTTTGTAGTTTGTTGGGACTTGAAATAGTTGGGCCATATAATAAGAATATGCAACATGAGACATGGAATTCAGAGGAGGAGGTGGTGGAAAATGGTTATCATTCGATTGAGATATGCCAGAATGAGGATTTATAGGAATATTTTCCATCCATTATTGGTTGGTTGCAAAGGACATTCGAGAAAACAAGCAATAATCAGATGAGGTTGTAAAGGAAGATTTGGAGGAGCTTGGGGTAGTACAAAGGTAGGATTTTAAGCAAGGTTCAGGTAACTAGTTTGCACCAAATAATTGAACTCTTCAAAGTCAAAATCAAAATGTTTTGAGATTCACATATTCTTCTTTCTTTCTTTCTACCTAAACACATTAGGAAATATTCCTCTTCAACCTTTGTTACCTATGTTTCCACTACGGTTACTTCTGCGAATGAAAATCTCTTATATATGCATCATCATTCCAATTAATAAAAATACAAGACATAGTATATCAAACATATCATAAAATTTTGCTTGAAATGACTTAGCTATGGCTTTAAAAAAGACAAAGAAATTCAAGCATGAAAGGGAACAATGAGTGGAAATGAATGAAATCAGGGAAGAAAAATCAGATTTGACATGAATCCCTCTCATTACTTCTTGTTTCAAACATATGAATTGTTCTCTTTTTTGTAACATTATTTTCATATGAAGAGTTATGTCTTTCTGAACAAGGGAAATGAGTGAGAAATGAAATAATAAATGACAAGGGAACAATGACAAGGGAGTTGTATCTGGAAAAAAATGACATAAATGACAGGAATGCATGAAAAAGTCATGTTCATTATCTATAAACAATCATCTTCATCATTTTCCATTGAAAATCTAATATTTTTTGTAAAGTTCCTTTCAAAACATTCATAATCCATTTTCCAAAACGTTCATTTATTCCCATATGATTTATTTTGTCAAAACTTCCCTTTCAAACTGTAAAATGATACAAGTTTACACCATCAAAATCAAATAATGAACTATTGTACAACATCCTTTTGACCAGAAACAATAAATTCAATTTCATATAAATGTCTTCCATTATAAAACAAAAAGGGGGGGTTCTCTCAATCCATCATTTAAAATTACATAAATAGGGGGGGCGAATATGAAATTAAAATGAAGTATGATTTGGGAAATATGGGAATAATTCCTGGAAAATTATACAAAATCAGGGGAAATTCCCAATTCCTGTAAAAATAAACTTTTCATCTATATATTAGACTTTTAATCCTTTTCCACATATTAATTTGATATTTTCACTTTAACAACTTAGACCTTGCATCAAACTTTATCATTAAAAACTATTTGAATGGCTAGTTGGAAATAACTTCAACAAACATTCACTTCCTTTATAATTGAACTCAATTCTCAATATCATGTATATTTAAGAATATGGTTAACAAAATAATGCAATGGTTGGCATGTTTTACAACAACGGGCCTAGCATATATGTCATAAAGAGAAAGAATGGTGTGGCCTCAATATTAGAATGACGAACAGAGGAGGTGTTGAAACATAAACCTTTATTTCCAAAATACTACTTCTATATTGAATTACTAAAGAATTTAATCAACACAAATATATAATATGAATTGGGGAAAATGAGCTTAGAAATCAAAATCACTAACCATCTCACCGATACTAGTAAGAGTATGAA
The DNA here is from genome assembly GCA_009831015.1 of Picea engelmannii. Lineage (NCBI taxonomy): Eukaryota > Viridiplantae > Streptophyta > Pinopsida > Pinales > Pinaceae > Picea > Picea engelmannii. The sequence goes on along the minus strand of ML780775.1, from coordinate 403,551 downwards.
TTATGATAGATAAAAAAAAATGAAGGGTTTAGTGCTACAATCAACAATGGAATAAAAGGGTGTACAAACTCTATAATGAACCAGAATAAGATCGAGCACTAAGTACACATAACTCTGCAATAAAACCAAAATAAAAAACCAAGCCATAACTATGTCATAACCATGATCTTAGAATTGGAGCTTTTTAATATTCTAATGACAATGGGAATGGTCATATCATATATGGATTCCTTTGAACTGCATGCAACAAATAATTAACATTACCAAGGTTTGGACCCATATAACAAAGTAGAAAACCAATTTGATATTTTCATATGTCTTGGAAACAAACACTTATTGTTAAGCCCTAAATAGTGGCACATTACCCCTTAATTAGGGTATATTACATTAGTAATGTTATTTTATTTATGCCGGCTTGGGTTCATTAGTTATAATTGTACTTCCTAGTATCCTATATATACTAAGGAGACATTTTAATTTGGAATCATCTTGTATTTGGACATTTATGTGGTCTATAAGGAGGTTGCCCCATAGAAGAGGCTTATTATATGAAATTCTCTCTTTTTCAAGGTGTTGAGTACTTATTCTGAGGTTTTTCTATGCTATATTGATATTTGGTTCTTAACATATGGTATCAGAGGTCAAGGTCTTGGGGTTTTGCTGCTACATCTGAGACACCTTGGAAATTTAACTATAATTTGTTTTCTATGACGTTTCAAATGGAACCCCTTGGAGGATATTTAGTAGATGGATCAAGGTAATTTGGGCTCAAATTTAATCTCCTGAGGCCTTATACTTTAGGAGTTACAACATGTGTAAGATAGGGCTTTGGAATCATCCTGAATTGAGTCATCATGAAATTTTCGCTATAATTTTTTTTATATAATGTTTTAGACCCTCAAATCTAGAGAATATTCATAGAAATTATTAAGGTATCTATGATAAAAATTCCATCTTATGGGTCATTTTACATTTGTAGATGCACCCTATGGAAGATAGAGTATTTAACTAGTCCTATTGACTAGTCTGAAGAAGGTGTTCCAGGTAAAACAATCATAAATTGTTCCTACAGTATCCAAATTGAGTGAGGCTAGTTGCATTGGATAGTTGATAGTCTGCAGTATTTCTGGCACAATGTTTATAATTGTATATCAATTATTTTGTGCGGGGCATGCTATATAAGTGAGATCTCTTGGAAAGGACAAATATTAGAAAGTTGTGGTAAAGTTACCATCAATTCCACTTGGCACATCCAATTTTTATCAGACCCATGGCATTGCAAATAAAAAATATTAGAGAACTACAAAAAATAAATTTTCATACCCAGAAGGGCCAAAATTTTGGAGATACAGCAGAGGAAATATTGTCTAGAAGAACCACCTCAAAATCAAGGTTTAAAGTGATACTTGGCCAACATGCCACCAAAAAATGGAACTTCTACACTAAATAAGCCTCCAGGCAGTCCTACTTGGACTCTTGATGAAGGTGAAGAGGTGTGTAGGGACATAAATTATTTACAAAAGAAGATAGTGACAAAAGATGAACTACAAGGGATGATGGATGGTTTAAGAAGGGAGATCATGGAAGGATTGAGAAATTTCCTAATAGAGAGGACACCTGAAAGTGAAAATGTATCCCATGAAATTCATGAGGAGGACACAAGGAAGATGAATCACAAATGGAGAAACTCTAAATTTGGGTTGAAGACCAACCATATTCCTAAGATCGATATGAGGAAGTTTGATGGCAAGGACCCAATCACATGGATACTTCAAATGGAGCAATTCTTTGATCTACATGATGTGCCACATACAAAAAAGGTACGGGTTGATTCTTTATATTTAGAACCCAATCAATTTGTTTGGTATCGATGGATTTGTTCTCGCAAATCACTCATCACTTGGACAATTTTCATGGAATAAATGATAGCACACTATGAGGATACAAGGAGCAATACCTTCTTTAGACAATTGATAAATATCAAGAAAACGGGTTGTTAGAATATGAATGAATGTGCTCGTTTTACCATTGAAAATATCACTATTGTCACCCAACCATATGCCAAAGCCACCCTCCAAGCACCTTGACCTTGACAGAGAGAAGAATCCTGGTAGAAATCCAATATCCAAGCAAGGCTATTGCACCAAGCAAGAAGTAACCAAATCTGATCAGAGAGTCCAACCCAAAACTGGCTCAGTACCTTCCCCAGGACTTGTGCATAGGACTGCTAGACTGCAGTGTCCAGAAGTGACTTTCTGCGATTCTGAGAAGTGTGTCAAATGAGAGACTAGTGCCCTGTATTTATAGTATTCCTGGCAGACTTTCTTGGGTTGGCTTCTTATCCTGGGTACTAATTAATACATATTAATTATCTCTCTTCAACCGACATCTCATCTAGGGTTACTTTCATTTCTTTTCTTTCTTCTATAACATTCTAATCTTGCCAAAGGTCACAATAGAGGTTCATACCTCCCGAATCTACCATAATATCAACACTCCCTCCTAGCTAGGGAGGTATAACTGATAATGGCCTTAAGCACAAACAAACCATTCAATTGGTAGCATCAAAAGCACCGTCATTATTATCCAACTGGATAATGTCCATGAAAACTGGTAAAATATCAATTGATAGAACACGACTTTGTTTATCCATGGTAGTACACAACTACTCAAACCGTGACACATAGTCACAAGCAGTGGAACATATCCACCACAATAGCATATCTCTATTGTCTGGAGACCGACAGTCTCCATAACAACCATCTGATATCAACCTGCACAGAAAATATTGTTATGATATAAACTAAATCATTTGGGCCATTATTTCAGTCACATCTATGAGATCTGAAAGAGTATCTTCCCTCAAATTAGAACATCAATGATGAGCTATCTGGACTATTATTCTCAAGAAAGGAATAATAATTGTCTTGATTTCTAGGCCTGGACCATTCCCTACTCTGTGCCATTCCTCCGACACTAAACAAAGTGTAACCTGGAGAGAATGAATATGTCCTAAGGAATGATTGTCCTTGATTGATAAACCTGGACCATTCCCCACCCTGGGCCATTCCTCTAGCACTAAACAAAGTGCAGCCTGGAGAGAATGAATCTTCCCTAAGGAATGACTGTCCGGTCCATTTCCAAAGGAAATGATTGTCTTGCACCAACCTCCAAAACAGACCATTCCCCATGTTAACCACAATGGGAAATCATTGTCCACCGAGGCAAGCTAGTCTTCTTGAGTAACCCTCAAGAAGAGAGACTTCCCTAGACCACTTCCCATGTTAACCACAATGGGAAGTCATTGTCTATGGTACATCAACAATTTGGACCATTTTTCGAACTGGAAAATGTCTATTCATCAGAAATCTCAATCCACTTTCCGACTGGAAAAAATTTGCCCAAGCTGGACTATTTTTCAAAATTGAAAGTAATTGTCCTCAATTCAATAATATGTAAGTGCTCCCTCCCAAACTGGAGAGTCATTTCTTCCCTTTCAACTAAGGGAGTTATTTCCATGATCCCCATTTTGTCTCGAAAATATGAAAACTTTATTCTGGACAGAGGCTTTGTCAGGAAATCTATTGTCTTCTCATATGTGGGGATATACTGGAGATTTACTTCTCCTTCCTAGAATTTATCTCGAATAAAGTAGTATTTTATCTCAATATGTTTCGACCTTTCATGAAACATTGGGTGTTCTAATAGTCTTATACAACCCTAATTGTCACAGTGTCTTATGGTCGAATTTGGAACCTGATCAAACAAATCAGAGATTATCTTTCTCAGCCATACTGCTTCTGTGCATGATTCACATGCTGTGATATATTATGCTTCTGCTGTGCTGAGTGCGACAAAATTTTGTTTCCTACTTCCCCAAGATATCATAGCAGAGCCCAAGCTGAAACACATTCCTAAAGTACTCTTTCTGTCTTCTGCACTTCTCTCCAATCTGAATCTGTAAATCCATGAAGCTATATATCACTGGATGTGGTATATCTTAATCCATAGTTTATTGTCCCATGAATATATCTTGGGACATGCTTTGCAACTATCTAATGCTCATGTCTCGGTTCCACCTGGAACTTGTTGGATCATGTTGTCATTGATGCCAATGTTTTGACTGATTGATGTCATTGATTGATGTCAAGTGATTGATTGATGTCAAAGGATTGATTGATTGATGATTGATGTAATATAATATGTATTTTCCTTGATGATAATGCATATATGAAGATGGATCAATGAGTTGTCATTGAAATGATGAAAATGGATCAATGAGTTGTCATTGATACATGATGAAGATGGATCATTGTGGTTTCATTGGTATATGATGCATTGTTGGAAAAATGTATAGATGACTCATTATTGTCTTATCATGATTGATAAGGTGAAAAAATGGATGAACTCCAAAGTGGTCCCCTCATGGTAAAAGCCCTCACGGGAAGACACTTTGCGGATTGAGTTATCCTAGAAGAATGGTTGGAGGACACTTTCTCTCATTATTTTCTTATCATGATTGATAAGGTGCACAAATGGATGAACTCCAAAGTGGTCCCCTTATGGTGAAAGCCCTCACGGGAAGACGCTTTACGGATTGATTTATCCTAGAAGAATGGTTGGAGGACCCATGCTTGTATGTTGAATAATGAGATGAAGATCAAGGAAATTGTTGGTGAAACTATCTTACATGGATAGTGTTTTTCATGCCATTTTCGGTGGTATGTGGAATGTCACATAACTCCTCATGGTTTGAGAGTTATGGCCTTACGAAGATGAAGTACCCCCACATGAAGGCTTGACGCCACCAAGGTCAAAGAAGTCAAAGTGACCTAAAAGAAGAAATCATTATTTAAATGATAAAGTAAAGTGACAAAGTGAAGGTGGATTATTTAAATAATAAAGAGAAGTGACAAAATCAAGAAATGATAAAGTAAGGTAACAAAATCAACAAGAAATATTTAAATGATAAAGTATTGGAGAACCTTCTATTAATAGAAAGTGGCTAACCCTAAAACTAAGGAAAATAGGTTAAGTGACCTAGAAATGAGTTAAGTGACCTAAAAGAAGAAATCATTATTTAAATGATAAAGTAAGGTGACAAAGTGAAGGTGGATTATTTAAATTATAAAAAGAAGTGAAAAAAAATCAAGAAATGATAAAGTAAAATGAGAAAATCAAGAAGGAATATTTAAATGATAAAATATTGGAGACATTTCTATTTATGGAAAGTGGTTAACCCTAAAATAAGGAAAATAGGTTAAGTGACCTAAAAATGGGTTAAGTTACCTAGAGGATGAAAGTATAAATACGATAACAATGGTCTCTTGTACATCATCCTTTTTGTGGATCAATGGAGAGCTTCTTGTGAGAATATCTTTTGGAGTATTGATGGAGAGCTTCTTGTGAGAGCTTCTTGTGAGAGATTCTTGAGCATTTTTGGTGTGGAAAACTTGAGAATATTGAATATATATAGGTGACTGAGGTAACCAAGGATATCTAAGCCGAATTTCAGAAGGAAGGTGAAGAAAAGAGGGCCGGAATTGAAGGGAGGATAAATTCTTTTGATGATGCTTTCTAAGGTATGTTATTTACAGGTCAGCTCACCATTTTCGCTATAAATTGTTTTCTATAATGATTTAGACCGTGAAATTTCTATGACATTGAGAAAAAATATCCAAGTATCTATGGTAAAAAATTCATCTTGTGGGTCGCTGTATTTTTGGAGTTACACTTCGTGGAAAATAGGGTTTGTGGCTAGTCTAGAAACTAGTCAAAACCAGGTGTTTCGGGTAAACACGTCATAACTTATTCATAATAGATACCAATTCAGTGAAACAAAATTTGTTGTTTATTATACAGTCTATATTATTCTTTTTAATATTTTCAGATCATTTAAACAAATATTCCATGTGGGGCACGCTCTACAAGGTCACTCTCTAGAATAAGCCAAATTTCAGCAAGGTATGCCATTTTTTCTATAAATCCTTTTCTGACAGGTTCCAAGTAGTTCCACCTGGAGGAATTGCATAAAACACAATGAAGAACATTGTTTATAAGTTTCAGATATTTATTCATTACAGGTACAAAGTTATGATTATTTCAAGTTGGGGTTGTTGACTAATCCAAAACTAGTCATGGTTGAGACAAGTAGTTGATGAGTTGGCACATACATGAGGTGTACAGTTGATGATGTGGGTACACATTTATGAGTCATTGTTGATGAGTATTTGACACATGATTGGTATATACTTGGTACATGGTTGGATGCACTTGTTTATGGTACAAGTTGATTACAGTTTGTTTGGCACAGGTTGGTGCATGGTTGATGCACTTGTTTATGTTGACAGATTGATATTTGTTGAGGATTGTTGCCTCATCTCAGTTGGTGATGAGAATGTAAGATGAGTCTTGCATATAGAGATGGTGCTCTTGTAGAGTTGTACTCTATTCATTTGTTGCTGAAAAACCCCCGGATTGAAGTCCATAATAAAAAGAAAAATTGTACATACATCTTGTGTTCTTTGTGTTCCTTGTGGAGATGATTTGTTGCTGATATGTTGTTGATATATGTTGCTGATTTGTATTCACATCTAACTAATTATAAATGATAGCAATGATTAATGAGAAAATGTTGAATGTTAACTAAGGAGTTTTTGTGTAAGAGGGAAGTTTTGGGAAAAATATCCCCACACTCATTCATTCCCACCTCTAAGTGTGGTAGGTGTGTCCAACAATTGGTATGAGAGAGGGCCTTCACTACAATCCTTAACAAGTTTGAAGGAGATCCATAGACACATAAATGGATGATTAAATACCAATACTTTATGAGGAAACTATTCTACTTGGAGAATAGAGATGAGAGTGTATTTGAAGACAATGAGAGAAGCTATTTGGAAGGCAACCATTGGTGGATCGGTTCCATTGAAGAACAAGTAAAATTTGCAGCTCAAAGGGAAGGAAAAAAGAATGATGCATTGGCTCTCAATACAATTCTTAGTATACTTTCAAGCCCTATCAAAGAGAGCATGGGACAATGCACTTCCGCCAAGGATCTATGGCTAAAGCTAGAGGTGACATATCAAAAAAACAAAGAAGATGTTGAAGACCACTCCGTCAAGATTATCAAAGGTAAAGAATCTCTAACTCTTGATTGCATATGTGATGATTTTAAAGGAATCATGTGATGATGTTGGCAAGAAGGAATATATTGAAGATACTTCAAATGAAGGTAAAGAGTCTCCAAAGACTCTTGATTGAATTGATTCAAAATGTGATGATGTTGAATTTTTCTCAAGTGAAGAAGATGATTTAGAAACAGTTTGTGTAAAGTTTGATGATTGTTATCCCATGGAAAGAATAGAATAAAATCTATTATAACTTCAAAAGGAAATTGAAGAGGGTTTATATATATATAGAAGTGATCATTTTTATACACACTATAACTATCTTTCAGATAACACTAAAAATTTTCTTAGGAGGAGTCAAAGGTACATCTTGATGTTAAAGGAAATGCTCAAAGAGAGCAATAAGACTCAACTAGAAGAAAAGGAAGAAGAATGAAAAAAAATAAAGAATGAAAAAGAAAATGTGAAGGTAGATGATGAGATTAGAAAAAGTTTTGAAACTATTGTCCATCTCAAGACCCAAATTGAAGAAGCCAAAATAATAGAGGAACTATTGAAGAATCAAATAAATGAAAAGGAAGAGTCA
>ML780775.1:357774-394576 GCA_009831015.1 Picea engelmannii | reverse complement strand
ATACTACACCATTGGTACTACTTGATTATCACAACAATTGACATTTGTTTGAGATACCTGATTGTGGCACTTGGTTCATGATGGAGACATATCATGAGTGATATGATACATTGTTTGGCATGTTGGTAGATGCACATGGTTGGGATATTGGTAGATGCACATGGTTGTCATATTGGTATATGCACATGTTGGCATGTTGATAAAGGCATATGATTGATACATTCCATGGATGATATCTTTTGGCACATTCCATGATGTTGATGTACATAGGTGTTGTGCATGATGAGCACACATTTTGTACAGGATATACTTGGTTTATATTTTGCTCATGATTCTTTATTTCATTGTTGACATATCTTTTTCTTCATGATGCTTGGTATGGCATGAGTTTGATGCATGAACAGGTCCAAGGATCGTTATATGGTAGCACAATATTCATCTTCCAGAAAAGATAGGGGAGACATACCCATAGGGGGATTCATTCTTCTTCCCATGATTCTAGGAGGAGATATTTATCATATGCATACCTAGAAAAGATCCCTATACTTGAATAAAGAGCACATAAGCATAATGGGGAGCAATGGTCATAGGGGGAGTATGTTTGATGTATCTTCAGCATTAATTCAGAGTGATATCCCTTGTTCAAAAGGGGATAGATTATTCATAGGAAGATCAAAGACATTCAGACAAGGGGAGCATCCCTAAGGAGAGTTCAAGCAAGGGGAGAAGCCCCAAGATGAGAATGGCCATTTTCCATTGATGTCAAAGGGGGAGAGTTAATCACATTGATGTGATTGATGTTTATTGATGGGGAGAGATAGTCACATTGACTATTGATGTACAACATGCCTTATCGACATGTTGACATCAATAATTGGTAATTGGTGTTGACATCAATGTTGGTATTTCCATCAATGCCAATGGGGGAGATTGTTGGATCATGTTGTCATTGATGCCAATGGTTTGATTGATTGATGTCATTGATTGATGTCAAGTGATTGATTGATGTCAAAGGACTGATTGATTGATGATTGATGTAATATAATATGTATTTTCCTTGATGATAATGCATAGATGAAGATGGATCAATGAGTTTTCATTGATATGATGAAGATGGATCAATGAGTTGTTATTGATATAGGATGAAGATGGATCATTGTAGTTTCATTGGTATATGATGAATTTTTGGAAAAATGTATAGATGACTCATTATTGTCTTATCATGATTGATAAGGTGCAAAAATGGATGAACTCCAAAGTGGTCCCCTTATGGTGAAAGCCCTCACAGGAAGACGCTTTATGGATTGAGTTATCCTAGAAGAATGGCTGGAGGAGCCTTTCTCTCATTATTTTCTTATCATGATTGATAAGGTGCACAAATGGATGAACTCCAAAGTGGTCCCCTTATGCTGAAATCCATCACGGGAAGATGCTTTATGGATTGAGTTATCCTAGAAGAACGGTTGGAGAACCCATGCTTGTATGTGGAATAATGAGATGAAGATCAAGGAAATTGTTGGTGAGACTATCCTAGATGGATAGTTCTTGTCATGTCATTTTTAGTGGTATGTGGAATGTCACATAAATGCTCATGGTTTGAGAGTTATGGCCTTACGAAGATGAAGGACCCCCACATGAAGGCTTGAAGCCCCCAAGGTCAAAGAAGTCAAAGTGACCTAAAAGAAGAAATCATTATTTAAATGATAAAGTAGAGTGACAAGGTAAAGGTGGATTATTTAAATAATAAAGAGAAGTGACAAAATCAAGAAATTATAAAGTAAGGTGACAAAATCAATAAGTAATATTTAAATGATAAAGTATTGGAGAACCTTTTATTTATGGAAAGTGGTTAACCCTAAAAATAAGGAAAATAGGTTAAGTGACCTAGAAATGGGTTAAGTGAATTAAAAGAATAAATCATTAATTAAATGATAAAGTAAGGTGACAAAGTCAAGGTGGATTATTTAAATAATAAAGATAAGTGAAAAAAAATCAAGAAATGATAAAGTAAGATGAGAAAATCAAGAAGGAATATTTAAATGATAAAATATTGGAGAAATTTCTATTTATGGAAAGTGGTTAACCCTAAAATAAGGAAAATAGGTTAAGTGACCTAGAAATGGGTTAAGTGACCTAAAAATGGGTTAAGTGGCCTAGAGTCTAAAAGTATAAATAAGATAGCAGTGGTCTCTTGTAGATCATCCTTTTTGTGGATCAATGGAGAGCTTCTTGTGAGAATATCTTTTGGAGTATTGATGGAGAGCTTCTTGTGAGAGCTTCTTGAGAATTTTTGGTGTGGAACACTTGAGAATATTGAATATCTATAGGTGACTAAGGGAACCAAGGATATATAAGATGAATTTCATAAGGAATGCGAAGAAAAGAGGGACGGAATTGAAGGGAGGATAAATTCTTTTGATGATGCTTTCTAAGGTATGTTATTTACAGGTCATCTCACCACTTTCGCTATAACTTTTTTTCTATAATGATTCAAACCATGAAATTTATATGCCACTTAGAAAACATATCCAAGGATATTTAGTAAAAAATTCATATTCTGGGTCGTTTTATTTTTGGAGTTACACTTCGTGGAAAATAGGGTTTGTGGCTAGTCCTGAAACTAGTCAAAAACAGGTGTTTCGGGTAAAAATGTCATAACCTATTCATAATAGCTCCACATTTAGTGAGACCAAATGTGTTGGTTAGGGTGTAGTCTATAGTATATTTTGTAACATTTTCAGATCATTTAAAAAAATATTATGTGCGTGGCACGCTCTACAAGGTCGATCTCTAGAATAAGCCATAATTCAACAAAGTATGTCATTTTTGCTATAACTCCTTTTGTGAGAGGTTACAAGTAGTGCCGCCTGGAGTAATTGCATAAAACACACTAAATAAAATTGTATATTAGTTTCAGATCTTTAGTCATTACAGCTACAAAGTTATGATTATTTCAAGTTGGGGTTGTTGACTAATCCAAAACTAGTCACAGTTGAGACAAGCAGTTGATGAGTTTGCACATACATGAGGTGTATAGTTGATGATGTTGGTAAATATTGATGATTCATTATTGATTATTATTTGACACATGATTTGTATATACTTGGTACATGGTTGGATGCACTTGCTTATGGTACAAGTTGATTATAGGTTGTTTGGCACAGGTTGGTGCATGGTTGATGCACTTGTTATGTTGACAGATTGATATATGTTGAGGATTGTTACCTCATCTCAGTTGGTGCTGAGAATTTAAGATGAGACTTTCATATAGAGATGATTCTCTTGTAGAGCTGTACTCTCTTCAGTTGTTGTTTAAAAACCCCCGGATTGAAGTCCATAAGAAAAATAAAAATTGTACATACATCTTGTGTTCTTTGTGTTCCTTGTGGACATGATTTGTTGATGATATGTTGTTGATATATATTCACATATAAATGATTATAAATGACAACAATGAGTAATTATTAAATGTTGAATGTTAACTAAGGAGTTTTTATGTAAGAGGGAAGTTTTTGGAAAACGATCCCCACACTCATTCACCCCCCCCCTATAAGTGCGGTAGGTGTGTCCAACAAAACTGGCTTAGTGTATTCACAGCAAAGAAGATGCTTGGTCAATTATTTACCAAATACTTCAATGACCCAATCAATTGTCGATATAGTGATGGATCTACTGGATCAGAATCTGGATCTTTTACTATTCTTATATCTATAGTCATAGGAGTGTCCATGGATTTGCAATCCATCATTTCAAACTTATGAAGAATCTTTATTGCATACTTTCATTGTCCAAGGAATACTTCACCATGCTTCTGCCATACTTCTAGTCCCAAGTACTAATTCATGAGACCTAGATCTTTCATATCAAATTCAGAATCTAGTTCCTTTTTGCACTGGATGATGAGAGACTCTTCACCTATTATGAATAGATCATCAACATATAGTAGTAGAATTACAGGTACATTTTCAACAAATTTGTAGTAAAGGTTTGGATCTGCATGACTTTTGGAGAAACCAAGTCTCGTTAGATAGTTTTCCATTCTGGCATACCAATCCCTTGGGGATTGCTTGAGTCCATATAAATCTTTCTTTAATCTGCAAACTTGAGTGTCTCTGGAATGTACCTAAAACCCTTAAGGTTGTTCAATATATACTTCTTCTTTGATAGCTCCATTGAGAAAAAAATTTTTTTACATCCATTTAATGTAAGTTCCATCCCATGGAAGCGACAAGAGATATGATAGCTCTAATGGAAGCATATCTAGAAACCAGAGAAAAAATTTCATCATAATCTTCTCCCTCCTTCTGGGAGAACCCTCTAGCTACAAACCTTTCTTTATATTTATCCACGCTTTCGTCTGCTGCATGTTTGATATTATATACCCACTTTGAAGTTACCACCAATTTTTCCTTAGGTCTAGGTACAATTTCCCATACATCATTTTTCATAATGGATTGGTGTTCTTCCGTCATAGCTTCTTTCCATTATTTCTTTTGAACTTCTTCTTAAAATGTGGTAGGTTCTTCATCTAGAATCTTTTTCATACATGTTTCATAGCTTGAGAATATTTTAGGCTTCTTACTTTTTTCTGAATGTTCCTTCTGGGACCTTGAGTCTTTCTGCGTCTTGTAAGGTAGCTTCAAGCCAAACTAGTCATTTCTTGGTCTTCGGTACGGTGTCTGAATCGATGGTCTCATATGGTTGCATGGGATGATCAGGTTGTTCCTTTTCATCATTTTGGTTTTCTATTATTTCTTCAATAGGTTCTTCATTCTCTTCTTCTTCTATAGTTTCTTCGATGGATTTCTTGAAATCCATATTTTCATTGAATGTCACATCTCTGTTGACTTTGATATTATGTTGTTCTGGAATATAGATTCTATAAGCCTTGTATGAATCACTATATCCCACGAATATGCCCTTCGTTCCCAAGGGTTCTAGTTTATTCCTTTTGTCCTTGGGAATGTGAGAGTAAATAGGACATCCAAAGATTCTTAGGTTTTTCCACATTAGGTTTCTTACCTGAGAAGTCTTCTTCTGGAGTCATGTCCTTCAATATGCTGTGAGGAATTATGTTATCCACATATATTTTTGTCATGGCTGCTTCTCCCCATAACAACATGGATAGACCTTGATCATTTAGTAGTTCTTTTATGGTTTCTTTAATAGATCTGTTCTTTTTTTCTTCTACACCATTTTGTTGAGGATTATGAGGAACAGTTAGCTTCCTCCTAATCCTTGTCTATTTGCAGAATGAAACAAACTCCTTTGATGTGTATTCTCCTCCATTATATGTTCTTAAGGTCTTGATCTTCTTGTTCGTGAGGTTCTCTATATCTGCTTTGAATTCTTGAAACTTGTTGAATACTTTGTCTTTTGTCTTCAGTACATATAACCAAGTCTTTCTTTAATAATCATATATGAATATTACATAGTAAAGATATCCTCCTAGATATTTGACTGTCATTGAACCGCAAACTTCTAAGTGTATCAGATCTATAATCTCCTTAGATCTATTGTTGTTGCTTAGAAATGGTTTCTTGATATTCTTTCCAAGATCACATCCTTTGCAAATTCCTTCATGTGTAGACTACAATTCTAGTATTTCTTTAGCCATCTTTTTGAGAAAAGGTAATGCTTGATAATTAATATGAGCGTACCTTCTATGCCAAAGTTCATTGGGATTGACTTCTTCATGTACGAGAGCTTCTTCATTTTGTTCTAGTAGTCTATATAGATTTCCTTCACTGCTTCCAATAACCCTAGCATTCTTTATGCTGGAGTCTTTATGCCAAGATAACACTTTTCCATCCATGAAATCTATTATGTTTCCTTTGTCTTCTAGGAAATATATGGATACAATATTCTTTTCTAAACCAGGTACATATAAAACATTGCTTAAATGAACATTGTTACCTGTTTTTAGCTTGACGAAGGCTTGTCCAAATCCTTCAACTGGGTAAGTGCTTTTGTATCCAAGCCCTACCTTGTACGATTTCTTCTTCTCATTTAGATTTGAGATTTTGGCTTGATCTCCCATCATGTGCCTAGAAGCTCCACTATCGATTATCCACATGTCATATTCAATCGTACCTGTGAGTGTTGAGTAGTGTAGATGACTGGTCTTTTCATCCATAACTTCAGTTGACTGGAGAATGGTCACGCCTTGATCTAAAACTTCAAATTTGATTTTTTTGTCTTCTGAGGAAGCCAAAAGGTGCATTGAACTAGGGCACATTTGATTAACTTCTCCTTGAGCGAGATGCTCCATCACAAGGTGTTAGATTTGGGTTTTAGGGTTTCTGCAACTGCTCCTACTAGTAACCCTAGCGGTAGTGTCTTGGAAGTTGATCCTGCTAGTAACCCTAGCAGAAGTGTCTTGGAAGATTCTCCTACTAGTAACCCTAGCGAAAGTTCTTCAGCGAGCTCAGTATCCTAATGGCTATGCTTCCTTTCAGCGGTTAGAATGAATGAAGGAGGTGTGGACCCATAAACTGTTAGAATATGAATGAATGTGCTTTTTTTACCATTGAAAATATCACTATTGTCACCCAACCATAGGCCAAAGACACCCTTTGAGCACCTTGACCTTGATAGAGAGAATAATCCTGGTAGAAATCCAATAGCCAAGCAAGGATAATGCACCAAGCAATAAGTAACCAAAGATGATCAGAGAGTCCAACCCAAAACTAGCGCAACACCTTCCCTAGGACCTGTGCACAAGACTGTTAGACTGTAGTGCACAGAAGTGACTTTCTGAGATTCTGAAAAGTGTGTCAAATGAGAGACTGGTGCCCTGTATTTATAGTATTCCTGGCAGACTTGCATGGGCCGACTTCTTATTCTGGGTACTAATTAATTCATATTATTTATCTCTCTTCAGTTGAAATCTCATCTAGGGTTACTTTCATTTCTTTTATTTCTTTCAGAACATTCTAATCCTATCAAAGGTCACAATAGAGGTTCATACCTCCCGAAGCTACCAAAATATCAACAAGGGTTCAGTTATAGAGCACATTGAGAACTTCCAAAGATTGAATATAAAAGTAACATATATTCCAGATGATCACTTGATTGATGTATTCATAGGAACTTTAAGGGATAACATTCAACATGAGGTTCACCTTTGGGAACCCAAATCATTGGAGAATGCATTTAGGGTGGAAAGAAATGTTGAAAGTAAAAATATGGCTATGGCTACTAGAAGGACCACTTCTTACATCTATCGATATAATAATTCTCTTTCTTCTAAAACACCTCAAACTACAAGGTTGACACCTCAACAATTGGAGGAAAGAAAAGAAAAAGGTTTATGCTTTAATTGTGACAACAAGTATAGTAAGGGACATAAGTTTGGTGAGAAGAAATTATTCTACATAGATTGTGAAGAGGAAGAAGAACAATAACAATAACAAGAACTATCTCAAGATGAAAATGTAGAAGTGATTTCTTCTGAAGAGTTGACTCCGACGATATCATGTAACGCATTGATTGGAATTAACGCTCCTCAAACCCTCAATATCGAAGGATATATCAAAAATAAAAATCTAATAGTCCTAATTGATTTTGCTAGTACTCATAATTTCATTCACTATAAATTAGCCAAAGCTATCAATTGCTTTGTATATCCAGCGCTAGAGTTTCAAGTAATGATTGTAGATGGAGGAACTATCAATTGCTCAGGAAAATGCAATAAGATCAATATTAATATGGGGGAATATGCAATGAATAGTCCAATGATTTCTATACCCATGTGTGGTGTTGATTTCGTACTAGGAATGCAATGGTTACAATCATTAGGAACAATGGCTTTTAATTTTAGAGAACTTTTCATGAAATTTTCATTGGAAGGAAAATAAATTGAGTTAAGAGGTATCACAGGGAAAGCCAATAAGGTGATAAGCTCTAATGGCATGACAAAATTATTGAAAAAGGGGAATCAAGGTGTAATTGCACAACTATGATCACTAGATGTTCAAACATCTAAGCTGTCTATTCCCCTAGATATCCAAGGGATCATTGATAAGCATTCCAGAGTATTTGAAGACATTCCCAAAGGTCTTCCACCCACTCGAAATCATGATCATGTTATTCACTTAATTCCTGGGATTTTTCCTCCTAACATCAAGCCGTACAGATACCCTTATGCCCAGAAGAGTGAAATTGAGTGTATGATTGACAAAATTTTAGAGGCTGTCATTATTAGACCTAGCCAAAGTTCTTACTCTGCACCGATGGTAATGGTACTCAAGAAATATGGCTCATGGCGTATGTGTCTAGATTATAGAGAGCTCAACAAGATCACTATTAAACATAAGTTTCCCATTGTCGTGATTGATGAATTGTTAGATGAACTACATGGAGAAATCTATTTCACAAAGTTGGATCTTCGTTTAGGGTATCATCATATTAAAATGAAGGAAGAAGATATCCCAAAATCAACATTCCGAACTCATGAAGGCCATTATGAATTTTTGGTCATGCCTTTTGGCCTTACAAATGCACCTTCCACATTCCAAGGGTTGATGAATTCCATTTTCAATCCCTTCCTTTGAAAATTTGTGTTAGTTATTTTTTATGATATACTAATCTATAGAAAGTCTTGGGAGGATCATGTGCAAAATGTTGACAAGGTGCTACAACTACTAAAGGAACAACAACTATATGCCAAACCATCCAAATGTTTCTTTGGGGTGAAGGAGGTAGAGTATTTGGGTCATATTGTATCTCATGAAGGTGTGAAGGTAGATCCTAACAAGATTAAGGCCATTATGGATTGGACGATTCCCAAAACATTGAAAAATCTTAGAGGATTTTTGGGTTTGACAGGTTACTACTACAAGTTTGTTCAGCACTATGGAAGAATAGCAAAACCTTTAATGACACTAACTAAGAAAGATGCATCATCATGGACTCTTGAGGCAACTAAATATTTTGAACAACTTAAAGAGGTGATGTGAAAATCTCCTAACTTAACCACTCCAGACTTCAGAAAAACCTTTATTGTGGCATGTGATGCCTCGAGAAATGGAATTGGTGTTGTCCTAATGCAAGAAGGAAGGACCCTGGCTTTTGAAATTCGACCAATCAATGGAAAGGACTTACACAAACAATTTATGAGAAGGAAATGATGGAAATACTACAAGCACTCAAGAAATGGTGCTCTTACCTATTAGGTAGGCACTTCAAGGTCAAAACAGATCATGATAGTCTTAAATACTTCTTGGAACAAAGACTACCTTCAAAAGAACAAAAAAATGGGTGACCAAGATATTGGGTTATGATTTTGAAATCGTCTATAAAAAAGGAAAGAAAAATGTTGTGGCAGATGCACTCTCAAGAAAGGATGAAGATGTTGAGGCCTTTCTCTGTGTTATCTTGATCATCTAAACTGATTGGTTAATAGAAGCAAGGGATGAATGGAAGAATGATGAAAATGTGTGGAATCTCATTCAAAGGTTGCAATAGGATTCCAATGCATTAGATACATTTACATGGAAAAATGATTCACTGTGGTACAAAGATCGCTTATATTTATGTAAGAACTCCCAAATAAAACAAAAGGTACTATTGGAATTGCACACCTCTCTGGTAGGAGGGCACTCGGGATTTTTTAAAACCTACCATAGGTTCAAGAAGGAATTTTTTTGGGATGTTTCTAAAACTGATGTTCAAAGGTTTGTGGTAGAATGTTTGTTTTTCGAACAAAATAAGGTGGAAACAATTAAGACCCCAGGTCTTTTGCAACCATTATCCATCCCAATTCAGTGATGGGAGGAGGTTTCCATGTATTTCATCACAAGGTTACCGAAGTATGAAGGAAATAGTGTCATAATGGTGATTTTTGATAGACTAACCAAGTACACACACTTTTATTCACTCACTCATCCCTTCAAATCTAATATAGTTTCCACTGCATTCATGGAGACAGTTCAAAAGCTACACAAAAGCCCAAAGATTATTGTAAGTGACAGAGATCCCATATTCACTGGACATTTTTGGACGAAATTATTTTCTTGTTTGGGTACTCAATTGGCTCTTAGCTCATCCTATCATCCTCAATCTGATGGAAAAACTAAGATAGTGAACAAATTTCTAGAAGGATACCTTCATTCTTTGTCTCTCATAAACAAGCACAATGGTTCAAATGGTTACCCTTGACAGAATGGTGGTATAACACTTCCTTTCATACTGCAAAAAAATGACACCCTTTATGGCACTCTATTGATACAACCCTCCTTCCATCACTTCTTCTATACAATAAAAATCTAAGTTTCAAGCAATGGAAGATCACATTGAGCATCAACAACAAGTTCTCTCAATCTTAAAGGACAACCTGACCATGGAACATAATCGCATGAAACAACAATCAGATCAACATCGTAGTGAAAGAAGTTTTGAAGTAGGGGATTTGGTCTTTTTAAGACTACAACCATACAAACAGATGTCCCTCAAGCAATACAAGAAGGATAATAAATTATCACCAAAGTACTATGGCCCTTATAAGGTGTTGCAAAAGATTGGTACTATGGAATACAAATTGGAGTTTCCTGCATCTTCACGAGTACACCCAGTTTTTCATGTTTCATGCTTAAAGAAGGTTAAAGGTGAAAATATCCCAGATTCAAACTATATTTCCAGAACTTGGAAAGGAATGAAAAATCATATTGGATCCTAAGGCCATCATTGACACAAAAATTCGCTAGCTAAGGAATAGATCCATTTCAGAGTATCTCATTAAATGGAGGAAACTATTGGCTGAAGATTCCACTTGGGAAGATGAATATTTTATACATAAGCATCTAGAGTTACAAAAGCATTGCAGACAACACTTGTCTCAATGGGAGGGTCATATTAAGCCCTAAATAGTGGCACATTACCCCTTAATTGGGGCATATTACATTAGTAATGTTATTTTATTTATGTAATCTTGGGTCCATTAGTTGTAATTGTACCTCCTAGTCTCCTATATATACCAAGGAGACATTTTCATTTGAAATCATCGTGTATTTGGACATTTATGTGGTGTATAAGGGGGTTTCCCCCTCGAAGAGGCTTATTATCTGAAATTCTCTCTTTTTCAAGGCGTTGAGTACTTATTCTGAGGTTTTTCTATGCCATATTGATATTTGGTTCTGAACACTTATAAAATCATGCCCGAACCTGAGTAACAAACTCAACAAAAATAAAAAGGGGTCGAGTAATATCATCAATGTTTGTATAAATTTGCAACAGTGAACAACCCATATCCAAATTCAAAAACAAATTCAAAACTTAATCAATAATCCATTATAATTATGTGGGTTCCACTCATAACCCAAAAAATACTCTGTCAATATCCATTATAGCCAACATGGATTCAACCCATAACCATACTCATCAAGATAAATAACAAGAGTTTTTGAAGGTTGGTTGCAACAATATTAGATAAATTGTATTCAAGATCGAACCTAGGTTGAACCTTATAGACATTTGACCCATCATTATTTTTTATTCTATGAAACAAATCTTTCATACAAATGGAAAATGAAGGTATGAATTCGAGAGAAATGACAACAGAGGGTAACAAAAATATTCATTATTTTGCAAATAAACCCTTGAACATTATTCAATTTTTTCCATTTCATGAGCGAAAGTAGGGAAACGAAGCATGCACACTCATTACAATTCAAATTCATATCCATTGCTACCTCATTAACACACAAAAATGTTTCAATAGATGTTTCATATATTGACGAGTTCATACCTCATCCAAAAGTCCTTTTATACTAGTAATAAAGGCTGAAATGGTTGCTACAACCAACAAGAGAAGGGTTTCCAAGGCCAAGCTTAATCGCTTATTCCACAGACCAAAATCTATTGGAAATATGGCAATACAGGTTGGCATTGATGGCATTGGCACTGATGTAATCACACCATCCACAAGATTACAATGTAGAAGAGTGTGATTGTAATCATGAAATAGACTTGGACAGAAAAGAAGACAGAGTAGAGATCATGATGGCAACATGACTGTGATGAAAGAGTTATTGAAACATACTGTAAAGAGATTCAACTATGGCATCAAGAAGAAGAACAAGAGCCTAACACTGTAGAACTTCAACAAGAAAGGTTTCAAGAGGAAGAATCTAACGGTTTTGGAGCATGTGAAGAATATGTTGAAGCTACTTCAGAGGATGAAGTTGTTGTTCCTAAATAACAATTTTTGTGGAGACAGAATGTTTCTCCAGCAGGATCTATTCCAGTAGTTCTGCATCTTCCATAGCATAGAACTGATGATCAAGCTTGCACAAGTATTGATATACCCAAATGCATCTCGTGGCATAAACCATCACACATATGGTAACGAAGAGAACTATGATTTTTGTATGCTTTTCAGTTGGGATATGCACATGATAACTTCACATTTAAATACACTTCAAATTATTTTACCAAAAAAAAATGAAGGTGTATCATTGGCAATTATTCTTGAGTATTGCATGTACTGTGCAATGAGCTTAAATCAAGGACTCGAGAAAATCTATTGTCATTTCTGCCAAAGTGATGGTCAAGCATGATTGAGATGTTTCCATTGATGTCATTGATATATTATGGATATCATTGAGACATTGTATTTGATGCCATCATTGCAGGAGGAGAATGTTTGACTAATGGTGAAGGTGAAAGGAAATAGTTTTGATATTATCATAATTCATAGAATATCTATTACTATTTTAACCAATGTTGAAAAAGTTTTATCTAAAGAAAAATATTCGGAAGCACTACAAGAAAAGAATGAAGTCCTATTTGAAAAGAAAAAAATTAAAATAAGATTAAAGAAGAAAGTATAAAAGAAAATTAAAGAAGATTTAAGTTTTAAAAATGAAAAGTTTAATATTAAAAAGGAGTTTTAATATTAAAAGTGAGGTTGGATTAAAAATTAAGTTAGGTAAAAGTGGATGAAAAAGTGAAAGCGGTATTCTCCCATGGTATTTAGAAGCCCATGGCATTTACTCATTATATTTGCAAATGTGAAATAAAAATGATTTAATTAATATGGTTGTCGAAATATTAATTATGTTGAAAACGCTGAAATGAAGAGTTATGTAGTTATTGGAAATTAATAAAGAGGCACATGATTTATGTGAAAAGTCATAATATTTCGTATTCAAAAGTCTCTTTTACACATATATATACTTGAATATATATTGAAAGCAAGGTGTCTCTCTGTATGTGATTCATAATTTAATATATGAAGATCAAAGAAGTAGAGGAGTCTAACTATATTAAGAGAATTTTATGTCGAGAAGTTTGGTATGAAGTAACCAAAGGAAGGAAGGGAGTTGCTCGGGGTTTCTTATCAGAAGATCATTTTTAGAAGCTGAGAAAGTGTTGAAGGCTTTTAGCTAAAGTTTAAAAGAAGATCATTAATTGAAGAAAATTTCAGCAGTGATAAAGTTGTTCCAAGAATGAATTTTTAAATAGAGTAAAAAGCCAAAGAGAAAGAGATGAAGTTTGACTATAGATAACCATAAGACTATACAAGCATAGGCTACAATAGACAAGTAGAAAGTGCAGTAGTTAATGATTCTAAAAATACTTGAAGAATTGATAGTATCTCTTTGTGTTTATGAACATCTTGAACATAGTACAATAAGAGAGTTATAAGTCTTATAACCTGCATAAATGGAGGAAGGGTGGAGCAAGGGAAAACAAGTCAAAGTCAAAAATTCAAATCTCACAGGACTTATGTTAATGGATGTGTGAATCAAATTCAATATGAAGAGCAACAGAGATTGAATTTCATTGTGAAATTAGTTGGATGTTAGAAACAAATTCACATATTGACAATAAACTTAAACAGGGTGCTAGGGTGGTGCTAGAGAAGGATACAAGGTTGTAGGGGGTTGTAGCCTTCTTCCAGTTGCAGCTAGTAAATAGGGTGTCGAAGCATCCTTTCAGTGGTAGCTGATAAAATAGGTGGTCATATCCTCCTTCCAGTTGTATCTAGTAAATGGGGTGTGGAATCATCCCTTCATTCATAGCTAAAGAAACTTGGGGACAATCTCTCCATCAAGCTGTAACTTGAAAACAATTTTGTAAAAGAACAATTTATTAATGAGAAAAGAGTTGGTGGTTTTCCCTATTGGGTTCCACGATAAAATATTGTGCTCATAAGGGTTTTTTGTTCATCATATATTGCTTAATTGAATAGTTAATGTTTGTGATTAATATCAATTGGAATTAAAAAGAAAAAAGTAGGCAATACTGATTCACCCCTCCCTCTCAGGATTGTTGGATATTCCATCAAGCTCAAACGAAATGACCAAAACCCCAAGTAGCATGAGGTGGTAAAATGAGAGACTGTGGGAGTTAATATCCATTTCCTTTTCATTCAATCCATGCCCAACCCATCACATCTATATTTAAACCTAATATCGTATGTGTATGCCATCTCATCGCATTGCATCAACGTTAAACCATATAAACTTTGAAAAACAAAAAAATCTTAAAATATTTGAAACTCATGCTATGCACTTATGTCAACCTCAAACTTTATGATTTGTGAATTAAATGTTACCTCCAACATGTCACTTCAATGCCGTGTACTCTATGATCAACACATAGATCCATATGAATAGGCTAGGGCTTATACCCTTTTGTATAATATAACCATATATATCATGACAATCAAATTATATCCCTCAAAAAAGTATATAGTTTGTAAAACTTCACCTTGACATGTCTTTTTTTCTATATCAATATTGTCACACACACACACACACACACACACACACACACACACCAATTCCAAAATAAAATCATATACCAAATAAACTTTTAAAATTTTATAATTCTCAAATCTATAAACTTATATCCTTTGAATGTCATGGTATAGGAAATGAATTTGATTTTCATGATGCATACAATCATAGGATCACAACATGCCATTTTATTTCATGATTGTCACATAATGATGCCATGAAGTTGAGAGGTGAACCAGGTTACCATAACTATATGTTTTCACAAATATTCATACATCATACTCAAATGCAAACAAACACTTTGCATCATACAAACATGTGTATCGATAAACATTATAAGAACTTTGAATCAATATACCATTACTTTGAAGAATCATAACTAAAATGATATCACAACTAACATGATGATATGATAACATGCGGAGGGAAATGTTACTCTTGGAAATAGTCACTTTAGTGTGTTTTCTCATAGGGGACCCCACCTATTATTATTTCATAATAAATATATATAATCTTCGCAATAATTTGCGGTCTTTTATAGAAGGTGACAAATTTTGAGTCAACATATTCATTTTTTTGGATTACTGAGAGGGGGGTGAATCAATAATAGAGAAATTTAATCCCTTTTCACCATAAAATGCAAATGTTATATCAATGTAGCATTATCATCCAATAATTGCAGAGTAAATAAACAATGAAAAAATGAGCAATCATACACATACACAATACACCAGTGTTTTTACGTGGAAACCCAAAGAGAAAGAAAACCACAAATTGATTTTTCTTATATGTCTTGAAGAATTACATTCATTGTAAGCACCAAATTCCTTTGTTTTCTAGCAGCAACTGGAAGGAGCCTCCAACCCCCTAGTTTCTCAAGATACAAAATGAGGGAAGCTCCAACTCCCCAATTCTATGGAAACAACTATTAGGAGGCCACAACCCCCTATGTTCTCTAGCTACAACCAAAAGGTGGCTACAACCGCTTTCCCTTGCCCCGTCCAACCACCCTGATGTAGAAGTAGAATGATGGAACCACTGTCACACTATCACTGTGAGATATACCACTGTAACAACCTGTAATCAACCTGTACCATTAAAAAGTGCATCAACCTATACCAATCAACCTGTAATCAGTTTCTACCATAAACAAGTGCATCAACCATGAACCAACCTATACCTCAACCTTAGAAAGCATCATCAAAAGAATTTATCGTCCCTTGAATTTCATCCTTCTTTACTTCACCTTCCCTCTAAAATTCAACTTAGGTATCCTTTGGTTACCTCAGTCACTTGTACATATTCAATATGCTCAAGTGTGATTAAAATGAGAGATTCTTGCCTCTTATTTATACTTTCATGTATCTTCCTCAAGGGGTTACCTTTTAACCATCTTAACCCACTTTCCTTATTTTAGGGTTAACCAACTTCTAACCACTTGTCCAATTAGTAATTTATCCATTAAATTTATTATTTAAATAATTTGTTTGTTTCCAATTTGACTTATAACACACTCATCACTTCACGTTACCTCAAGGGGTTACCTTCTAACCATATTAAACCACTTTCCTTATTTTAGGGATAACCCACATCTAACCACTTGTCCACTTAGTAATTTCTCCATTAACTTTATTGTTTAAATAATTTCTTGTGTATTTGCTTTAAATTATAGTATACTCATCACTTCACTTTATTATTTACCTTCTCAAATATCTTAAACTAATTTGACTACTTTGACCTTTTGGGGCTTCTAGATGACTCATGAGGGTTCCAACTTCACATGGCCATAACTCTCTAACCGTGAGGAGTTATGTGACATTCCACATACCGCTAGAAATGGAATGAAATGCACTATCCATATGGAATAGTATTACCTACAAATATATCAAAACTCATACCATTATCCATCAAACAAACTTGGATCCATTACCTAAACCTTTGTGCTATCTAAATTTTCTACCAAACTTTCTTCAAGGGTTGACATCAATGATAACCAACCCAAATAATCAACAATATCCCCCTTTGGCATCAATGGCAACAATTTGATGCAATACTGAAGTCATATCACTCATGCTCCCCTTGTGACCTTCGCTCCCCCTGGAACCATACCTCTATGGTCTTTCTCTAAGCCTTCATACGATAAATCTCTCCTAATTTTTCATCGATGGAAAAGGTATCTTTCCATCTGGGGTTTCTCCCCCTAACTGAAATGTCCATGGGGATACTCCCCCTGACTAAAATCTTCCTAAAACTAATCTCCCAACCTGAACTATCGTCTTTATGGTGATTCCTCGTGTAGGTGTAAGATATATAAGAAAAGAATTCAAAAGCATTCATTTTGGAGTATAAATTACTCTGAGTCTCTGGAAAAGATACTCAATGGATTCTCTTGGAAGTGGTTTTGTAAATATGTCTGTCACTTGCTATTTTTTTCCCAGATATTCAACTTTGATGTTCTTCTCTGCAACTTGTTCTCGTAGAAAGTGATACTTTATTGGAATGTGCTTCATTTTGGAGTGCATCACCAGGTTCTTTGAGATACTGATGGTGTTTGTATTATCACAATATATTGGAATGGGATCATCATACTCAACCTGTATATCGGTTAGAGTTTGTTTCATCCATATAACCTCTGTACAACATGCTATTGCTGCAATATACTATGCCTCAACTATAGATAAGGATATTGATGATTGTTTCTTTCTTCAACATGATACTAAAAACTCACCCAAGTAGAACGATGCTCCACTGGTGCTTCGTCGGTCATCAGTGCAACCTACCCAATCTACATCTGTGTAGGAAATAAGTGATAGATCCTTTCCTTTTGGATACCATAATCCAAAATCTTATGTTCCTTTGAGATATCGGAAAATCCTCTTCACTTCTAATACATGTGATTCATTTGGTGCTGCTTGAAATCATGCCACTTGTCTGACTGTCTGCATTACGTCTGGTTTACATGTTGTCACATATAGTAAGCTACCAATCATTGACCTATATTTCCTCTGGTTTGTATACTTTGAATCAACATCTTTTCTCAACTTGAAACCGCTTTGCATAGGAGTGGTAACTGGTTTACAATCTTCCATTATGAAATTCTTTAACATTTCTATGATATACTTAGTTTGAGAAATAAAAATTCCTTGGTTGTTTTGATGCATCTGAAGACCCAAAAAGAAGGATAGTTCTCCAAGTAATGACATTTCAAATTCATTCTGCATATCCTTTGCAAATTTTTGGCTTAACCTGTCATCATTGCTTCCAAAAATAATATCATCAACATAAACTTCAATTAATAAAATACTATCTTGAGTTACCTCGATGTAGAGGTTGTTGTTTGAAATTCCTTTTCTAAACCTTGTCTGTTGTAGATATTTATCCAATCTAGAGTACCATGCTCTAGGCACCTTTTTTAGACCATACAAGTCCTTCTTCAATTTACACACATAATCTGTGTTCTCTGATAACTAAAATCCTTCTAGTTGTTCGATGTAGACTTTTTCTTGAAGTTCCCCGTTCATAAAAGATGATTTCACGTCCATCTTATACACTTTAATATTATTGGAGCATGCATAATATATGAACAATTGAATTGCTTCCATTCTAGCAATTGAAGAAAATGTCTCTTCAAAGTCGATTCCTTCAACCTGTGTGTATCCTTTACATACCAATCTAGATTTGTTCTTTGCAATATGTCCATCTTCATTCAATTTATTTATGAATACCCAAGTTGTGCCAATCACATTCTTATTCCTTGGTCTTGGAACCAATTCCCAAGTTTCATTCTTCTCTATTTGATCCAATTCTTCATCCATGGATTTATTTCAAAATTCATCCTTGCTAGCCTCTTCAAAATTGTTTGGTTCAATCATAGATGAGAGTGCTAGATGAGTTTGTTCTGGTGAACATATTCTTCTTCTAGTATCAACTCTTGCATATTTGTTTCTTATAATCTAATCTGAAGGATGTTTCTTTTGTACTCATTTGCTAGGTGTATTTGGAGGCACTTGTTGAAAATTGGTCTTCTATTTCTGGCTGATCCTCTTCATATTCCCTTTCTACTTCTTCTTCATCAAGTTGTTCCATTGATTCATTTTCTTCTTCCTTTAATTCTCATCCACCTGTTTAATCAATTGTTACATTGATGCTTTCCACAACTTTGTTCAACCTCATATTGTAGCACTTGTATTCTTTCCTTGTACTTGAGTAACCAACAAGTACTCATTTGTCCACATGAGAGTCAAACTTTCTCATTCTTCCATTTTCTCTTTTGATGCAACATTTGCTTCCAAATACTCTGAAGTGCTTCACATTTGTTGGTCTTCATTTCCATAGCTCGTAGGGATTTTTGTCAGTGTTGTTTCTAAGAATTACTATGTTTTGAATGTAAAATGGTGTATTCATTGCATGTGTCCAAAATATATCTATCAATTTGGAATCCATTAACATTGTTTGAGCCATTTCTTGTACTGTCTTGTTCTTTCTTTCAACAACTCCATTTTGTTGAGGTGTCCTAGCAATGAAGAATTGCCTTTTTATTCCATGCTTGTTGCAGTATTCCATAAATTATTTTTAAGTGAACTCTCCTCCATTATCATATATCAAACATTTGATTTTTTAATCCATTTCATTTTCAACCAATTCCTTGTAGACCTTCAAGTTTTCAAAATCTTCTGACTTATTCCTGAGAAAGCAAACTGCAGTTAATCTTGTATAATCATCAACTAATAACATAAAGTATTTCTCACCTTTTAAACCCTTTGTTATAGTTGTTCCAACGAGAACAATATGAACAATTTCCAGTGGTCTTATCGTTGAATATTCTTTTTATTTAAACCTGGTCTTTGTTTGTTTTCCTTGTTGACAATGCTTGCATAAAGTGTTGGTTGGTTTTATGATCTGGGACATTTCTCTAACTGTTTCCTTTTTGTTGAATATGACAAGGTTACCAAAGTGTATGTGTCCCATTCTCCTGTGCCATATCCAACTTTCATCTTCTTTTCCTAGACACCACTTTTCATTTCCAATTTAACTTAGTACATATATATTGCTTGAAGTTCTTGCAGTTATTGCAATCAATTTTCCTGAACCTTCTTTTCTTATCTCACACTTTTTTGAATAAAAAGTAACTTTATGACATTTGTCACACATTTGAATCACACTTAGAAGATTATGTTTCATATCTTCTACTAGTAGAACATTTTCTTCCTTGGTATTCTTGTTTCCAATTCTGACTATGCCTTTTCCAATGATTTTATCCGAATCATCATTTATGAAGGAGACGGATCCATCTCTTTCCCTTCTTAATATAATAAACTTGTATTTATCACCTATCATGTGTTATAAACAACCATTGTCAACATACCAACCATGTTTCTTATGCTTAGCTTGTAGAGCGAGTGTCCATTCTTCATTGCTATATTGATTCTGATTTCTTATCCATGTTCTCTTCTGAGGTTCTTGTATGTGCCTTTTGTTGTTCTATTGTATTTATCTAGGAGGAAATGTCATTCTACAATCTTTGTCCATGTGTCCAAAGTTGTTGCACTTGTAGCATTCCACTTCAGTGCTCAATGATTCAAGCCTGTTGTAACGTATTCTCTTTGTTTCACTAGGACTTCTTGGATAACCCTTTTGTGTATGACTTTCAAAGTTTCTTATTTTCATGTTGTTAGCTATGAAATTCATATCTTTATGTCCAAAATTCTTACATGCATAACATAAACCAAAAAAGATAGTTTGATACCTAGGAATTGAAGATCTCCTGAAAGGAGTTTCTCTTCTAAATACTTCTTCTTCCTGAGACCTATACGTTGGTTGTTGATTCTGAAATCTGAATATTCTTGGTGGAGCAGTGTCCCTATAATATTCCTTGTAAATATTGATATCCTCTTTGATTGTTTCGTCATAGATTTTGGATATGTTTCTTGCTCTGTTGTTTTGGAGCTTGATCCCTTTTCCATTTGATTGTATCCAAGTCCATACTTGTCATTATTGTTGATTTTTCTATAAGAAAGGTTAAGCATGACGTTCATTTCAATTTTGCATTTAACTTAACCATAACCAATAATGTTGTAGAAACCAATATCACAAGAAGAAACACCATGCACAAGAACACAAGAAGTATCATGGGAAACCCTTCTCAACAAGGGAAGAAAACCCAACCAAATACTTTTCTATATTCTTCAAGAGAAAGACCTTCACCACCAATAAAACCTAGCACACAAGAGGGTTCTAAAACCCTAGAAGACTAGCACTGAAGAGAGGTGCACACTTTTCCCAAGGTGTAGTTGCTGAAATTTCCAAACTCACATGAAAGATATGATTCCTCAATGGGGAATTTACCTTTACTTATACTAACCTGAACCTATCAACAGAAGTGTCTATTTCCACAACAGGGCTGACCTCACTAGCTTATAATATAATTAATATTAACCAAATTAATTATATTTTACATTAATTACAAGGCACATTAAGGTGGGGCGGACTTGTACCCTTTACATTACAATTAGGGTTACATGTAGGTCTGAATCTTGAAAAATATAGCAAGTGGTATGATACGCCAACTAGTGCTCATCCACTGGGGGCATATCCATAGGGATGTCCATATCTCTGGCTCGTTGCATTACATAGAAGAACCACTTATTCACTAGTGCTCAACCACTACGATAACATTCACCTATGCTCATACATAGAAACGTCCACTCAATAGATATTCTTTCCCACTGCATTACCCATGAGATTATGTGACATCCTCCTCATTACGACAACAACTCTTTAACAGGTGCAGTTTTTTTTTGTTTGTTTAAGGTGTGTGCGCGCGTGTAAAAAGGAACAGACACACTTGACTCTACGTTGCCACCCGACGACTAACAAGACACAACCACGATGATCACAACAAGAAGACATAAGGCGCATAATAAGTAACTGCAAGCATTAAACAACCATAGACATAAGGCGCACAATAAGTAAATGCAAGCATTAAATGACATACTGTGTTATGTACAATACGAACACAGATGGAAGAATCCATAGTAGTAGATTTTACTATTTCTACACATGAAAGCAGGGTGTTTAATCTTAGTTCTCGGCTCCGGAGAGAGAGAATGTCAGATAGGCTCCTCGTCAACTGCTCAGGCAGAAACTAGTAATCTCTGTCAAGAGGTCGCAGTGGTGGGAACTCTACCATTAAAGAGCCCAAGACTACTGATACAACCTTAGAGGTGTGTCAMAAGAGTGGAAACCCTGCCTTTAAAGGGCCTGAGACTCTTGATACGACACTGGATTATTTACACAAAAATAATCACACACACAGACTTATATACAGAGCGACTAGCTTTATCAAATCGAAGAGTCTGATATCATACAACTGTGAGTTTGGACAATTCCAATTATAGTACTAACCTTGAAATTAATTAACAATCTCAATACATCCTATATCTTACATATACCATAAAATTATAATAACATTATCTTAACAACCTCACATCTTACGTTATAAAAACCTTGCAACTAAAACATCAATCACCAATCACATTACTCCTTGTATGCTACCAATGCAATGAAGTTACAATAACTTTACCATAAAATAAATCAACATTCATTTATATTACCATAACCTTGCCAATCAATTAATAATAAAAAGAAATCATTACCGTAGCATTTAATATGAAGCATTACATTACATGATTCTTCCATTGCGCGCAAGTCTCATTCTTCAGGAAACATGTCATTCAATTCTTAAATAATCATGGGCGCGAGAATAAGTAAGTTTAAGCCATCATTAGAAATAACTATATAAAAACTAAATATCTAGATCCACCATCTACTACATAAATCCTCAATGCGTAAAAACAAAATCTACGTCAATCATTCACTACATACTAACCACTGCTCAAGTAGCGATAACTAAAACCATCGGTATTGCATCCATAAGGCCATAAGTTGCCATCTCAAACAACACTAAATATACATCAATAAGCCAGTTGGAACTTCGCCAAGGTTAACATCTAAGTAACATCAACTGTAGGCTAACTAGCTTGGCTAAAATAAAAATAAAAGGAGAGCCATTAGCAATTGGACACTAAATGCAACCAGTTTTAGCAAGGTTAAATGCAACCCATCCTTAATCCAATGTTCCTTCCAACTAGTCATTACTCTTGATGACCATAGCATCTATATCAACTAGAATGTTTCCATTAAATGTACAATTAAGTGATCACAAGACCCTTATCGCAAGCAATTAATAATTCATTCTCAATCATAGATTAATCAACAAGTCTGGAAATTGCAATAGTCAATATTCACCACTCCACTGTAATCATTACACGTTCAAATTGGGCAGTTCTAATTTAACCATGTTCTCATGTACTAGCTATTAACAATAATTGAAACATTAGCCAAATAAAGTAGCTTGCTATTGATACATACTAACTAATATAAAGTAGTAGTTGTTATGAAAAGTTAACTAATACAAGGCAGATTGCCTTTATTAAATAAAGTAGATTGCTATCATTAAACCAAATAACTGAATTGCTAATTCAGAAAACATTGCTGACAAGGGAGGTTGCTCTTATTAAATAAGTCGATTGCCATTTTTCTAAATACTAAAGAAATAAAATTGTTGCTGCCATGAAACATTTACTAAACAGTGGATTGTTTTTACTGAGATAAGGTAGATTGCTAATTCAGAAAACATTACTAATAAGGGAGGTTGCTCTTATTAAATAAGTCGATTGCCATTTTTCTAAATACTAAAGAAATAAAACTGTTGCTGCCATGAAACATTTACTAAACAATAGATTGTTTTTACTGAGATAAGGTAGATTGCTAATTCAGAAAACAATACTAACAAGGGAGGTTGCTCTTAACAATAAAGTCGATTTCCCATTATGCCAAAATTGAATGAATTCAATTAGTTCGAAATAATCCACTCTCAACCGGCACTTAAAACATGAGCAATACTTTCCTACTTCCGGTTTAGAATACAACCCATTAAGATTTTACGGGGGATAGGGTGTCTCTAGATTAATCGTTTAATATATAAATTCCATCTCTAACTGGAAACAAATAATTTAAGAAATAAGGTGTCGCAAGGATAGTGCGCTATCCTGAGGTTAACAGCTGATTAAAAACATCAAGAGCTATCATGTCCAACAACTGTTGCCAGAATGAATTCTCAGATCTAAATTTACAAAAACGAAATGCCCATACAGCTATTGCCAGAGCGAATTCTCATATCTAAATTTACAAAACGAAATTGCCCATACAACTATTGCCAGAACGAATTCTCAGATCTAATTTACAAAAATGAAATGCCCACACATCTATTGCCAGAACGAATTCTCAGATCTAAATTTACAAAACGAAATTCCCACAGTGATATACAAAACGCCCACAGTAAAAGAAAACACCCATAGTAATATAAAAATGCCCACATCAATATAAAAATGCCCATAAAAGTTTATAAACGCCCACAACAATGTAAAAATGCCCACGACAAGGATAAAAACGCCCATTGGGATATTTAAACGCCCACAGAAACGTAAATACACCCACATAAGTGTAAAAACGCCCACGACAATGTAAAAACGCCCACGGCAAAGGTAAAAACGCCCACTCGGATATTTAAACACCCACATAAATGTATATACAGCCACACAAATGTAAAAACGCCCACGACAATGTAAAAACGCCCACTATGATATTAAACGCCCATAGAAATGTAAATACGCCCACGACAATGCAAAAACGTAGACAACAAACGCAAGGCACAGCGGGAGATCGCACAGATCCAAGGAAGGTCGACAGTGCCGAGATCATAAAATTCTTTTATCTAATACCGACATGCAACAGTAGAGTAAGAAGTAATATTTTTATAACTGTCCCACAATTACAATCGCCGAAGAGCAAGGCAAGAAACCAATTAATCCAATAAGAACCCAAGCCGTTTGAAGTTAAGGATTTTTCATCTCACAATGCCAATACAAAAATGCTGATAACAATAAGAGAGGGCTAAGGTCCTAATACCTTCTATCATGCAAATGAAAAACATACCGTTGCGGTAACTCTCGCCTTGAATGATGACCACGCACTCTGAGCCACTCCTGCTCCGCACCGCTCCCTTTCGTCGACCGTAGATACTACACCAATACCTCCCAGCCAGTCTCTAGGGGTACTCTGCTTCCCCCTTAGCCCCACGAGCTACAAAGGGGACACACACAATCCCGATGGTTTGTCTAGCTTCCGAGCTCACCTCGCAAGGCCGAGCTACCACTCCTATCCAGGCTGGAAAATCCCAACTCTCCACAAGTAATTAGTCAAGTCACAATTCTGGAAACGTAACGTTACGCTAATAGCCGATCCCTTTCTTCCTCATCTTCCCTTTATTTTATAGAGTTGTCCAAACCTCACACTTTCCCTAAATCACTTTTAAATTAAAAATAAAAATATTTTAAATATTCTCCTTCGCACAAGTGTTGTCCATCCCTCTCTTTCCTCCAATAATTATTTTCTTTAAATTATTAATTTACTCATTTCCCTCACCCACCTAGAGTTGTTCCTAAATTTCCTCCTAGGTTTTCCTAGATCCCCTTACATGTTTTAAATAATTTCCCTAAAAATGAAGTTACTAAATTAGCTCAAATTCGAAGGTTCTTAATTGCAGATTCCTTACTATGTTGACCTCGCTTTTTACCATAAGTTCCCAACTTTCCTATATTATGTTTCCTCCAATCCTTAGTTTCCTAGTTTTTATTATCCCCTTCTTTCCCCTTTTTATTAGAGCCAAAATGGCAGTTGCGCTATTTACTCTTTTCCCTTTATTATTAATTTAAAATCCTTTTATGCTTCCACAAGTTAAATAATTTGTTTCTTCTTTACAATTTAAAACCACGGATTTTTAATTAAATTATTACTCTCTTCATTTTACCCCAAAAATTTATGAAGACTAGAACTATTACCTAAAGGGTTTTTTTTGTTTAAATTTTTATTTTTATTTTTATTTTTATAGGGTCTATTCTTAAGGTTAGACAAAATTTTACCCTGAGAAGTTTTAGACTTAGGACTTAGATTCTGAACTAGGCGACATTTAATTAGGGAAGTAGCTTAAGAATTTCTTAATGTGTTAAATGTCTTAGTTCCATCTAGGTTTGTTTCTTCATCAACATCAACGCGACGTGCCCTTCAGGATGCACCTCGTGCTCCAAGGGTGCCACTCGCCAACTTATGTTTCTTTTGCACGACGTGCCCTTCAGGATGCACCACGTGCTCCAAGGGTGCCACTTTCCAACTTGTGTTTCTTTCGTGTGATGTGCCCTTCAGGATGCACCACGTGCTCCAAGGGTGCCACTCACCAACTTGACTGATTGGTAGACATATATAACCCCTGGAGTCAACACTCCGCCAGGTGAACTTGTGGGAGACTAAGGGCTCTAAGGAATAAGGCCCCTGCCTTATTGCGCATCGCTTAGAATCATCGTGAGCGACTGTCGCAGTTTTCCCTCACGACATTGTTGATCCTCTCGAACTAGGTGATCATTAACCTACAGTTCTAGCCACAGCGGGAGTGCTAGTAGGTTGTGGMAGGGCTGCTGTCCACACCTCTCCCTCAACCTCTCTGGAAATCGTGTGTGGCCCCTTTACTCCATATGTGAGTCTGGTCGGCAAGCTATCATCAGCCTGCATCATCAACAATCGTGTCAGAACATGTCAACATCATATCATCAAATCAATGAAATATCACAGTAAATAAATCAACCCAAATAGCACACTCCCTGACTCAATCCAGAGTCCAAGGGGTTCCACCGATGCCTCTGCATCCTCAAGGTCCAAAACCCTACACACTCAATAAAACTGAGTCAATATCACCTGTCTACGTCAAAGCAGTAAAACATCATGTCATCTATCATAACGCATCATAATCAAGGATAAATGTTTTAACATCATAAAAGTCCAGATCACTTGCGAGCAAGTGTCCTCAAAGAATAAGTTTTCTCAGTGTGCCAGACAGGGATGTTACATAAACCCCCCCTTGGTCTAAACTTCATCCCGAAGTTTCTCAGTATCAATGCCGAAATAAAAGTTCCATAGTATCATAAGTCTATCTATCAAACAAAAATGGGAACTGCTGGTGCATATCATATGCGTCCTCCTAGGTCGCCGAGTGCAAACTATAACTGTCCTACTGGACCTTGACCTAATATACCGTTAGACATCGTAACTGTCGAATGCAATGATCTAAGATGTGGACCGACTCAACCATGAGCACTCCCTTGTCCGATACCTACAAGGAACTCATGTCAATCACGTGTGTAGGATCACTAATATAATGTCTCAAAATAGATACATGAAAAACATCGTGCATACGCCTCAAATAATCAGGCAAGTCTAGTCGATAGGCCACGGGCCCCATTCTCTCCACAATCTTGAAAGGTCCCACGAACCTAGGAGATATTTTAGCTCCCTTTCCAAACTTGATTGAACTCTTATGCGGTTTAACCTGCAAGAAAACTCGATCGCCGACCCCGTAACTATGGTCAACTCTGTGCACATCGACATAACTCTTCTATCGATCCTGTGCTTCTTTAATCCTTTGTCTTATGGTTTGCATTTTCTCTTCCATTTCTTGGATTGCTTGTGGTCCCACCAGGACCCTATCCTCAAGCCAATCCCAACTCAAGGGCGTCCAACACAGTCGCCCATAAAGAAACTCAAAAGGCACCATCTTAATGGTGCTCTGGTAACTGTTGTTGTAAGTGAACTCTACTAGAGACAAGAATTCCTCCCAACTCTTTTGTTGGTCCATCACGTATATGTGCAACATGTATTCCAAGGTTTGGTTCATTCGTTCGGTCTGTCTGTCAGTCTCTGGGTGATATGCAGTACTAAAATTAAGTTGGGTTCCCAAGGCCTCTTGGAAACTCGTCCAAAATTGTCCAGTAAACATCGATCCTCGATCGGATATAATCTTCTTAGGCATGCCATGCAGCCTCAAAATCTCACTGATGAAAACTCTCACTATGTCAGGTGCCTGATACGTCGTACGCACAAGAATAAAGTGAGAACTCTTCATCAGAGTGTCTACTACTACAAAAATCGAGTCGTGTCTCCTTGCCGTCAGTGGCAATCCAACAATAAAATCCATCGAAATAACTTCCCATTTCGATTCTGGAATGGCATGTGGTTGAACTAATCCTGCCAGGTGTCTATGTTCAGCCTTTACCTGCTGACACTCTAGACATCTAGCCACAAAGTTGACTATGTCGGCCTTCATTCCATTCCAAAAGAATAAGGGTTTAAGGTCTTCCCTCATCTTCGTGACTCCTGGTTGAGCCATGTAAACTTCTCTATGAGCCTCGCTCAGGATCAACATCCTCAACTCGTCATTTGGCGGTACGTAAATCCAACCTCTAAACCTCAATAACCCATTGCTATCAAAATAAAATCCCTCATATCGTGGTACCATCATTGTGTTTTTTCCGAAAAAACCCTCGACCTCTATGTACCATTCGTCGTCACGCTGTAAAGTGAGAATTTTCTCACGTAAGTTCATCTGAAGAGGCAACACCGAGAAGATACGTGGTCTCCAACTCAAAGCATCAGCCACTCGGTTCATTGTTCCCTTTATGTAAGTAATCTCGAAGCCGTACTCGCTAACCAATTCCGACCAATGTCGTTGTCACACGTTCAGGTCGCTTTGCATAAAAATGTGTTGTAGTCCACAATGATCAGTCCTTAATTCAAATTTTCATCCAACAAGGTAGTGTCTCCAACCTTCAAGTCATAAACGATGGCTAATAACTCCAAATCGTGCGTCGCGTAGTTCTCCTCATGCCTTCTCATCTTCCTCGAAATGTAAGAAATCACTCGTCTGTCTTGCATCAAGACTCCTCCTAAACCTTCCTTGGATGCGTCAGTTCATACCAAGAAGTCTGCGTCCATGTCAGGGACCTTTAGTATCAGCGCTGTGGTCAACAACTCTTTAATCCTTCGAAATGCTTCCGTGCACGGTCCAAACAAACTTCTTGTTTTTCTTCTGCAATTCTGTGATCGGATTTGCTATCTTCAAAATCCCTCGACAAACCGTCGATAGTATCTTGCTAAACCCATAAAACTACACACTTATGTGACATTCGTCGGCGCAGGCCATTCCATAATAGCCTCAACCTTGGCTGGATCCACGGCGATACCTTCGCCAGAGATGACATGCCCTAAGTAGTGAATCCTCGATTGATAAAAAGAGCATTTGGACAACTTCCCATACAATTTGTGATCTCGTAGACATTATAGTACCAAGCGCAATTGCTCGTGATGATCCTCTATCGTTCGAGAGTAGATCAAGATATCGTTAATGAATACTTGGACAAACTTTTCCAAGTACTCGCGGAACACCCCATTCATCAAACTCGTGAATACCCCTGGGGCGTTTGTCAGTCCAAATGGTAAAAAAGTAAACTTGTAATGTCCAAATCTCGTCTTAAAGGTGGTCTTAGGGACGTCATCCTCCTTGATCCGTCACTGGTGATACCTTGATCGCAAATCAATATTGGAAAACACCGTCACACCCTTCATTTGATCGAACAGATCATCAATTCTTGGTAAGGGATATTGATTCTTGATCGTAGCCTTGTTCAGTTGACGGTAGTCAATGCAAAGCCTCCATGATTCGTCCTTCTTTCATATGAAAATAACTGGTTCACCCCATGGTGACACACTAGGGCGTATCAGTCCCAGGTCCAACAACTCCAGTTGCATTTTCAGCTCTTGCAACTCCAGGGTTGACATCCGATAAGGCTTTCTTGCTATTGGTTCGGTCCCCAGTTTCAGGTCTATGGTAAACTCCAGTTCCCTTTCCAGCGGCATCCCAGGAAACTCCTCTAGAAATACGTCCTCAAACTCCTTCACCACCGGAAGGTGTTCTAGACCTTTTGCTACTCCCTTTTCGTTTAGCGCGAGGATCGCATAAAGCTTGCACCCCTTGCGCATACTATTCCATAAGTGTAAGGAAGAGATGAACCTCAAGGATACTCCCTGGTTCCGTCCTACAATCACACATCTCTATCCTTTATCATCGACCAAGCTCAACTGTTTTGTCTTACAGTTGAGTATTGCCTCATGCGATTCCAACCAATCCATACCAATCATGACGTCATAAGATCCTAAGATCGTGACATACAAGTTGAACCTCGTGACAAACTCTCCCAGGTTAAGGGCACAGCCCGTAACCTTTCCTCCAACCTTCTGTTTGGCTCCTGAATCCATCTCTATGAAGCTAAACTCGTCTTGTTCGACCACCTTTACCTTAATCCTTTTTAGCACTACACCAGAAATGAAACTCTCAGTAGAACCTGGGTCTATCAAAATACTAAGGGTCTGGTCAGCGACAGTACCTGTCATCTCAAGCACAGTCGACTGGTGCTATGCCTAGTGTTTATTCACCACCATATGAATCTGATGGGCCTTGCCCATATATCCCATGGTAGTGGGTCCGGCTGATCCAGACACTCTGGTCCTCTCCACAGGACAGTCGCGCTGGTAGTGTGGCTCCCCACACGTCCAACACCCCTTCTTCGGCCCAGTAGTCCTGGTACCCGAAGTAGAAGATGACGGCCCACCGGCCTAGAACCCAGGTCTCTTCTGTTGAACAAGCCTAAACTGTTGTTGTTGCGGGTGATGTTGTTGCTGATGCTGTGGTCCCCGATAAGGTGCCCGCTACTGAGGAGGCAGTCGTCGCGGTGTAGTGAAAGTGGATCCTCTTTGGAAGCCACGATATCCCAGCATATGTCTTGCTGGTGTCTGATGCTACGGTGTACCAGATGAACCCTGCCCTGCTAGTCTCACTGGAGTCCTGGTTTGACCCCCACTGATAAGCTCCTCCTCTTCTATGAGGGCCTTTTGGACAGCGTCGTGCAAGGTTTGAGGCATCAAGATCCTAACCTTTGCACGCAGGTTGTCGTTAAGGCCAAACACGAACCTGTTGACCTTGAGCTTCTCGGTGTTAAGGTGCAGAGCATACTAGAGTAGCTCCATAAAACGTGCCTCGTACTTGGGCACCGCACGACCTCCCTGTCGTAATGCGTTGAACTCATTGAGTTGACGCTCAATGAATTCCTCTGAAAGGTACCTCTCTCGAAACTATTCCTCGAATAGTTCCCATGACAAGTCTTCAACGACCATGTTCAGCTGCAGTAGGAGCGTCTTCCACCATAAAAGAGTGCTCCCCTTTAGTTGAAAGACCTCCATGCGGACCTTCATGTTGGAGGTATAATCACGAAGTGCAAAGCACATTACCATATTCTCCAACTGTGCCTCAGTGGTGGCGCCATCCGGGGCACCAAAGAACTCGAGAAATTTAACCTTCTCGAGTTCATGGTGAATGCTACCTATAACAGCCGGTGCGCACGGTGGAACCTCAGTGGGTGCCAATGCCTTGACCTCATCTCTATTCAATCGGCTGATCAGTGCCTTGGACATGCACTGAAAAGATCTCATCATCCCAACAACATCGCCAACTACTATCCGCTCCTATCTGAGAACCTGCTCGCCTCCCTGGGGGTTAGACCCCTCAAGCGTGGATGCTACTGGAGGCGTCACGCCTCCTCCCCTACCACTCTATCGTCTGCCTCCGCGGTGTCCTCTAACCATGATTACCTGCACGCACATAATAAACTCGATCAACAACAGTATAATCAAATCTAATCATGTCAATGAAATTCGTAGCGAATCCCAAGTCGCGGGTTGAACCTGCTCTGATACCATATGTGACATCCTCCTCGTTACGACAACAACTCTTTAACAGGTGCAATTTTTATTTTTTTTTGTTTAAGGTGTGTGCGTGTGTAAAAAGGAACAGACACACATGACTCTACATCGCCACCCGACGACTAACAAGATGCAACCACGATGATCACAATAAGAAGACATAAGGCACACAACAAGTAACTGCAAGCATTAAACGACCATAGACATAAGGCACACAACAAGTAATTGCAAGCATTAAATGACATATTGTGTTATGTATAGTACGAACACAGATGGAAGAATCCATAGTAGTAGATTTTACTATTTCTGCACAGGAAAACAGAGCCTTTAATCTTAGTTCTCTGCTCCGGATAGAGAGAATGTCAGATAGGCTCCTGGTCGACTGCTCAGGCAGAAACTAGTGATCTCTGTCAGGAGGTTGCAGTGGTGGGAACTCTGCCTTTAAAGAGCCCGAGACTACTGATACGACCTTAGAGGTGTGTCAAAAGAGTGGAAACCCTGCCTTTAAAGGGCCCGAGACTCTTGATATGGCACTGGATTCTTTACACAAAAATAATCACACACACAGACTTATATACAGAGCGACTAGCTTTATCAAATTGAAGAGAAAGATATCATACAACTGTGAGTTTGGACAATTCCAATTATAGTACTAACCCTGAAATTAATTAACAATCTCAATACATCCTATATGTTACATATACCATAAAATTATAATAACATTATCTTAACAACCTCACATCTTACGTTATAAAAACCTTGCAACTAAAACATCAATCACCAATCACATTACTCCTTGTATGCTACCAATGCAATGAAGTTACAATAACTTTACCATAAAATAAATCAACATTCATTCATATTACCATAACCTTGCCAATCAATTAATAATAAAAATAAATCATTACCGTAGCATTTAACATGAAGCATTACATTACATGATTCTTCCATTGCGCGCAAGTCTCATTCATCAGGCAACATGTCATTCAATTCTTAAATAATCATGGGAATGAGAATAAGTAAGTTTAATCCATCATTAGAAATAACTATATAAAAACTAAATATCTAGATCCACCATCTACTACATAAATTCTCAATGCGTAAAAACAAAATCTATGTCAATCATTCACTACATACTAACCACTGCTCAATTAGCGATAACTTAAACCATCGGTATTGCATCTATAAGGCCATAAGGTGCCATCTCAAACAAAACTAAATATACATCAATAAGTCAGTCGAAACTTCGCCAAGGTTAACATGTAAGTAACATCAACTGTAGGCTAACTAGCTTAGCTAAAATAAAAGAAAAAAGGAGAGCCATTAGCAATTGGACACTAAATGCAACCAGTTTTAGCAAGGTTAAATGCAACCCATCCTTAATCCAACGTTCCTTCCAACTAGTCATTACTCTTGATGACCATAGCATCTATATCAACTAGAATGCTTCCATTAAATGTACAATTAAGCAATCACAAGACCCTTATCGCAAGCAATTAATAATGCATTCTCAATCATAGATCAATCAACAAGTCTGGAAATTGCAATAGTCAATATTCACCATTCCACTGTAATCATTACACGTTCAAATTGGGCAGTTCTAATTTAACCATGTTCTCATCTACTAGCTATTAACATTAATTGAAACATCAGCCAAATAAAGTAGCTTGCTATTGATACATACTAACTAATATAAAGTAGTTGTTGTTATGAAAAGTTAACTAATACAAGGCAGATTGCCTTTATTAAATAAAGTAGATTGCTATCATTAACCCAAATAACTGAATTGCTAATTCAGAAAACATTACTGACAAGAGAGGCTGCTCTTATTAAATAAGTCGATTGCCATCTTTCTAAATACTAAAGAAATAAAACTGTTGTTGCCATGAAACATTTACTAAACAGTAGATTGTTTTTACTGAGATAAGGTAGATTGCTAATTCAGAAAACATTACTGACAAGGGAGGTTGCTCTTATTAAATAAGTCGATTGCCATTTTTCTAAATACTGAAGAAATAAAATTGTTGCTTCCATGAAACATTTACTAAACAGTAGATGGTTTTTATTGAGATAAGGTAGATTGTTAATTCAGAAAACATTACTGACAAGGGAGGTTGCTCTTAAAAATAAAGTCGATTGCCCATTATGCCAAAATTGAATGAATTCAATTAGTTCGAAATAATCCAATCTCAACTGACACTTAAAACATGAGCAATACTTTCCTACTTCCGGTTTAGAATACAACCCATTAAGATTTTACGGGGGATAGGGTGTCTCTAGATTAATGGTTTAATATATAAATTTTGTCTCTAACTGGAAAAAAATAATTTAATAAATAAGGTGTCATAAGGATAGTGCACTGTCCTGAGGTTAACAGTTGATTAAAAACATCAAGAGCTATCATGTCCAACAACTGTTTCCAGAACGAATTCTCAGATCTAAATTTACAAAAACGAAATGCCCATACATCTATTGCCAGAACGAATTCTCAGATCTAGATTTACAAAACGAAATTGCCCATACAACTATTGCCAGAACGAATTCTCAGATCTAATTTACAAAAATGAAATGCGCATACATCTATTGCCAGAACAAATTCTCAGATCTAAATTTACAAAACGAAAATTCCCACAGTGATATACAAAACGCCTACAGTAATAGAAAATGCCCATAGTAATATAAAAACGCCCACATCAATATAAAAACGCCCACAGAAGTTTATAAATGCCCACAACAATGTAAAAACACCCACGTCAAGGGTAAAAATGCCCACTGGGATATTTAAACGCCCACAAAAATGTAAATACACCCACAGAAGTGTAAAAATGTCCACGACAATGTAAAAACGCCCACGAAAAAGGTAAAAATGCCCACTGGGATATTTAAACGCCCACAGAAATGTAAATACACCCACAGAAATGTAGAAACTCCCACGACAATGTAAAAATGCCCACTGTGATATTAAACGCCCACAGAAATGTAGATACACCCATAGAAATGTAAAAACGCCCACGGCAATGTAAAAATGCAGACAACAAACGCAAGGCACAACGAGAGATCACACAGATCCAAGGAAGGTTGGCAATGCCGAGATCATAAAATTCGTTTATCTAATACCGACATGCAACAACAGAGTAATAAGTAATATTTTTATAACTGTCCCACAATTACAATCGCCAAAGAGCAAGGCAAGAAACCAATTAATCCAACAAGAACCCAAGCCGTTTGAAGTTAAGTATTTTTCATCTCACAATGCCAATACAAAAATGTTGATAAGAATAAGAGAGGGATAAGGTCCTATTACCTTCTATCATGCAAATGAAAAACATACCTTTGCCTTAACTCCCGCCTCGAATGATGACCCCGCGCTCTGTGCCGCTCCTACTCCACGCCGATCCCGCTCACCGACCGTAGAGACTACACCAGTACCTCCCAACCAATCGCTAGGGGTACTCTGATTCCCCCTTAGCCCCCCAAGCCGCAAAGGGGCCACACACAATCCCAATGGTCCGTCTAGATTCCCAGCTCACCTCGCAAGGCCGAGCTACAACTCCTATCCAAGCTAGAAAATCCCAACTCTCCACAAGTAATCATTCAAGTCACAATTCCGGTAGCGTAATGTTACGCTAATAGCCGATCCGTTTCTTCCTCATCTTCCCTTTCTTTTATAGAGTTGTCCAAACCTCACACTTTCCCTAAATCACTTTTAAATTAAAAATAAAAATATTCTAAATATTCTCCTTCGCACAAGTGTCGTCCATCCCCCTCTTTCCTACAATAATTATTTTCTTTAAATTATTAATTTACTCATTTCCCTCACCCACCTAGAGTTGCTCCTAAATTTCCTCCTAGGTGTTCCTAGATCCCCTTACATTTTTTAAATAAATTCCCTAAAAATGAAGTTACTAAATTAGCTCAAATTAGAAGGTTCTTAATTTCCCTTACTATGTTGACCTCACTTTTTACCATAAGTTCCCAACTTTCCTTTATTATGTTTCCTCCAATCCTTAGTTTCCTAATTTTTATTATCCCCTTATTTCCCCTTTTTATTAGAGCCAAAATGGTAGTTGCACTATTTACTCTTTTCCCTTTATTAATTTCCCCTTTTTATTAGAGCCAAAATGGTAGTTGCACTATTTACTCTTTTCCCTTTATTATTAATTTAAAGTCTTTTTATACTTCCACAAGTTAAATAATTTGTTTCTTCTTTACAATTTAAAACCACGGATTTTTAATTAAATTATTACTCTCTTCATTTTACCCCAAAATTTTATGAAGACTAAAACTATTACCTAAGGGGTTCTTTTTGTTTAAATTTTTATTTTTATTTTTATAGGGTCTGTTCTTAAGGTTAGACAAAATTTTACCCTGAGAAGTTTTAGACTTAGGACTTACATTCTGAACTAGGCGACATTTAATAGGGAAGTAGCTTAAGAATTTCTTTATGTGTTAAATGTCTTAGGGCCATCTAGGTTTGTTCCTTCATCAACATCAATGTGACGTGCCCTTCAGGATGCACCACGTGCTCCAAGGGTGCCACTCGCCAACTTATGTTTCTTTTGCGTGACGTGCCCTTCAGGATGCACCACGTGCTCCAAGGGTTCCACTCGCCAACTTGTGTTTCTTTCGTGCGACGTGCCCTTCAGGATGCACCACGT
The DNA here is from genome assembly GCA_009831015.1 of Picea engelmannii. Classification (NCBI taxonomy): domain Eukaryota; kingdom Viridiplantae; phylum Streptophyta; class Pinopsida; order Pinales; family Pinaceae; genus Picea; species Picea engelmannii. The sequence goes on along the minus strand of ML780775.1, from coordinate 358,413 downwards.
GCTCCAAGGGTGCCACTCACCAACTTGACTGATTGGTAGACATCTATAACCCCTGGAGTCAACACTCCACCAAGTGAACTTGTGGGAGACTAAGGGCTCTAAGTAATAAGTCCCCTTCCTTATTGTGCACCCCTTAGAATCAGCGTGTGTGACTCTCGTAGTCTGCCCTCATGGAATCGTGGATCCTCTCGAAGTAGGTAATCGTTAACCTACAGTTCAATCCACAGCGGGAGTGCTGGTAGGTTGTGGCAGGGTTGTTGTCCACACCTCTCCCTCAACCTCTCTGGAAATCATGTGTGGCCCCTTTACTCCATATGTGAGTCTAGTCGGTGTTGGTCACTATAATTNCTTAATTAATTTCAAACAACCAAGTGAAACATAAATTATCAACCCAGGGAAGTCTTTTGTTTCAAAGATAGCTGCGCACTATATATGCTCAATTCCAAAAGCACTTAGTGTTGTAGTAAAGAAATCATTCTATCTAAACTTGCTGAAGTGAACTGAAGCTCTGAATTGTATCACAGGAAAGAATTCTCCCTATTGCAATTCTTTATAGTTCAAATTAAGAATCCTGGATTACATTTAAAATAACATTGCAATGGGTAAGAACAACTATCTTGTAATCAGAGAACAGGACCC
>ML780775.1:326891-336995 GCA_009831015.1 Picea engelmannii | reverse complement strand
CAAGATATCGTTAGCCTGCATCATCAACAATCATGTCAGAACATGTCAACATCATATCATCAAATCAATGAAATATCACAGTAAATAAATCAACCCAAATAGCACACTCCCTGACTCAATCCGAAGTCCAAGGGGCTCCATCGATGCCTCTGCATCCTCAAGGTCCAAAACCCTGCACACTCAATAAAAATGAGTCAATAGCACCTGTCTACATCAAAGCAGTAAAACATCATGTCATCTATCATAACGCATCGTAATCAAGGATAAATGTTTTAACATCATAAAAATCTAGATCACTTGCGAGCAAGTGTCCTCAAAGAATAAGTTTTCTTAGTGCGCCAGAGCGGGATGTTACATTCATCTGGAGTTTCTCATCAACTCTTTTGATCAGAGGATTCTAATACATTATCTTCATTTATGTTCTTATGACGATGAACCCAACACTTTGGCATTTCACACGTTCACCTTGTCCTCAGCCACAAGGACGTCCAAATATATAGATCACCTTTCTCACTGTGTTACATAGGAGAATCATCTAGAGTTCTTCTCAACTCTTTGTATGGAGGAGGTCAAATAGGAACCACACACCCTTCTTAGGGGATTTATCTTAGGTTTTTATGCTGGAGAATGTCTCACATAGTTGCAATGATCCACATCTCACAGGGTTGTCAGTTGGAGAATGTATCACATAGATGCAATCATCAACACTCCCTCTCATCTAGGGAGGCATTTTTCATCATGCCAAGTCTCACACAGATGTACTTTGAACTTTGTCTTCGCTAGATTTATCAACACTCCCTCTCAACTAGGGAGACATTCTTCACCAAGTTAGTTTGGTGAATATGTCTGCAATATTTTCATGTGTAGTAAGGTACTGCATGTGTACGATTTTTTTCTGCATCATATCTTTGATATAAGAATATTTCATCTCATTGTGTTTTGATCCATTACAAAACGTTGGGTTCTCAAGGATCTTTACACACAACTCTTTTTTATCATCATAGGATCGATCTCATGGTCAAGTGAATCTATCATAATCTTGTCAAGCCATATTTCTTCACACAGTCGATGATATATTCTATACCTTTGTGGTTCTCAAGGCCACAGAGTTTTGTTCCCTACTGCATTAGGAAACCATGGAAAAATTCACGGTAGAACAACAACCAGATGTGCTCTTCAGGTCCACTGTACTTTCTACTCAATCTGAATTGGCATATCCTGCAAACTCAAGTTCACACTGGAGGCATATCTCGGGCCATATACAACTATGCCTCGTATATATCTCAATACATGTTTTGTTGTTGTCTAGTGAGTCTGTCTCAGTTGACTCATGAAATGACTAAGCGCATTCACTGCATGGCATGAATCAAGTTTGGCGTTATCCATATACGTCAATGATCCAATCAGTTATGGATTAGTCTCGTTTGAATCATCATCAATATTTTTCTTTAAATCCATCATGATGGATTTTGCATTCTATCATACTGAACTTCTTTAATATTTTCACTATATATTTTCCTTGACTCAGAAAAATCTCATCAGTTCTTTGTCATACTTCTTGTCCCAATAAGTAGTGCATCATACTTATATTCTTCATCTCAAATTCAAAATTCAAGGATTAGTTGTATTCAACAACAAGGATTTCTGAATAAGTCATCAAAATTAGGCTCTCGTCACCAACACTGTAATAATATAGGTTTGGATTAGCAACATTATTGCTGAAATCCAAGCTCATCAAAAATCTATCTATATAATATAGTTTCCAACTCATGGATGCTATTACGGATGGAAGTGTATTGGGTTTAATGGATCAAGTGTCTCATCATATACAACTTCCTTTGTTTGTGATAAACCTCTGCCTATAGATCTCGTTTTTTATTTCTTGACACTTCCATCAGCTACATGATTGATCTTATAGATCCACTTGGAAGTTACCACAAACTTCCCTTTTGGTCACTAAATAATATATTATACATCATTACTTAATATATGTTTGTATTATTTTGTTATGGCATCTTGCCATACATGTTCTCATGTTTCTTCTCTAAGACAAGGAGGCTCAACATAAATGAAGTGGCTCGTGACTGAAGGATAGCTCAAAAATCTCTTTTTCTTTCTCTAGATGTGTCTTGAGAGGTTTGTGTGTTTCTCTGCATCTTGAAGAGTGAGTCTAGGTAGGCCTTTTATGTCCTATTGCAATATCTCTGAACATATCAACTGGAACAACTGGATTAATATTTTTCTCCCTCTAAAATGCTGAAGGGGGAGAAGGTATTGTGTTACTATCAATCTCCATCTGATATTCTCTGGATCTTTGAAATACTATCTCTTCTTCAAGGAAAATGCCTCTTCTTGTCTCAATCTGTCTCTTACGAGGGATGTTGATCTGGAATGTCTTTGAAGATTCACTGTATCCTTTCCTTCTAAAGGATGTAGCTTGGAATTCTTCTCTTTGGGTACATGAAAATACATTGGACACCCAAATAACCTGAAGTGTTCAATCTTAGGCTTCATTCTGGTGAAGAATTCTTCGAGAGTTATGTTTTTCAAATTATGGTGAATACTCTTGTTCTAAACATATATTGTTCCATCCATGCTTCTACCCATGGAATCCTAGAAAGATTCTGATAATTCATTATTGCATTGGTTGTCTCAATGATGGTTCTATTCTTCCTATTTCTCAAATAGTTTTGACTCCCTCTTATTCAAGTGACTTCGTCTGAAGGATAATCATCTTTGTTTGTTCTTAAAATGTCTGGAACAAGAAAACAAGAGGAAAAAAAACAAGAATATCTCCTAAAGGAGAATAATGAGTGCGTCTCTAGAATCAAAACAATTTAAGGATTGTTGTCCCATATACAACACCTACTTGTAGCAAACTTTATAAATATAGGTTAGAGGAATGACAATTACAACAATCAAACATGGAGTCTTCACTTCGAGTGTGTCGTTCCTCTGAATGCACAAAGATTCCTATGGATCCATGACTTCAACAAAAGGTTCCTTCATTCATAATTTCCCTCATTACAATGATACAAATAATATATATACAAGTTCATACCTGAGGGTGTTGATATGTTGATGTCTTCATTTCTTTGAGGTCTTGTTTTCCTGGAACTAAGTTTTCTTGAATCATCAAGCTTTCCTCCCATTATGATTTTGCTCATTTTTGGATTCTCCACAAACCCTTCTCAACTTGGCTAGTAAACCTAATTTCTAGGATAGGCTAGCCCTTTTAGGTTTAGTTGGACTTATGACTACCAACAATAAGCCTTTAAACATAGGAGAACACTGGTGAGCTAGAGATCTCCTTCAACGAATTGCAGAAACACTAATTCTAAAATTTTTGTAGAAATTAGAGAAACCCTAGAAACCCTAGGGACAAAAATTCAAAATGCTTAGAAATGCAATCTGAATCTTGTCAGAGGTGCACTAAAGGAGGTTTTACTCTCCTTTGGTAATTTTATCCCCAACTTCCAAGTTCCAAGTGATGAAAAACTCAAAATAAGAGGGTCGTACAAATTTTCTGGAAACCCTAGGAGGGTTGTACGATTCTGTAGAAGATGAGGGATGACTGGTAAAATATTGTAGCTTGTGCAATGGGTTCTTCAAGAACAATGCTCTGATACCATGTTGGTTTTTCTATAATCAAGTTTAAGAATTAAGTTCATTTCAATTTTTAATTTAACTTAACCATAACCAGTAATGTTGCAGCAACCAAGATCACCAGAAGAAACACCATATACAAGAACACACGAAGTATCCTGGGAAACGCTTCTCAACAAGGGAAGAAAACTCAACCAAATCATTTTCTATATTATTCAATAGAAATACCTTCACCACCAACAAAACCTAACACATAAGAGGGTTCTCAAACTCTATAAGACTAGCACCCAAGAGAGGTGAACACTTTTCCCAAGAAGGTGTACTTGCTGAAATTTTCGAACTCACATGAAAGATATGATTCCTCAATGGGGAATTTACCTTTAATTATACTAGACTGAACATGTCAACAAAAGTGTCTATTGGCACAACATGGTCGACCTCACTAGCTTATAATATAATTAATATTAACTAGATTAATTATCTTTTACATTAATTACGAGTCACATTAAGGTGGGGCCGATCTGTACCCTTTACATTACAATTAGGGTTACAAGCAGGTCTGACTCTTGAACAATATAGCAAGGGATATGATACACCCACTAGTGCTCATACACTGGGGCCACATCCATAGGGATTTCCATATCACTCGCTCACTGCATTACACAGAAGAACCACTTCTTCACTAGTGCTCAACCACTAGTATCACGTTCACATGTGCTTATCCACAGGTGTGTCCACTCAATAGATCTTCTTTCCCATTGCATTACACATGAGAGTCATCTGGAGTTTCTTGTCAAATATTCATCTCATAGGAGGCTAATACATCATATTCATTTCTATTCTCATGAGGATGCACCCACCACTTTGGTATTTCACACGTTCACCTTGTGCTCAACCACATGCACGTCCAACTCTGTAGATAACCTTTCTTACTATGTTACACATGAGAATCATCCGGATTTCTTCTCAACTGTCTATATGGAGGAAGTCATCTATACATTCCAACTCTGTCTCATATAGGAACCACACACCCTTGTTAGGGGCTTTCTCTCAGGTTTGTAAGATGGAGAATGTCTCACATAGATGTAATGATCCACATATCACATGTTTGTAAGCTGGAGAATGTCTCACATAGTTTCAATCATAAAAAATGATGAGGTTTTTGACTACTGATAATGTCATCCAAAAATTTTGAGTTGTTCTGCATATTTCTCTTTTGAATATCCTTTCTTAATGTGACAATCTCTACTTCCAAATTTCCAATGATCCTATCTCTATATTCTAGTTGTTCTTTGAGTACTTCTTCAATTTTTTTATCTTCTTCTATTTGAACCTTCAAATTTGTGATCATTTGTTCTAGTTCCTGAGTGTCTTCTTTATTGTCTAGTTCCTCTTGTAACTTCTTCTTTTTCTTATTTTCTCTTCTTATAACTTCTATGGAACACAACAATTCTTCTCGGTAGACAACTTCTGCCTCTTCATATTCTTCTTCGGTTTCTTCTTTGTCAGATTCTTCTACTGCCATGAATAGAACTCATTCTATCTCACTCTCACTGACTTCATCTTCACTTGATGATGAGATGTCTTATTTGGTGCATATGATTTTCTTGAAAACTTTCTTTGTGGTTACTTTTCCTTTATATGTTTGTTTTCTATTTGAGTAATATTCATCATTCCTCTTATTTTTCTTATGGGGACATTTGTTAGAAAAATGACCAATACCAACACAATTAAAACAAATCAAAGGAAACATACATTTATATCTGTCTTTGGTTCCCTTATTCAATCTTCTGAAAAAGTTGGTCATTTTATCATCATCTTCCATGATGTCATTGTTGTTGCTATGTTCTTTTTATTTTTGATTTCCCTTTTTCTTTGACCTTTTGGATGCTTTGAAATATGCTTCTTTTATATCTAGATTTTCCTGTTCAGTTCTCATTTCATATGTTGTGAAGATTCCATGTAGTTCATCCATTCTTATTGAGTCTAGATATGATCTTTCTTCCAGTGCTAATATCTTAGGATCAAATCTCATAGGAAGAGATCTTAGTACCTTTTGAACAATTACAAATTCTTTAATTTCTTCCCCCAATCCTCTGATTGCATTTACTATTTCATCGACTCGTAAGAAGTAAGATGCAATATTCTCATATTCCTTCATCTTTAGTTGTTTGAATTGATCTCTATAACTTTGAATCTTTGTTTCTTTAACTTTTTAATCTCCTTCATAAATATTTTCAAGCTTGTCCCAAATCTCTTTAACGGATTTACTGTTGGATTACTAAGAGNGGGGGGTGTGTGAATCAATAATAGAGCAATTATAATCATTTTTAACCAAATAATCCAAGTGTTATATCAATGTAGAATTATCATCCAATAATGATAAATGAACAAATGAAAAATCATACACATACACAATACACCAGTGTTTTACGTGGAAACCCAAAGAGGGAGAAAACCACAAAATGATTTTTCTTATATGTCTTGAAGAATTACATTCATTGGAAGCACCAACTTCCTTTGTTTTCCAGCTACAACTGGAAGGAGGATCCAACCCCCTAGTTTCTTAGGATACAACCTGAGGGAAGCTCCAACTCCCCAATTCTCCGGCTACAACCATAAAGAGGCTACAACTCCCTATGTTCTTCGACTACAACAGAAGATGGCTACAACCACCTGTCATTGCCCCGTTCAACCTCCATGAAGTAGAAGTAGAATGATGGAACCACTGTCACACTATCACTATGAGATATACGTCTGTAAATCTATACCAATAAACCCGAACCATGGATCAACCATGCATCAACCTGTACCTCAACCTGTAATCAACCTGTACCATAAACAAGTGCATCAACCATGCAAAAACCTGTACGAAACAACCTGTAATCGACATGTACCATAAACAAAGCATCCAACCATGTACCAAGTATGTACCAATCATGTGTCAACAAATCATCAACTATGACTCATCAATATGTACCAACATTATCAACTATACACCTCATGTATGTGTCAATTCATCAACTACTTGTCTCAACCATGTACCCAACATGTACCTCAACCAAAAGCCCTCATCAATTTCATCATCTAATTATGATTTGTAACTCTTTAATAGACCTATTGTATATGATCACATACCTGCAAAACTTCCTTAACTTTAACAACAAGAGACTAGCATTTTCATCAAACGTTTCTTTAGTCTCACATGACTAGTTTTGGATTAGTCAACAACCCTAACTTGAAATAATCATAACTTTGTACCTATAATGAATAAAGATATGAAACTGATCTACAATGTTATTGAGTGTATTTAATGAAATTCCTCCAGGTGTCACTACTTGTAACCTCTCAGAAAAGGAGTTATAGAAAAAATGGCATACCTTGCTGAATTCTGGCGTATTCTAGAGAGAGACCTTGTAGAGCATGCCTCGCATGAAATATTTGTTGAATACATATGAAAATACTGCACAACATACTATAGATTGTAATCTAACCAAAAAAAGAATTATTACTTAATTTTTATCTTCTATGAATAATTTGTGACGTGTTTACCCGAAACACCTGTTTTAGACTAGTTTCAAGACTAGACACAAACCCTATCGTCCACGGAGTGTAACTTCAAAAATACAATGACCCACAATCTGAATTTTTTACCACATATAATTGTATATGTTTCCTCAATGGAATATCAATTTCATGGTCTGGATCATTCTAGAAAACAATTTAGTGCGAAAATGGTGAGATGACCTGTAAATAACATACCTTAGAAAGCATCATCAAAAGAATTTATCCTTCCTTGAATTCCGACCTTCTTTTCTTTACCTTCCCTCATAAATTCAGCTTAGATATTCTTTGGTTACCTCATAAACCTATATATATTCAATATTCTCAAGTGTTTTCTTAAATTAGAGAGCCTTGCCTCTTATTTATACTCACCAAGTAGCTTCCTTAAAAACATCTTCTAGGTCACTTTGCCCACTTTCCTTATTTTAGGGTTAACCCACTTCTAATTTCTCCATTAAATTTATTATCGAAATAATTTATGTTGTATTCACTATGAATTATAGTACACTCATCACTTCAATTTATTATTTACCTTGTAAAATCTCTTAAACAACTTTGACTACTTTGACCTTTTGGGGCTTCTAGATGACATATGAGGGTCCTCCAACTTCGTAAGGCCATAACTCTCAAACCGTGAGGAGTTATGTGACGTTCCACATACCACTAGAAATGGAATGACATGTAATATCCATATAGAATATTGTTACCTTAAAATATATCAAAACTCATACCATTATCCATTAAACAAACTTGGGTCCATTACCCAAACCTGGGTTCTCCAACTTCTCATGGTCATAACTCTCTAACTGTGAGGAGTTATGTGACGTTCCACATACCAAAAGAAATTCAATGACAAGAAATATCCATATAGGATAGTTTCATGAAAAAATTCACTGACCTTCATCTCATTATTCCACAAATAAGCATGGGTTCTCTAACCATACTTCTAGGATAACTCAATCCGCAAAGTGGCTTTCTGTGAGGGATTTAACCATAAGGGGACCACTTTGGAGTTCATCCATTTGTAATTATTATCAACCATGACAAGACAATAATGAGTCATCTTTACATAAAAAAAACTTGGGTCCATTACACAAAATGTTTTTCTATCAGGCTTTCTTCAAGGGTTGACATCAATGAAAACCAACCTTAATCAACAATCTCTGTCTTTGGCATTGATGGCAACACTTTGATGCAAAATTGAAATTATGTCATGCAATTATGAATTCATATCACTCATGCTCCCCCTGGAAACATGCCTTTGTCCTATACATCTCTGTGACCATTGATCCCCCTTGAACCATGCCTCTGTCCTCTAGATCTGATGAATCTCTCCCCCTTTGTCATCAATGGAAAATTTATCTTTCCATATGGGGTTTCTCCCCTGACTGAATTGTAATTTTTATGGTGCTTCCTCATGTACATCTAATACATATAAGATAAGTATTTAAAAGAATTCATTTTGAAGTATAAATAACTCCGATTTTATGGCAAAGATAATCAAAGGGTTCCCGTGAAAGTGGTTTTGTAAAGATGTCTTCCACTTGTTATTTTCTGACCACATACTCAACTTTGATGTTCTTTTCTGCAACATGCTCCCGTAGAAAGTGATACTTGATTGGAATGCTTCATCCTTGAGTGAATCACCGGGATCTTTGAGATACTAATGGCACTTGTATTATCACAATAGATTGGAATGGGCTCATCATACTTAACCTATATATCTGTCAGAGTTTGTTTCATCCAAAGAACCCATGTACAACATGATGTTTCTGCAATATTCTATGCCTCGATTATAGATAAAGATACTGATGATTGTTTCTTTCTTAGCCATGATACTAAACACTCACCAAACTAAAACGATGCTCCAAAGGTGCGTCGTCGGTCATCAATAAAACCTACCCAATCTGCATCTTTGTACGAAATATGTGATAGATCCTTTCCTTTTTGATACCATAATCCAAACTCTTTTGTTCCTTTGAGATATCTGAAAATCCTTTTCATTGCTAATACATGAGATTCCTTTGGTGCTGCTTGAAATTTTGCCACATGTCCAACTAACTGCATTACATCTGGTCTGGATAATGTCACATATAGTAGGCTGCCAATAATTGTCCTGTATTTCCTCTGATCTATAGACTTTGAATCATCATCTCTGCTCAACTTGCAACTAGTTTGCATGGGAGTGATATCTGGTTTGCAATCTTCCATTCCTAACCTCTTTAGCATTTCTCTGGTATACTTAGTTTGAGAAATAAAAATTTCTTAGTTCCTTTGATGTATCTGAAGCCCCAGAAAGAAGGATAGTTCTCCAAGTAACGACATTTCAAATTCATTCTTCATATCCTTTGCAAATTTTTGGCTTAACCTGTCATCATCATTACCAAAATTAATCTCATCAACATAAACTTCAATTAATAAAATATTACCTTGACTTACCTTGATGTAGAGGTTGTTGTCTTCACTTCCTTTTCTGAACCTTGCCTTATGTAGATACTTATCCAGTCTAGAGTACCATGCTCTAGGAGCTTGTTTTAGACCATACAAGGCCTTCTTTAATTTACACACATAATTTGCATTTTCTGACAACTGAAATCCTTCTGGTTTTCAATGTAGACTTCTTCTTCAAGTTCCCCATTTAGAAAAGTTTATTTTACGTCCATATGATACACTTTAATATTTTTGGAGCATTCATAAGCTAAAAGAGAATGGATTGCTTCCATTCTGGAAACTGGGACAAATGTCTCTTCAAAGTCGATTCCTTCAATCTGTGCATATCCTTTACATACCGATCTAGCTTTGTTCCTTGTAACCTATCCATCTTCATTCAATTTATTCCTGAAAACCCATTTTGTGCCGATCACATTCTTATTCTTTGGTCTTGGAACCAATTCCCAAGTGTCATTTTTCTCTATTTGATCCAATTCTTCATCC
>ML780775.1:315671-326841 GCA_009831015.1 Picea engelmannii | reverse complement strand
CATCCTTGTTTCTGATAATCTGATCTGAAGGATGATTCTTATGTACTCTTTTTCTAGGTGTCTTTGGAGACACTTGTTGAAATTTCTCTTTTGTTTCTGTAGGATTCTCTTCATATTCCTCTTCTACATTTTTTTCATATTCTGCTTCTTTTTCGAAACGCTATTCCATTCATTCATTTTCTTCTTCCTTCAATTCTGGTCTACCTATTTCATCAATTGTGACGTTGATGCTTTCCACAACTTTGTTCAATCTCATATTGTAACACTTGTATGCTTTCATTGTACTTGAGTAACCAAAAAGTACTCATTTTTCCACATGAGAGTCAAACTTTCTCATTCCGCCATCTTCTCTTTTGATGTAGCATTTGCTTCCAAAAAATCTTAAGTGCTTCACATTTGCTAGTCTTCCTTTCCATAGCTCGTAGGGAGTTTTGTCAATGTTGTTTCTGAGAATTAATTTGTTTTGAATGTGAATTGTTGTATGCATTTCCTGTGTCCAAAATATATCTGTCAATTTGGAATCCATTAGCATTGTTTGAGCCATTTCCTGTACTGTCACATTCTTTCTTTCAACAACTCCATTCTGTTGAGGTGTCCTAGCAACATAGAATTGTCTTTTTATTACATGATTGTTGTAGTATTCCATAAATTCCTTTGAAGTGAACTCTCCTCCATTATCATATCTCAAGCATTTTATTTTTGAATCCATTTCATTTTCAACCATTTCCTTGTAGATCTTAAAGTTTTCAAAAGCTTTTGACTTATTCTTGAGAAAGAAAACTACAGTCATTCTTGTATAATCATCAAATAATAACATAAAGTATTTCTCACCTTTTAAACCCTTTGTTGTAGTTGGTCCAACTAGATCAGTGTGCACAAGTTCCAATGGTCTTGTCATTGAATATTCCTTTTATTTGAACCTGGTCTTTGTTTGCTTTCCTTGTTGACAATGCTTGCATAAAGTCTTGGTTGGTTTGATGATCTAGGACATTTCTCTGACTACTTCTCTTTTGCTGAATTTGACAAGGTTATCAAAATGTATGTGACCCATTCTTTTATGCCATAACCAAATTTCGTCTTCCTTTCCTAGACAATACTTTTCATTTCCAATTTCACTTAACACATATATGTTGCTTGAAGTTCTTGCAGCTGTAGCAATCAATTTTCTTGAACCTTCTTTTCTTATCTCGCACTTTTGTGAATCGAAAGTAAATTTATGACCTTGGTCACAAATTTGACTCACACTCAGAAGATTATGTTTCATATCTTCTACTAGTAGAACATTTTATGACTTTATATTCTTGTTCCCAATTCTGATTGTGCATTTTCCAATGATTTTAGCTTAATCATCATTTCCAAAGGAGACTGGTCCATCTCTTTCCTTTCTTAATGTAAGAAACATTTCTCTATCACCTGTCACATGTTTTGAACATCCACAGTAAACATACCAACCACGTTTCTTATGATTATCTTGTAGAGCGAGTGTGCATTATTAATTTCTATACAGATTCTTCTTTATTATCCATGTCCTTTTCCGAGGTTCCTATCTGTGACTATTGTTATTTTGTTGTGGTTCTCTAGGAGGGACTATCATTCTGCAATATTTGACCATCTGTCCAAAGTTGTTACATTTGTAACATTCCACTTCAATGCTCAAAGATTCAAACATGTTGCAACTTCTTCTTTGTGTTTCACTTGGCCTTCTTGGATAACCCTTTTGTGTATGATTTTCAAATTTGTTTATGTTCCTATTGTTAGCTATGAAATTCACAACTTTATGTCCAAAATTATTACATGCGTAACATAAACCAAAAAATATAGTTTGATACCTGGGAGTTGAAGATATTCTGAAATGAAGTGCTCTTATGAATCCTTCTTCTTCTTGAGGCCTATATGTTTGTTGTTGATTATGAAATCTGAATCTTCCCAATGGAGGAGTGTCCCTATAATATTCCTTGTATATCTTCCTATCCCCTTTGATTGTTTTTGCATAGCGTTTTGGATATGTTTATTGCTCTGTTGTTTTGGAGATTGATCCCTTTTATGTCTGATTGTATCCAAGTCTGAACTTGTCAAAATGAGATTTTTTACTGCTGATAATGTCATCCAAAACTTTTGAACTATTCTGCATATTTTTCATTTGAATATCCTTTATTAATTTGACAATCTCTGCTTCAAAATTTCCAATGTTCATGTCCTTTTCTTCTAGCTGTTATTTGAGTACTTCTTCAATTATTTTTTCTTCTTTTGTTTGAACCTTCAAATTTGTGATCATTTGTTCTAGTTCTTGAGTATCTTCTTTCTTGTCTAGTTATACTTTTAGTTTCTTGTTTTTCTTCTTTTCCCTTCTGATAACTTCTATGACACACATCAATTCTTCTCGGTAGTCAACTTCTGCCTCTTCAATTTCCTCTTCGACTTCTTCAATTATTCTTTGGCTTCTTCATATTCTTCTTTGAAGTCTTCTTTATCAGATTCTTCTACTACCATGAATATAACTCTTCCTGTCTCACTATCACTGACTTCATCTTCATCTGATGATGAGATGTCTTCTTTGGTGCATAAGATTTTCTTGAAAACTTCCTTTGTAGTTCTTTTGTCTTTATATGTTTGTTTTCCTTTTGAGTAATCTTCATCATTTATCTTTTTATTATGAGGACATTTGTTATCAAAATGGCCAATACCATCACAATTAAAACAAATGAAATGAATGTTACCTCTATACGTATCGTCGGTTCCCTTGTTCAGTATTTTGACGAAGTTGACCACTTCTTCATCATCTTCCGAGACATCACTGTTGTTGATATGTTCTTCTTGTTTATTTTCCTTTTGATTTGATATTTTGGATGCTTTGAAGGTTGCTTCTTTTACATCTCGATTTTCTTGTTCAGTTCTCATTTCATATGCTATGAACATTCCATGCAGTTAGTCCATGCTTATTGAGTTTATATTTGATCTTTCTTCTAGTTATGATATCTTAGGGTCAAATCTCATAGGAAGAGATATTAGTACCTTTTGAACAATTACATATTCGTTGGTTTCTTCTCCCAATCCTATGATTTCATTCATTGTTTCATCGACTCGTAAAAAGTAGGCTACAATATTATCATCTTCCTTCAACTTTAGTTTTTCGAACTGACCTCTGTAAGTTTCAAGCTTTGTTTCTTTACTTTTGAATCTCCTTCATAAATATTTTGAATCTTGTCCCCAATCTCTTTAGCAGATTTACAATGTGCAACTTTCGTGAATACCATTTCACTCAGACCATTCAAAAGTGCATTTGTGGCTTTGGAATTATTATGACCAAGTTTCATTTCTTTGTCATTTGTTGGTGGAACTGCTAGTGTTCTGTATCCATCTACAATTGATTGTCAAATTTCAAATCCTTGTTCTTGTGTATATGTATTCATCCTTATGCTCCAAAAATCATACTTTTGCCCATCAAACTGTGGTATTTCATTTTTATACAAGTCGTTTCTCTCCATGATCTACCTTTCAGTGGTTAAACTGATTTCTGAAGGAGCCAACTCTTATACCAATTGTTGGACTACTAACAGGGGCGGGTGAATAAATAATAGAGCAATTATAATCCTTTTTAACCAAATAATCCAAGTTTTATATCAATGTAGAATTATCATCCAATAATGAGAAATGAACAAATAAACAATCATACACATACACAGTACACCAGTGTTTTACATGGAAACCCAAAGTGAGAGAAAACCACATTATTACTTTTCTTATATGTCTTGAAGAATTACATTAATTGGAAGCACCAACTTCCTTTGTTTTCCAGTTGCAACTGGAAGGAGGCTCCAACCCACTAGTTTCTCAGGCTACAACCTGAGGGAAGCTCTGACTCCCCAATTCTCTGGCTACAACTACAAGGAGGCTACAATCCCATATGTTCTCCGGTTACAATCGGAAGGTGGCTACAACCACTTTTCCTTGCCCCGTCCAATCGCCATGAAGTATAAGTAGAATGATGGAACCACTGTCACACTACCACTGTGAGATATACCGCTATAAACCTGTACCAATAAACTGAACCATGCATCAACCATGCATCAACCTGTACCTCAACCTGTAATCAACATATACCATAAACAATTGCATCAACCATGCACCAACCTGTACCAAACAACCTGTAATAAACCTGTACCATAAACAAGTGCATCCAATCATGTACCAAGTATGTACCAATCATGTGTCAACTACTCATCAACTATGACTCATCAATATGTACCAACATCATCAACTATACATCTCATGTATGTGTCAACTCATCAACTACTTGTCTCAACCATGTACCCAACATGTACCTCAACCAAAATCCCTCATCAATTTCATCATCCAAATATGATTTGTAAATCTGTAATAGACCTGGTGTATATGATCACATATCTGCAAAACTTCCATAACTTTAACAACAAGAGACTAGCATTTTCATCAAACTTTTCTTTAGTCTCACATGACTAGTGTTGGATTAGTCAACAACCCTAACTTGAAATAATCATAACTTTGTACCTGTAATGAATAAAGATCTGAAAATGATACACATTTTCATCAGTGTTTTTTATTCAATTTCTCCAGGTTTCACTACTTGGAACCTCTCAGAAAAGGATTTATAGAAAAAATGGCATACCTTGCTGAATTCTGGCTTATTCTAGAGAGTGACCTTGTAGAGCATGCCCCGCATGGAATATTTGTTGAATCGATCTGAAACTATAATAAAAAATACTATAGATTGTATTATAACCATCATATTTGGTCTTACAGAATTTGGATCTGTTATGAAGACATTATGACATTTTTACACGAAATAGTTGTTTTAGACTAGTTTCAGGACTAGCCACAAACCCTATTTTCCACGTAGTGTAACTCCAAAAATACAACGACCCACAAGACGAATTTTTCATCATAGATACTTGGATATGTTTCCGCAATGGCATATAAATTGCACGGTCTGAATCATTCTAGAAAAACATTTATTGTGAAAATGGTGAGATGACCTATAAAAAACATACCTTAGAAAGCATCATCAAAAGAATTTATCCTTCCTTGAATTCTGGCCTTCTTTTCTTCACCTTCCCTCAGAAATTTGGCTTACATATCCTTTGGTTACCTCAGAAACCTATAGATATTCAGTATTCTCAAGTGTGTTCTTAAATGAGAGATCATTTCCTCTTATTTATACTCTCCAAGTAGCTTCCTTAAAAACATCTTCTAGGTCACTTTGCCCACTTTCCTTATTTTAGGGTTAACCCACTTCTAATTTCTCCATTAAAATTATTATTTAAATAATTTATTTTGTATTCACCTTGAATTATAGTACACTCATCACTTCACTTTATTATTTACCTTCTAAAATCTCTTAAACCACTTTGACTACTTTGACCTTTTGGGGCTTCTAGATGACATATGAGTGTCCTCCAACTTCGAAAGGCCATAACTCTCAAACCTTGAGGAGTTATGTGACGTTCCACATACCACCACAAATGGAATGACATGTAATATCCATATAGAATATTATTACCTACCAATATATCAAAACTCATACCATTATCCATCAAACAAACTTGGGTCCATTACCCAAACATGGGTTCTCCAACTTCTCATGGACATAACTCTCTAACCGTGAGGAGTTATGTGACGTTCCACATACCACAAGAAATGGCATGAAAAGAACTCTCCATCTAGGATAGTTTCACTAACAAATTCATTGACCTTCATCTCATTATTCCAAAAATAATCATGGGTTCTATAACTATACTTCTAGGATAACTCAATCTACAAAGCATCTTCCTATGAGGGATTTCACCATAAGGGGACCACTTTGGAGTTCATCCATTTGTACTTATTATCAACCATGACAAGACAATAATGATTCATATTTGAATCAAACAAAATTGGGTCCATTACCCAAACCTTTGTGCTACCGATATTTCTTCAAGGGTTGACATCAATGACAATCAACATTTACAATGTATAACTTTGGTGTAAACGGATTCACAAAGACCATTAAAAGGTGCATTTGTAGCTTTGGAATTATTTTTCCTGATTTTTATTTCTCTTTCATTTGTCGGGGGAACTGCTAGTTCTTTGTATCCATCTACAACTGATTGCCAAATTTCAAATCTTTGTGCCTGTATATATGTTTTCATCCTTCTACTCCAAAATGCATACTTTTGTCCATCAAACTGTGGTATTCCATTTTTATACATGTTGTTTCTCTCCATGATCTACCTTTCAGTGGTTAAACCGATTTCTGAAGGAACCCACTCTGATAGCAATTGTTGGATTACTGAGAGGGGGGGTGAATTAGTGATAGAGCAATTTAATCCCTTTTCACCATAAAATGAAAATGTTATATCAATGTATCATTATCATCCAATAATTGCAGAGTAAATAAACAATGAACAAATGAGCAATCATACACATACACAGTGTACTGGTGTTTTTATGTGGAAACCCAAAGCGGGAGAAAACAACGAAATTATTTTTATTGTATGTCTTGAAGAATTACATTCATTGAAAGCACCAACTTCCTTTGTTTTCTAGTTGCAACTGGAAGGAGGCTCCAACCCCCTAGTTTCTCAGGCTACAACCTAAGGGAAACTCTCACTCCCCAATTCTTTGGCTATAACCAAAAGGAGGCCACAACCCCCTATGTTCTTTGGCTACAACCACTTGTCCTTTCCCCGTCCAACTTCCCTGATGTAGAAGTAGAATGATGGAACCACTGTCACACTATCACTGTGAGATATACCACTGTAACAACCTATACCAATCAACCTGTAATTAACCTGTACCATAAACAAGTGCATCAACCCGTACGAAATAACCTATAATCAGCATGTACCATAAACAAGTGCATCAACCACGAACCGACCTATACCTCAACCTTAGAAAGCATCATCAAAAGAATTTATCCTCCCTTGAATTTAGGCCTTCTTTACTTCACCTTCCCTCTAAAATTCGACTTAGATATCGTTTGGTTACCTCAATCACCTATAGATATTAAATATGATCAAGTGTGATTAAAATGAGAGAGTCTTTCCTATTATTTATACTTTCATGTAGCTTCCTCAAGGGGTTAGCTTTTAACCATCTTAACCCACTTTCCTTATTTTAGGGTTAACCAAATTCTAGCTACTTGTCCAATTATTAATTTATCCATCAAATTTATTATTTAAATAATTTATTTTGTCTCCACTTTGACTTCTATTAAACTCATCACTTCACTTTACCTCAATGGGTTACCGTATAACCATCTTAAACCACTTTCCTTATTTTAGGGCTAACCCACTTCTAACCACTTGTCCACTTAGTAATTTCTCAATTAACTTTATTATTTAAAAAATATCTTTTGTATTCACTTTTAATTATAGTATACTCATCACTTCACTTTATTATTTACCTTCTAAAATATCTTAAACCACTTTGACTACTTTGACCTTTTGGGGCTTCTATATGACTTATGAGGGTTCTTCAACTTCACATGGCCATAACTCTCTAACTGTGAGGAGTTATGTGACATTCCACATACCAGCGGAAATGACATGACATGTAATATCCATCTAGAATATTCTTAGATACAAATATATAAAAACTCATACTAGTATCCATCAAACAAACTTGGGTCCATTACCCAAACCTTTCTGCTACCGGAATTTGCTACCGAACTTTCTTCAAGGGTTGACATCAATAACAACCAACACAAATAATCAACACATTTCCTAATTAATATTGAACTTCCTCTTATGCATATTCTAATATAATTGAAGAATTTTAATTATTAATAATTATCCCTAATCTTAAGTGAACACCTTGGAAATAAATATGGGAAATAAAACAAGTAGGGAAACCATAAAACTCAATGGTGTAAGTGGATTGAATTGTTTTATTATTTGTGTTAGCTATGGTTTGTGTATATAGTTTTGGTATTGATGGAGGATTTTTAACAAGCATATTTAATTGATATTGTTGTTATGGTAATTGAAACTATTGTTGGGGAAATTATGGCGCTACTGGTTGTTGGGTTCCAAAGGGAGAGACTTGGAAAGTTTTTGGCCATTGACATATTTGGGTTGACTAAGGTGGTAATTGTTTCCAAGACATGAAATACCAATATTGAGAAACATATTTCATTTTCTAATTAGTCAAAAAATCATTATCGTAATGAGAGGGATATTGAACCATACCTAGAGTTCATAGTTTCCATGGTCACTTCTAGGAAATGAAACAAATTTTCTTATTCTCTTCATTAGTTCCTTGGTACATAAATTTTAATCAAGGAAAAGAAGGGAAACTACTAGTGGCATGATTATACTCACAAATGCTACCGAATTCAACATTATTCAATGGAAACTCCCTCAAGGGATTCTTCTTTCTACATTTGGGGGAAAATTTGGATAATGCTAACTTGGATTATTCTTGCTTATTTTTAACCTAGAATGTGTCAAATTGTGATATTAAAAAACTAAGAATATCAGTGTTAAAAAATTCCAACAAATTATTAATTTCAGTGTAACTCCCCCCTCCATATGACTTGGTAGTTCTGGTAGAAACATCTCTAGGACCTTTCCAATTCTTTTAATTTCCACATGATTATATTTTTCACAGATATGATCATAATCCACCTAGGAAAGGTCTCCTCCTCCCATTAAATTCAAGAGGTCAATGAACTCATATCTTATACCTCGCATCAAGATAATCCATAAAGTGTCCTTGTCTAATTTTCCTTGTTTGGACCTTTGGAAATTATATTGGAATTTTTCCCATAGTCCTTAAAACTCTCATCCTCCTTTTGAGTCATCTTAAATATTTATTCATCCAGGTCTCTTGACTTGCGTTAGTCTTGGTATTTATTTATGAAGGCTTTCTTCATCTCCTCGCAAGTGTATATGCTTTGTCCACCAAGTCCCATGAACTATTTGAGTGTTGCATTCTTTAGTGTGGAAGGAAACAATTTCAAATTCTATGAATATGTGGTATAGTTGTAGATTCTACAAAGGAGTAATGTGTCTATATCTTCAGTAGATAGACCATTGAATCTAGGTAGAGTTGAAGGAGAAATATTCTTCATTAGTGCCTCTTCTTCAGGGTCTCTAATTGGAAACTCGAAGGTAATAATATCACCCTGGTTAGAACCATATCCTTCATCATATTCCATGATGATTAGCAGAGGGTCCACAAGAGGTGGTAGTTCATGTGCTATCGATTCCTAAGAGGAAATTAATCCTTTAGAATATTTTATTTTGTGGGATGGGTTATACTAAGAAACTAACTTTGGTTTTATATTGATTAGCTCTTTTATTCTTACTGGACTTTTGTGGGAGGAATGCAATCTACCTTTGTTGTTGAAGTAGTTTTTTTTGTAGACTCAAAAGTAGGATTTCTCCTTCAATTTAGTCTAGGGCTGAATTGTACCTCTGAACCTTCTCCTAATATATCGATAGACAAGTTAGTACCTTGGGTGGTTCTTACTACACCGTGCAATTACTCTCTTGTATTTCTAGCTCTATTCATGCATCTATATGATTCTAATATACATGCAAAAACACTACATATGAGATATTATAAGGAGGCTTGTCGATTATTCCTACAGTGCAAATCCTAATACTATGTGTTATTTAATTCATCATAATAACAAACTTCTTAAATTGTTGACACTTCCCCATCAATGGCACAAAATGATAGGCCCATTAAAAACCTTATTAATTCATAACAAAGTAACTATCTTACTAATCCATTTGATTATCAAACCAAAGTTTGTATGCTTGCAAAGTGTTGTGAAAAATATATGGCAGTCTCAAGAAATGTATTCATACAGTGAATAATATCATGTTGTCCAATTGTTATAACATAAATTTCCACCATTGAAGCATTGTTGATATTATTGCCTAGTCCCTAACCTACTTGTAGACACCGTTTCCCCATACCTCGTTGAGATCTTCTAAAAAAAAAAAATTGGAACTTGTACATGCCCTGGAAATTATGCAAAACACTTATATATATGGGTTTCCCAAAGGAATGTCATGTACATGTTAATAAATTCTTAATATATATATATATATATATATATATATATATATTCCTAATTAAATGCAAAGTTACGGGTTTGGTTAGTTTCCAAACTCCTTTTACCCATACTCAACCATCTCTAACCAACTGGAGATATATTAAATAGATCATTTGGTCCAAGGAGAAAGGTAATGATTAAGTGAATATTAAAGAAAACAATATATTGGCTAACCCAACCATGTCTGCAATCCCATAAACCTCCCATTTCATGATGTTCCTTGATCTGTAAACCCTTGTTTCCATTTTTCTTTGAACACTTATCTATATGGCTAGGAGCCTCCTTGAATCCTCCTTGAGTCCATCGGTGAATCAAAGGTTGAGACCTCATTATAGAAGAGGCTTGGGTGGAGGTACCAAGAATCCCTTTGACATGAAATTTCTGCAACAGTACATGTATACAATGTAATTTCCATACTGTTGATTATTAATAAGATGCACATTCCTTCGAAGCATTGTGTTCTCAATGTTTAATTTGTAGTTATTTAATATATGTTGTTTAGAACACTGGTTGCATTAAATATCTTTTGTATTTAATTGAACTAACAAGTTAGCTATTAGTATAACTACCTTTCCTCGTAGACTTGTATGTATGAGTTTTTGCAAGTTTGAGGAAAATCCAGTGGGAAGGAGAGAGAAGATTTCGTAATTTGGGAACTACATCAAATGTAGGATTGTCGACAAGTCTATTTTTCTCATTATTATGATAGTTAGTTAATTTGGTTGAATCGATTATAGAATTTTTGTTATTCATTATCATTGGAATTTGTTGTCTTTTACAATTATCGATTTGTTGTAGTTATCCCAAAACTATAGGGGATTTTCCTCAAAAGCACTAATCTAATCTAGAAATCCAATTCTAGTTATAGGAAACAAAGAACTTGAAATATAAAGAGAAGAAGCATGATAACTAGAAATAATTGTAGTCTAAAAGTGTAATTTCTGGCTAAGTGTCTCCATAAAAATTATATATACAAACATTAATTCAATAATATATTATGGTCAATGCTTATGTATATACTACAATAATATATATATATATATATATATATATATATATATATATATATATATATATATATATATA